>JANRMT010062815.1:10678887-10815991 GCA_026402145.1 Polypterus bichir lapradei | reverse complement strand
ATAGAATAATTAAACATGTACTACGAAGATATTTCAATGTTCCTTAAACGTTTTGAAGAATCGGCGCTCTAAGCTTACAGATGGCTTAACGTCTATTACAGAGCTGATTGTGTTGCGATCGGTTACTTGGAGAATGAAAAGCAAGGACTGCAGGGGCAGCCACACCAATATATATTGAATATTAAAAAAAAAGAAAGAGAAAATAACGACACAGCTAAAAACGCAGCGGCAAATTTCAACTAAAGTTAAACACTTGTGTCATTAGCACGAGGTAGTTATGCAGTGTCCGCAACAGACGTGGCCAGCCACTGTGCATAAGATACCATATTGACATTAGCGGGCGAAGGAGCCACCGATTCTTTCTCTGCCCAGGGCCGCCACAAGCCTAGAGCCGCCCACGAGTACTGCTGCAATAAATGATTTCATCGAAGGTCGAGCACAATCACTGCGCCGTGAAACCCATGTTTAATAACGTGCTTTAACTCTTATCATCATGAGAATGATATCACGTATACATCTCAGTATTTTAGTTATTTAGGGAGCTGTAATATCACGAATGTAATGGATTCTGTGCCCAGTCGGAGGAAGAGAGCCGGTTTAAGAAGCAAGTAGTGATTCACACACATAGAAAATCACATACAAAACATAGCATTTAACGTGCAACTTTAATTACGATGTGATTTGAGAAACTGGTTAATTAAACGATTTTAAGATGACGTTTATGATGTTCTATTTTAATGACAAAATAAACTACATGTTTAAAGTGGAAATTGAGATTGAAGTTGACATTTCGTGCTTTTTCCCCACCGTGTGCCTTTTTTTGCTCTGTACCCTAATAAGCTTTCATATGACACTCAGACGGTGGGCTGATATCTGAGCTTTCAAGTTTCTCCAACACGCTATGTCACTCGATCAACTTCCTTTTGTTGATTATACCCCGGTTTAGTATGTTTTTCCTTTGCCTCCACTTGGTATTCGCTGAAATTCTTATATTTTCCCACGTGCTTTTCCCATTGTCTTTTCACAGAAGGCTGAGCTTAAGGGCGATTTATATTGATTTGCATATTCAAAGAGGCATAATTCTGGGAGGAGTTGGGGCGGGACATAATGCGCGTGCACGAGCGCTAGTTTTCACACTGATCGGGATTTATGTAGCAGAAGAACGTGGAAGTTGGAGTACGCACAGATTCCTGCATCTGAATTTTTCTGTGCGTAAGCACATTTCGGCTTTTGTGCTTACACAATGTTATAGTGTGAATTCTACGCACGGTGTTATGCATGAGGCCCCTGGTGATTTGTTTGATTTCAGCCTATTTAATCTGAGCAGCACTTCTCCCTCTACAATTTCCAAATCCCTCAGTACCTCCTTAGTAGTTGTGTTTACCTTTGGGAGGTTATCCACTTGCTCAATTGTTAACACCTCAGAAAAATGAAAGTTTAGGGCATCCGCTATTTCCCTGTCTGTATCTTTTAATTCCCCTTTACTATTTCTGATGAACTTGACCTCACCCTTGACTGTTCTTTTACTACTAAAATACTGAAAGAATTTCTTAGGGTCTTCTTTCGCCTTATCTGCAATATTCCTCTCCAACTGTCTTTTAGCCTCCCTGATATCCTTCTTAATGGTTGCCCTCATGTTCTCATACGCTCTACGATTCACTTTGCAGTCATTAGTCTTATATGCCTTATAAAGTGTTTTTTTTCCTTTGCAACTTCTATTTTAAATCTTTAATAATCCACCGTGGAGTTTTTTTTAGTTTCCTATTAATTCCAAATTTAGGTATGTATCTGTCAAGCATTACATATAAAACATTTTTAAACCTGTTCCACTGCTCCTCGACGGTCTCCACACTAAATTCATAATGGCTAACACGGTACAACACCCTAGTACTATGAATATACAATTTAAAGAGATAGTTATTTTCATGGGAATTGTTACATATGCATTATTTTCACTTTTACTTTAGAACTTTTGTGAGAACAATACCTGTCCTTTATTTCCTGCCCCGAGCGTGGTTAAATCTCTCTCTCACAGGACATAGAACGCTGCTAATGTTGTGGAGGGGGGTTGGCGCGGCTGAACGCACGCTAAGAAGAAGAGGTCGGATCATCTGCTGGCTTGCTGCTGCTGGCAATCTGCTTGTCATGCTGTGCATCGATCATTTTAAAGCCTGTACAGCAGCTGTCCTTTAGCCACTTCGCGTCTCTGCTGCTCACGTTGTGAAGGGAGGGGGATGAACGCACGCTAAGGAAAAGCGGTGGGATCATCTGCTGGCTTGCTGCTGCTGGTGAGCTGTGTGTTCTGCTTGTCATTTTAAGAGCTGGAAGCACAAAGTGTGTCTGCTAAAAGCATTCCAACAACTGCTAGGTTAGATGTCCGTGAACTTGTTTTAAACGTTGTCTCGCTGCCTTGTCTCGCGTAACGTTAAAGTGTCTCTCGCGGGACACCAAGAAGATCACATCTCGTCTCCTTCCCAAGATTTTTTTTTTTTAATAGAGAGATATAAAAACACACAATAAGCTTGTTCCATCTGCTATTTGTAGTGTTAACCACTTCAAAGTTCCAATCTCACCCAACATAGAGCAAAAACATTAAGGAGAATCAATTTATATGCTGTATTAAAAAAATACCATTGTTGGTTAAGGATAATATTCTTTACATTTTTGTTCAGTATATGTAGCCTGTTGCCATGGTATATGGGCCGTAATAAGCAATGCATGTATTCTATATGCAACCCTTTTCACTGTTGCTTTTATTCCCTATTTATTCAATGCCTTGTTACCCAGTCTTTGCCAATAAATATAAAAATCATAAAATAAGAATTAAAGTACTCCTGAGAAGCAAATACTACTTAAATTGAACTATACAAGACTGTTTAGAGAAAGAAAACAATGCTAAATAAAACCATAATTATACACACAGTAAAACAATTTTTCCAATGAGTTTTGGAAATCTCAAACATAAGAGCACAAAATGAGCTTTTAGACTGCATCCATCTTTTTTAAATCTGATAATCCTAATCTGGCTCTAATAAAGCAACAACTAGTGGGGAAAAATATCAAAAACTCTACTCATTCTAGACAGCACAACACTCAATCACAGGATATGCTGACAGACACCCCATCATCCAAAAGCAAGTAAGCTGAGGAATATTTAGATTCCAATAATTTGGAAAGGCTGCAGTTTACCTGTAACACAGACCCAGGGAGTCCTAAAGCAAATTAATCAAAACACAGGTGTACTGTACTGCAACAATGCTATTTGCTGTTTCAGTAGGCCATTTTATTAGAACAGGATTAATAATAAAGTCACATTTAGAGGCAATTTAATGAAAATTATCTAAACATTAATCAATTTTTTTTATGACTCCAAGCTACAGGCAGGACCCAGTTAAAATATATCTCAGTCTATACTGTACTAAAAAATGTTCCATCTCAAATTTTAATAATAATAATACATTTTATTTATATAGCGCCTTTCCCATGCTCAAGGCACTTACAGAATATAAGAAAGAACGGCAGGGTATACAGTATATAGCATAGTACAAAGAAAATAAATAAATAAAGAAGATTAAGACAGTAAATTCAGAGAAAGCCTAACAGACAACAGAACTGATGGTCTAGCACACATACATAGGTTACATGAGCATCTTGACAGAGGTAAACTGAGAGAAGGTGAATGAAGTCAAGTAGAGCTAAAAGCCTTCCTGAACAGATAAGTTTTGAGTTGTTTTTTAAAAGAATTCATGGAGTCAGCTGACCTGATTAATTTCAGTAGGTCATTCCAGAGTCTCTGGGCGCTATACAGCTGAAGGCCCTGTCACCCATGAAGTGTAGATTAGTGTGAAGATTACCAAAATCAGAGGACCTTAGTGAGCGGGCAGGCACATAGTGATGGAGAAGGTCACTGATGTAGCTTGGTGCAAGGTTATTTAAGGCTTTGTAGGTTATTAGTAGGATTTTATATTCGATTCTGTAAGACACAGGGAGCCAGTAAAGACGGAGCAGGATGAGTGTGATGTGCTCGCTGCTGCTGGTTCGAGTAAAGACTCTTGCAGCCGAGTTTTGAATAAGCTGGAGCTGTGATACAAGATTAGAAGGGACACCTGCCAACAGCGAGTTACAATAATCAATGCGGGATGTGATAAAAGCATGGACAAGTTTCTCAGCATTAGAAAAGGAGAGGAAGGAGCGAACACGGGATATGTTACGGAGGTGAAAGTAAGAAAGTTTCTTAATGTGATTTATGTGGGTGGAGTAAGAAAGGGAGGAATCAAAAATGACACCAAGATTTTTTGCAGTAGAGGCAGGTCTGATGAGATCACCGCCAAGATGGACTTGGGAGGAGCTCATTTTATTAAGTTGCATTTTAGTCCCAATTTGCAGGAGTTCAGTTTTGTTGCAGTTTAATTTTAAAGAGTTCTGCTCCATTCAGGTTTTAATTTCACTAAGGCAGGTTGTGAGCTGAGAAAGCTCTGATGAAGTTCCACTTTTAACATTGAAGTAGAGTTGAGTATCATCTGCATAAAAATGATAGCCCAGTCCATAGCTGCGAATAATATGGCCAAGGGGAAGCATATAAATACAGAAGAGAAGAGGGCCAAGGACAGAGCCCTGAGGAACTCCTTGTGTGACTGGCGCCAAGCTGGATCTACTGTTGCCAAGACTAACAAACTTTTGCCTATCAGTCAGATAGGACTTGAACCACTGGAGGGCAGTGCCAGAGATACCCAGCATGTTCTCCATTCTAGACAGTAGAATGTCATGTCTGACAGTGTCAAATGCTGCACTGAGGTCTAACAGAATTAATATGCTGGTTTGTCCAGAGTCTGCTGCCATAAGCTAATCATTGGTTACCCGTAGAAGAGCAGTTTCACAGCTGTGCTGCACCCTGAAACCAGACTGAAAGGGTTCCATCAAATTATCAGACGTTAAATAATTGGTGAGCTGGGAAGCTACAACACGCTCAAGAGCTTTTGACAGGAAAGGTAAGTGGGAAACAGGCCGGAAATTGTTAAGATTGTCAGCATCAAGACCAGACTTTAACACTGGGGTTACAGAAGCGATTTTAAAAGTGAGCGGCACAGAGCCAGTGTCAAGGGATGAGTTTATTATTGTTGTAGCAGTCGGGATTATGGCATGAAGGCAGGATTTAAGTAGTGTGCTGGGGATGGGGTCCAGTACACAAGTAGTCGGCCTCATCTTACAAAGAAGGTCATTAACAAAAGCAGATGTGACTGGTGAGAACTTAGAGAAGGAGCTGGATGGAATGGAAAAACAGGGAGAGATATAAACAGATGATGTATTTATGTTAGTTGAATTATTTAGATCTTTAAATTTTGTTATGGAAAAAGTAGAGGAAATCCTCACAGACTACAGTAGAAGAGGTAGTTGGGCCAGATGCAGGTTCGAGTAGTTTATTAACTACAGAAAACAAAACCCTTGGGTTATTGTGGCCACTTTCTATTATTCTGCCATAGTGGGTGTTCTTAGCAGCAGTTAGTGCTTCTCTGTAAGCTCTCTGGTGGTCAAAGAAAGCCTGGATGTGCACGGTGAGGCCAGTCTTACGTTACATTCTCTCAAGGCGTCGGCCAGCTGCTTTCATAGATCGCAATTCTGAGTTATACCGAGGAGCTGAACGTTTAAAGGAAATCTCCTTATGTTTTAAAGGAGCTGTTTTATCTAATGCTGAATGAAGGGCTGAGTTATAGTGGTCAACAAGACTATCTAGTGTTGACGGAATAGGTGCAGACAGTAAAAGATCAGAAATGGATCCAGAAAGGATAGAGGGACAGATATTTTTAAGGTTTCTGTAAGAAATTTGTCGTTTACAGGTAAGAGGAGGTAAAGGCAGTGAGACAGTGAAAAATACTACTTTATGGTCAGAGACGCCCAAATCAGTGCTGTAAATATTGGCAACAGATAGTCCAGAAGTGCAGATCAGATCCAATATATGACCACCAGAGTGGGTGGGAAAAACATGTTGTGTCAAGTCAAAACAGTCCAGTAAGGATAGGAATTCATTTCTCAGTTTAGATGTAGTAATGTCAATATGGATGTTGAAATCACCAAGAAGGATAATTCTCTGAGAGTAAGAGCTTAGGTGGGTTAAAAGTTCAATCGGATCAGATAAGGAGGATGCATTGTATTTTGGGGGACGATAAAGAAAAATGAGTGAGACAGGACCTGTTTCCGTTATTAGTTTAAGAGCCAGGCACTCAAAAGACAGTGGACAGTCAATTGGGATTGGTTTGATATTTACGGTAAGTCTGCTCTGATAATTACCGCTAGCCCACCTCCTTGTCTAGAGCTGCGAGGTTCTGTATGGAAAGTGAAACCAGGTGGAGTCGCCTCCGTGAGAGACGTCAATTCGTTTGGTTTTTGCCATAAAACAAAATAAAAAAACATAACATAAAACATAAAAAAGAAACCATAACATAAAACATAAAAGTTTGATCATGGTCATGTTTGTATTATATATAATCAACCAATGACATTTAAAAGCTGCACTCAAAACTCACCGGTAAGAGTCACCATCTCTGTTATAGTCACAAAGCAAGTAGTCCTTCCCCACAGTCTTGTCACGAGCAATTTTCAGTGGTTGATCTACTGAAGACAGCAAATCCTCACACAGACTGGGCACCTAATTATGACGAAATATTTAAGATAGCTAATTAACAAGAAAACATAGTGCCACTTCACGTTTCTGGAAGAAGCTGATAATTCATTTATAACAAAGAAAGGGTCTTTCTCTTATGAAAAGTCTCTCCTCAGTGAACACAACACTTCATGATATAGCCAGCAGGGGGCATCTCACAATTTGAATATGTATAAAATGTCTTAAACTGCAGTAGGAAAAAATGGTGGTAATGGTTACTTTTAAGCAAAGAAGCAAAAACAAAAAGATTTTATAAGCCCAAAGTTTCATGTGAGAGGGAGCAGAAAAAATGTTTTGAATCTCCTTTTTCATTTTTTCAACTCAATCAATGTATTTATTTTTTTGTAAATGTAGGTTTTCATAGCCCTTCCCCAATTAAAGTGGAAGGGAATTTTTCTGGTGCCAGTAATGCAATTTTAAACTTAGATGTAAACTATTCACAGAAATAAGAATACTCTCTCCTAAAAATGCCACACATATATGGAATAGTGAAGACTTGAAATACCAATGACTGAAAGTACAGGGGTATAAGGTTTTATTCGTGATATAATAAAGTAAACAGACTAGAATGTGTTGTCCTAAATCACTGGTTACACAGAAGCCTAAATATAAAAGGCTACCAACTGCAAGAATGACTACTACAGCCCACACAAAGCTATCTTTGTTTGTAAAGTAACACAATCTTCCATACATGTGCCATAATAGTCTAAAACATTAAAAATTTCAATGCCAGTTATAAAACAAAGAGTAGTTGCCAAGTTTAGAGCTTTTTCTGCATGATGCAATATTAACATCAGAAGCAAGTTTCGTGCCACAGGCAGTCCCTACGATTGACAGCCTGAGTGCTAATAACAGATATGTACAATGAGCAGAATCTGCTTTTGAAATGAAGACGCATGACTTACCAAATCAATGAGGTCACTCAAGTTCTTCTCTATCTGCTGAGGCGGCAGACGCCGCATCAGATCAAGAGCGCAGTCCAGCTGCTGGTCATTCTATAAAAGACAGTAAAAGAGTTAATGAATTACACAAAGGCTTGCAAACTGAATCTGTACCGCCAACTCTATTTAAACTCCCAAATCAGATGCATAGAAATTCCCTCTATTGGTTGCAATTAGAATTGACACAGTGTAAAGTGAACTGGCACTCAGTTTCAAAATTAGGTAGCAAATAAATGTGATACCACAAGAAAAGCTCCATTTAGTGAATACCTCGATTGAAAAAATACAAAGTTGCAGGTACAATTCTTACCACTACCAAACTATGTGACCTAAGCAAGTCAAATAAACTGCCCATGTCCCACACTGAGAACATGTATAATAATCGCATTGTAAAATCAATTCCAAGTAATATTTAAAAATAATAATAAAAACACACACTACCCGGAACGTACATGAACACAATTATCACAGCAGAGAGCCTACAAATCAGACTTTGTTGTAGCAGTTTCACAAGACAGAATACTGGAATAGGAAAAAAAAAAAAAAAAAAAAAACCCTCCTCTGAATTAGAAACTAAAGTGCATGGGAAAATTCATGAGTCAAAACACTGCTAAGGTCATGATCCAGCACATTTTTTTTTTAACCATAATCAAATCCCAATGCAGAAATATTCCACTAAAAGGAAGTCTCATGCATTAACAAGCCACAGTAATTATGCTGCAATACATGGAAAAGCCACTATTGTATTTATAAGCAAGATAAATAGAAACACTTGAAAGAATAATTCTAACATTTTCTTAACAGCTGGAAAGTTGTTTGCAGTCTAATCAATGGCTATACAGTTTGACAAATGATCGAATAATTGATAGACTGAAATTAATTTTTCATTGCTGCAATATTTTGTTTGCAAATGAGAACAAGCCATACATTCCTCCTAGCACCCCAGATCTGTATGAATTGCCCCATACACCACTTACGTATTAGATAAATCATAAATGGAATAATTTAGAAAAGTTCTGAAAATAATGACGGCCTATTTATCAAATACAATTTCAAAGAATATCCTTAAACACAGAATTTTGTTTTCTCTAAAATTTCAAAAAGATGATCATAGGAAATTAGGAACTGTGGGCATGCACTTTTAGAATCAAATTACTTTGGAAGAACTAGACGAACAGCCCAAAACTGGAGCAACAATGCAGCAACTAACAATCTTAAAATGCTTAGATCTCATAGGACCTCAAAAATGCACTTCAATAATGTTTATAAATATAGCAGATCATTATATCTCACCAATATGAGTTATAAAAACTCCAAAATACTACGAACTGTGAATGGAAACCTACCTGCAGAAACAAAAATAAGCAAAATACTTGTTTTCTCCACCACACTAACATAGGCAAAATTCATTTTTAGCAGTTCATTGGTTTATGAAAAGTAAACGGATTGTGCAAGATATTTTCTTTATAGAATGCTAAATTTCTTCCGAATTATTTGAAAATTCTGTTTTTTAAATTCACCTGAAATGTCAGGTTTGCTGCTTTGTGCTTACCATATTGTTAACATATAATAGAAAATACATAGTTTTTATGATTATTGTAAGTACAAAGTCATGCAACCATATATGATTCATATAGTGCCCTCCAAGTTTGGTACAAACACATGTTTCTCCTGCCCCAGTGCTTCACTGATTTAAATTTCTAATCAAACAATTCACATATTAGAGTGCATATTCTCAGATTTCATTAAAGGTAATTTTTTTAAATAAACATTTGTTTCAACATGTAAAATTTTTAAGCACTTTTTGCATACATAAATCTACTACAACCCATCCCTTCCCCCATTTGAGGGTATAGCATTGTTTGAGACATTTTGTTTAATAGATGGTTTTGATTACTCTGGTGTGTTTAACTGCTTTATTAGCACAGGCAGATGAGAGTTTTCAGTATCTAGTATTGCTTCTGAATTTTTGATCACCTTTGGAGTCTGTTCCCATTTTTCAACATCAGGACCAGAGTTGCACCAATGAAACTCAAAGAAGTCATTATAAGGCTTAAAAACAACAACAAATAAAATTCTACCTATCTACACTACCCAAGAGATACCGGCCAAACCAGAATCAACTGTGTGAAATATTATTAGAGGAAAAAAAAAAGTATAATCATGAGCTTAGTAACTGCAAAAAGGGCCTGGTAGCCCTAAGAATACCTCCACTGCTAACAAAAGAAGAATGCTCAACATAATGAAGGAAAAGTCCCAAATGCCTGCCCGACAGATTAAAAACTCTCTCCAGGTAGCAGGTGTAAGTTTTAGGGATGCACCGAAATGAAAATTCTGGGCCGAAAACGAAACCGAAATTTTTGGATGCACTTGGCCGAAAACCGATACCGAAACCGAAAATGGCTTCATTAAAAAACATGTTGAAAATATTTTCTTTTTGTTTGTATTAAAAAAACTACAAATTAATTAAGCAATCAAACTTTTATTGATAATAAATAACAGTAATAAGGCTGTTTAACAATAACAAAACTAAATAAAATTTCTTTCTGTAACAAAATTGTGCAAAAAAAATGCTAGCTGCTTTTTTACTTCAATTTTAAATTACTGTACCAAACAACAGTGCACAAACAGAAGAAAAATAAATAAATCCAACCTCTTACTGTAAACAACATAACTATACACACTAAATTGGTCTGCTTTTAATTTAAGCAAAAGAAGCAGGTTTATCTTTATGAACAAAAGTTTTTCAGTTTTCTGGCTGAAGACACAGTTCCTCTTCTCATGAAGAACATACTGCACTGAATAAAATCACTCAGTCTGTGCTAGCTTTTAGTGCCTTTACGAATTGTGCAAAATATTACCTGCATTAAACGTTTTACTTCAATTTTAAATTACTGTGCAAAACAACATTGCAATAACAGAATAAATAAATCAAACCTTTAACTGTAAACAACATCAAATTAGGCTGCTTTTATTTTAGCAAAAGTGGCAGATTTCTCTTTATGAACAAAAGTTGTTCAGCTTTCTGGCTGGAGAGACGATTTCTGTTCTCATCAAGAACATGAGATGCTGCACTGAATAATCTCTCACTGTCTGTGCTGGTGCTTGAGGCAGATAAGTACTTGCGCGCAGTCCATGCAAGCAAAGGAAAGCGATCTTTGTTCGCGCGCCAGTAGTCAAGTGGATTGTCACTTCTGCCAATGGGTAGTTCAGCTAGATAGGTTGCTACTTCTTGTGAGGCTGCGCTTGCTCTTACACCGCTGTGGGTTGGGACGCTTTCCTGTAAAATTTCGTCAAACATATCAGAAAGCGAAGGAATGTGCGCCTCATCACTTGTACGTGACCGTTTCTCAGGCACAGTTTGCTCTGTTCTCCCCGTCGCGGCTTGTGCTTCACCAGAGGTTTCAAGAGCCGTAAGCTCTGTTTGCACCATTTCGCGTACATCCTGCCTTTTCTCATCGTCAAAGTAATGGTCTTTAAAGCGTGGATCTAATATTGTTGCAATGCCGTAAAGAGGGTTGGACTCAATGTCTTGGAAGCGTTTGTTAACAGCCTCCAGTAGAGTTTTTTTAGCTGTTTTTACGCCATGATCTGTTTCCGCCTCTTTTCCAAGCAGGCGCTTCAGTGCTGCGATCAGTGGAATAACTTCAGCAACAGACGCTTGAGCTGAGCTTATTTCCTTGGTTAACTGTTCGAACGGGGCGAGAAGAGAGACAATGTTTTCCACCAACATCCACTGATGTGCACTCAAAGTTGCTGGCAGGTCGTGATCTGTCATGTATGCAGCTAAAACCCGCTTCTGTTCAAGTAATCCTTGCAACATATAGTATGTACTGTTCCAGCGAGTGGCCACATCTTGCTGTAGTCGTTTTGTTGGCATCCCAAACTGTTTTTGCAAATCTTGTAGTCTGGAATAAGCAAGCGGAGAATGCTTAAAATGTCCCACAATTTTTCTCCCAGTTGCTGTGATTTCTGATATGCTCCGCTGACTAAGCACTCCCTCATTCACAGCCAACTGCAGCGTGTGTGCCATGCAAGGTATGCTCTTTAATCCACTGTCATCCATAGCCTTTATCATGTTCCGTGCATTATCTCTCACAATCACATGCACTTTAGACTTGTCTATGTTCCAAGTTTCAAACATGTTAGCCAAAGCATCGGATATTGCTGCTGCAGTGTGTGAGCCGACAAACTCCTGTGCATGAAGCAGAATGTTTTGCAATTTAAACTCCGCGTTTATCCACTGCGCTGTCAAACTGAGCATGCTAGTTGGACTAACGTCAGAGCTCCATATGTCTGTGGTTAAACTTAGAGCAGAGATATCTGTGGTCATGAGCTCATGAACATGTTTTGCAACACGGTCATACATTTCAGGTAGAGAGGTCTCTGCAAAATACCGTCTGCTTGGCAGTGTGTAACGCGGCTCAATGTGGTGTATTAGCCTACGAAATCCGATGTCCTCCACGACTGAAAACGGCTCTTCATCTAAAGCAATGAATTCCATTACTTTCTCTGTTATGTCACGTGCTTTAGCACTGTCATTTGCAAATTTCTTAATTTTTTCGAAAACTGTGGCAACCGAGGGTGTTGATGTGCTAGTTGGCTTAGTTTTAACCAACGTTGTTTGACGGTATTCCTCAAATTCAATTGCGTGTCTTGACTTAAGGTGGTGTATTAAACCTGTAGTCGAAAATGTCTTTGCTGTTGAACCCCCTCTTGAAACTTTTGCAGAGCAAATGTTGCATATTGCAACTTTGCTGTCCTCATCTGAAACTTTGAAGTGCTTCCAAACCGCCGACATACTCCGTGTTTGATGCGTAATGACAGCGCGAACGAGACGGGAGGATGGGAGAGGCGTGGCGACAATTTCGGCTTTTATTTTCGGCGCTTTCTTACGTTTCGGCCGAAACCGATAATGCTATTTCGGCCGAAAATTTTCGGCGGCCGAAATTTCGGTGCATCCCTAGTAAGTTTGTCAATGACTTATGTTCGCAGAAGACTTTGTGAACAGCAATAGAGAGGCGACACCGCAATATGCAAACTACTAGCTAGCCTCAGAAACAGGATGGCCGCCAGATTGTTTGCCAAGTAGTACTAAAAGGGCCTGTAGAATTGTGGGAGAAGGTGTTGGACAGATGAGACCAAGACTAACCATTATCAAAAAGTGATGGCAAGAGGAAAATGTGGAGGCGAAAAGGAACTGCCCAAGATCCAAAGCACACCACTTCATTCGTGAAACACGGCAGTGTGAGAGTTATGGCTTTTGCTTGTATGGATGCCACAGGCACTGCCTCGCTAATTTTCATTGACGTAACTGGTGATGGCAGTAGCAAAATTAATTCTGAAGTGTATAAAAATCTTATTTGCTAAAGTTTAAGAAAATGCCCGCAAACTCATTGGATGGTACTTCATCCTACAGCAAAAGCAACAAAGTAGTTGCCAGAAGTTAAAAATCTAGAAGATTATTAAATGGCCAAGTCAGTCTCTCAATCTAAATCCAACTGGGCAAGCTTTCCATACTCTGTCCTGTTGAAGAGAAAACTTAAGGACAAGAACCTGAAAGCAAGAAGGAGCTAAACATGGCTACAGTAGAGTCCTGGCAGAACATAAACAGAGAAGTTACTCAGCACCTTGTGATGTTTATAAATCACAGTATTTCAAGTAGACACTGCATGCAAGGAACATGCAACAAACTACAAAACATGACTAAAAGGGGTCTTGCTCAAAGGCAAAAGCTGGCATTCAATTGTCAAAACACGGTTGTTTGCTTTACCTGCATTAATTATGTACTCCAGATGTGCTATGCAAAGCTGCAGTATCGTAAAAATTACAGCCAGACCCTTTCACAACAGTGCTTTTTTTTCTCTCCCATTATTCTGCACTTTGATCTACAAGTGTACTCAGAACAGTTTTTCTAAATGCTTCTCCTGTGCCCGAAAAGTATAATTTTGCCTCTGATCCTGCCCAATTCACACAAACCTGAGATGGAAAATAACTCTCATAATTCTGATTTTCCATTTACTACAAAGATTTAAACTTTAAAGTGCCTCTTCAACACAACATGCATTTGTCTCAGAATTAATCTCCATCTTACATGACAGCTGGTTTTACAAATAATGTCTAAAACAATGAGGTGTAATTAAAAATATTCAGGCCACCTTTATTAAAATACTGATTCATCTGTAAAGGAGAAAAAAAATTAGACTGTGCAGATCCTGACTCGATACATACTGTACATACATACATGCATATATACCTAGTGTAAGACGTGCACCCTAATTTTTACAAAGAAAATCGCGAAAAATCTTTTGCCCCGTGTACGAAGCGCGTTGCGATTGTATAGGAAGCGAATGAGGTTGGAGTGAGACACCGACGTGAATAACTGTAATGGAGAATAATTATGTCTCGTTTAATTCTTTCTGCACATGATACAGTATATTGTATTGGAGTACTAACTGTAAGCAGTACCCCTACTGTAGAACGTTCAGTGCTTGTCACACCATGCTGCGAAAGGTGGGAATGACAAATAGCCCTGTGAAATGAGAAAAGAAAGAACCGTATAGAGACAATCGGTAAAGGACTGTAACGGCAAGTGGAAAATTATTGTGCTCACCAGACTATTCCAGTTTAATCATCATCTTCCGATTCGCTGATGGATTCGGATTCGCCACCGCTACCGACGTCGTCGCTTCTCAATAAGGTGTTGTCTTCGCTTCCATCGATGCTGTTGGATATGCTGTACTTTTTGAAGCTTTTCACAACCAAATCTTCTGGAATAAGCTTCCAAGCAGAGATGATCCAGGCACACTTCTGTGCCAATGTTGGGGCTTTCATTTTGCCAGTTGGCGTTGTGTCGTGTACCGCTGTTGCAGCCCATTCGGTGAACATTCTTGAAACATGAGCCTTAAACAGCCGATTGATGCAGACATCTAGAGGATGGAGGAGCGAAGTCATGCCTCCAGGAATTATCACTTAATCTGTTTTCCCATCTTTCAGTCTATAACACCTGCAGCTAAATGGCCACGAATGCTATCCATGACCAACATGTTTGGCATTTTCAGGAGACTGCCCAGCCGATGTTGCCACACACATTTCAACCAATCGATTACGAGATCAATGCCCATCCAACCCTTTTGTTGAGCTCTGACAATGATCCCAAGAGGAAACCTTATTTTTCGGCAAGGTCTTCCTTTTAAATATTACATACGGTGGTACTTTCTTTCCATCCACAAGAATCGTCAATCATCACGGTACACCGCTGCTTCTATCTGCCTCTCGTGCGTACAGGGACCCTCTTGTCTCTGAATGCATTACCAGTAGTGTTTGAGGAGTTCTCAAAATAAACTGGCATTTGATCAGCATTACCAATTTGCCCCATTAAATAAATTTTCTACTGCCTCAACTGAATAACGTATTTTTGGAAAGCTAGTAACTTTTCTTCATATGCGTCTGGTAAACACTGCAAAATGGTCGTGCGGCGTCTTATTGATAAGCCATTCCTTCTCATGAAGTGCGGAACCCATCTGCTGCTTGCTTTGAACTGAGTGATGGATATTCCATGTTCTTTTGCTATATCACCAGCTTTCATCTGAATCATTTCCGTGGACACTGCATATCCAAGCTGACACCTGTCTTGAATGTAATCAGCGAATGCAACTTCAGCTTGTGGGAACTGGGCACGTTTTCCACAAAATGCCCGTCTGTTTATGCTGCATGATGAAAGTTTTTCTTTCTTCCAATGCCAATCTTGAACACATGACTCTGGAACACCGTACTTGCGACCTGCTGCCTGATTTCCTATTTTCTCTGCTTCCACAATCACTTTTAGTTTCTCTCCCGCCGTGAAGGAGCGTAAACACTTGCTACTATCCATGCTGAATGACGAAGCCAAACTGATTCAAAAACAAACCTACCCCTACCGTATTCCTCGTGTATGACACGCACCTGATTCTCTAATGCTAATTTTTGGGAAAAAATGTGTGCATGGTACACGCATACATATATCTATATCTATATCTATATCTATATATATATCTCCTCAAACAGGTTTACACTTTTGTCTCATCTGTCCATAGAATATTGCTTCAGAAATCTGAATTTTTGCGTATCATATCTTGGTTGGTAACATATACGTTAACATGTTAACTTTTACCATTCTACTGTGTCATGGATCCTACTTTTGCCCAGTGTCATTCCAAGGATACAGTAATAAACACCATCCTTGCACAAGACCTGCAGACCCTAGAACTCTAGGTTCTTTACAGATTTATTTAAAAACACAGGTCAACATGTGCAAAAATTGACTACTGTATCAAAATTTCTCCATTTAAACAATACAGTTTTGACCATGTTTCAGTGGAACACTGAATACTTCGAAGAAGCATATTAACCCTTGCCAAAATTACTTGTATATTTACTTACACCCTTCCTTTCTGGAGTTTTTTGGTGGAAAGCAATCAGTTTGTAACTAAACATTACAGTTGTGATTACCTTGGACATCACAAACAAAAGAATTATAAATTTCGGTAATATTTTCCATGGTTTTTAACATGGAGGGGTGTCAGGGAAAAAAACTACACCAAATGTAGCATATTTTTCACGGCACTGTAAATAGCCTCAGGGTTGGCTTCTACTTTGTATCTAATACTTCCAGAATTGGTACCAGTTCCTCTAAATTGGATAACTGGGTTACAAAAAGGTGTCTGGAGGTATGTATTTCAAAAAGTAAGCTTCTCCAATTACAAAATGACAACATGCAAGCTCAATCAACAATCCACTTAACTCCATATAATTTGCTCATCCATTTCCTATACACTTTAAGAAAATTAACAATTATTGCTCCACAAGAGCAGCAAAACACTAAGCAGAAAATAATTCTTCCTGGTGCAAGCCTGTACACTGGTGCATATCACTGTCACTAGAAAAGTCACAGATGCAGCAGTGAAAAGGCTTTTAAACTTTGATTCCACAATACGTTATTCTAGCCAAGTTTTTAGGCTCAATTATGCCTTCACTGCAGTAGCATAACAGTATAATAAGGGTATGTCAACAGACAAATCTTAATTTTATAAAGATTAACACAATGTGTACTTTTAGAAGCCAGATGTGATTTTAAGGATCTGGAGGAACATTCGTCTGTCATTTCTGCCACTAGGGATGTCTGCAGACCACTTATATATATATATATATATGCAGAAAATAAAGTACAGATTAATTTTGGCACCCCATTTCATTTTTCATAATGTCACAGTCCACCCCAGTGCATTTAATTTTTTTTCAATCTACACACAAACTCACTTTAGGGTTAATTTAGAGTTCCAATTAAATGTAACATACATATTCTAGAGATATAAGACAAAAAATCGAGTGGTCACAGAAAACCCAATGAAGAAACAAGGAGACTGTAAACATCTCGCATGCAGTGCCTAGGTTGAAATTCATACTTGGGACTCTGGAGGTGTACGACAGTAGCATGTGTCTATACAGCTCCTCCAATGTTATGATTTAAAGCATTTCTAGTCATTATTTCCTCATTCCAGTTTTCTAGTTGCTCAATGTGTCATTCTCTAAAGTACTGCAGCAATAACATTTAAAAATAAGGGTTGCTCTTATCTCTACTGTGAATATACATGTCACTGCCTGTTTTCCAACAAAATAAGACAGTCCACTCAGAATGCCCGAATGCACTGGGACCCACGCAGAAACAAATAAGAGTTTATTTCCCAACATTACGATACTCAAAAACTGAACCAAATGAACAAAGAGCTGCGACGTACGTGGTTTTAAATACAAAGTACAGAGACAGAGTGAGAGCGAGAGCGAGAGAGACCCCACAGATATGGGGAAAATACGTTAAGACCTCACAGAAAATGTCTGGGCCAGGATCAAAATAGCACGGTACAAAATGAACCATTGTGCCACCCTAAGCTAAATGAAAATAAAATCATATAATAATCTACTAACTGATAGTTGATCACTACTCAGATAAGGTAATTCCTGGAGATTATACCAGTTTTTAAATAAATACTAGGTCATATTACAGGTTGAATGTGTCCATTCTAAATTATGAATTGTGAAGTAAAAAAACACCAGTCACACCACTCTCACCCAAAGTTGTGCGCACACACTGTACATAAAGAGCTGTATGGTGCCAACGGACACCTTCATCAAATCAGTAACTCAGAAGTCAAGCTCTATTTTAAGGCATTCAATTGATGGTGGAATTAAAATATTCAATTAGATTTTTAATAAAAGATAGATCAGATATTAAAAATTACATACATTTTTGCATGAGAAGTAATTGGCATGTACACAGAACTCTCCCTTTCTACTACAGACAAATCATTAACAAAACGGCAGTATTTCTGTAGACTAACAGGCAGGCAAGCATGTTGGCATCATCTCTTTTAACAGCTAAATCTACATACCATACAAGAGAGTACTGGCAAAGAGAAACTCATACCAGGTAGTAGTTAACCCACAAGAACTAAACTTCCTGTTGGATGCTGACTGTCAAGAAACAGCAAAACCCAGAGGGGCTAGAGTGTGGCAATGCTCAAGATTTAATGAAAGAATAGTAATAATATAAAATAGAAGAATTAAAATATGTATTACAAAATATTGTGAAATGTAAGCATTATTAAAGAAAGCTAAAATACATAAATGATTTGCAGTATACATCATTATGGAGACAAGAATTAAGAGTAATTACTGTATCCAAAACCTCACTTTCACTATATTGTCATCAAAACCTCAACAAGACTCTGACCTTGCTTCTCTGAAGTAATATGCCATGCATTTAGCACCTCTTTTTTTGTAGTCTAAAGTAACTGTGCTTTTGATGGTCTTCCTGTGCAAAGTATCAACACGTTATAACAAGTTTGGAATGTGTTGCCAAAGTACTCATTTGAACGAAATGCTCTGACCACATTAGCCCCAAGACAATTTACTCATATCTACACTTTCCTGCATGATAAGGAATTCTTTTAATACATATAAAGCTATCTACTACACTGAGTCCAAAATACTTGCCTGCACTGTTCACAACATATACATCTGTCGAACCAAATAGATAAGTTTTTAAAGCCTGTGCAAATCTTAGTAAACTTTCATATATAAACTATAAGTCTCCACTTTACAGAATTCTCTCCTTAAACAGTTTTTGACATTCAGATAGTCTTGGTTGGGGGTGTGGGGTAACTCACTGGCTTTTACACTGCTATCCTATCATTTACAAACTAACACACCCTTTGTGTCACTATCACAATAATTACACTACTTAATGTAAACAGAGTCTAGGCTATATACATCATCTATCACGAAATTAGTGAGTAATTAGCCAACAATGATTCAGACATCAATCCCTTTTCTGAAGCTCCCGGCTGCAGTATGCTTCATTTAAACTGTATAAATAACCAATTCCATTAATTGTCATATTTTTATGACTAGTGCTTGTGCATGACAGCAGAACTCACTTCTTTTCACTTGCATTCAGTGACCTTCAGTAATACTGTTGGTTGCCTCTTTGTGATCATATAACATTATTTCTATTTATTATCTATCTTATTTTATGTTCATATATTTTTTTACTATTTATGTTTTTATTGTTTTTGTTTTTTTCTTGTATTCTATTATTGTAAAGCACTTTGGCCGCAGCATTACTATGTTGTTTTAAATGTACTATATAAATAAATTGACATTAACTGTGGGATGCTTCATGATTTATTCTCCAAATAACATATGAGCACCTCTTGCCCATGGTTGTGGTTTTTTGGCTAAAACATTTGTCCATACATACAGAACAAATCAGTACATTCCTGTGGGCCTGAATGGCAGCCTGTCAAAACAAAACTCAGTCCACAAAACAGCCCGCACTTGGAACAGTCTGCTCTCTCTCTCTCGTTATTCAGAAACCTAGCAGTTTCAATTACTGCAATAGAAAAACACAACTAAAAAAAATATACAAAGTCAGAAATGTACAAAGTCACCTTCAACACTCCAGACAAATTAATCTCAAGGAGTCATTGGCTCCTAAAACAAAGAAATGGCAGCCAATAGCTATGAATTAGGTGCCAAATAATCATATGTGTAAAATATTAATCTTTCAATCTCTTACTTTTGTAACCTCTTGATGATTCGGTTAACTTTCAAGCTATGTACAGTCATTACTGTATATTTTACTCAGGCTCCGAGTTTACAAAGACTGAGCTGTGAAAAATGAATGTCCCCTAAAGTGGTTGGGATGGAGACGCACATTAAATATGAAATTGATTAAGACGACTGTTTACAGTCTTTAAGAATACATTTTGAAAATTTTACCCATGCAGTGTTCATTTTGCAAACAGCTTACAGGAGCACGCGTTTCTACAGCAAATGCTCAGCTGTGGAAATGAGTGTCCCCCCGGTGGAAGGGATGCAGTGGCACAGTAGATATGAACGTGCAATAAAACAGTGTTCAAAGCTTGATCAGTTGCAATCTGCCATGATCAATTTCGCATGTAATACACAGGAAGTTTTATAGGATAATAATGCCTTATTTGAAAATGAGTTCCTAACCCAATATAAAGGGGTGATCATGACAGGCAAAGGATATTTTTGTTGATAGAACTTAAACTATTTCATTCACATGGTTTTGACAAGTTGTATGACAGAGATGAAATCCGAGTTCCACAACAAAGCCTTTCCCGTGGAAATTTTTTTTCCTCTTTCCCCCCCCAATTACCTAAGTAAAATGTTTAAGAGCAAGGCACCATGTATTGCGTGAAAGTGTATTAGTCCATTTTATTTTAACAATTTAATCTTTAAAATGTCTTTTGTACAGAGTTCCTGTGTGTCAAGTAATGAATTATGAAATTATTCATCCATCTATTATCCAACCCGCTATATCCTAACACAGGGTCATGGGGATCTGATGGAGCCAATCCCAGCCAACACAGGGCACAAAGCAGGAAACAAACCCCGGGCAGGGTGCCAGCCCACCACAGGGCGCACGCACACACACAGCGCAAACACTAGGGACAATTTAGGATCGCCAATCAACCTAACCTGCATGTCTTTGGACTGTGGGAGGAAACCGGAGCACCCGGAGGAAACCCACGCAGACATGGGGAGAACATGCACACTCCATGCAGAGAGGACCCGGGAAGTGAACCCAGGTCTCCTTACTACGATGCAGCAGCGCCACAACTGCATCACCGTGCCAACCCAATTATTAATTATAATTACTATTTTTTTTTTTTAAATGTTTTTCCATGTTACTTTGTTGATGACCTTTCTTTGAAGAATTTATTGGGAACAGATCACATACGCGCGCGCCAAAACGACCAAAGCTGCCATCAGTCACAGAGAACCCCAGTAAAATGACAACAACATGTAATGCACATGTGACAAACACAGACTTCATGACACTGCTGTGAATGAGGAAACAGTGGGCAGGCGGCTGCATGTTTACTGACAGACAGGCCATCATTTTGCACAGAGCATGCATTAAATTAAGAGAAATTATACAAAGATGCATGAACATGAGGAGATAGGGGACAATTACACAAAAGTGTTCCTGCACCAAATCAGAAGGGACAACTGAATTCCACGTGGCACACATATCTTCATAATGGGGGACCTACATGATGGACAGATGAATTTCAAATGTTTTGCATGCCTTACTTTTGTTTTGATGACCGGTTGTGCCATATTGAGCCCTTCATTGATTATCCTGGCACAAAGGCAACCAGCTTCTCACTGAAATTCACCATTTTGAATACGCCATATACTTAGAAATATTTTCATACGAGTGTCTCCAAATCTGATGTTATTTTCACAGCGAGTCCCTCACACCCAGCACGGACGTGTTTAAACCAGCCTTAATGCAGCTCACAGATGTCTAATGGGGAGCCCGTACCAACACACAAGTTAACACTAGATCCACTCAACAACTAAAAAAAAAAAAAAGGCCTTTTGCATCTATTACAATACAATTTGTTTAAAGTTTCAGTTATTTTATTTGCCATTGGTGAACTAAGTAGAAATGATAATCACCAAAGTCTATTTTTGGTTGCATTTGTGACCATTTATGTTGCAGTCTGGAGCCTTGACCTTAATATATACTGTATATATTTTTTATCTTCAATGTTTATTTTTTGCTTATGCATTAACCTATCAGAAGAGAACAGCAAATTTCAGATATCCCAACAAACATGTTCCAAACAAAAATAGGTTATATACAAATGCTTGTATTTTATTAAAGATGGTAACACATTAAAAAACCCTGATAAAAAACCAGATGAAAACCTGATTACTTTTAAGGTATATAGCCGAGACCACAATTAAATGCAAGACAGGAGGTCTGAAGATGTGTCCACCCTGAAGGTTTGGTGCTGCATTTCTATAACTGGAGTTGGTGACTTGGTCATAATTAACTGAATCCTCAACATGTGACAAGTCCAAAATTCACTCAGCAAGAGGACAATGACCCCAAACACACAGTTCTTCGTTGACCTTGGCTATCTTCTGCACAAGCCTTCTCAAAAATCATAGAAGCTACCTGGGACTACCTGGACTTACAGAATCAAATGAGGCAGACAATATCTGCAGAAAAACTAGGTCAAGTTATCCTAGAAGCTTGGGGCAAATTTACAGTCAGTTTTCAAATCAAAACACACAATTGTGTACCATCCAACAAGAACTGATGCAGTCTTATATGGAAAGCACAGTCACGCCAAATATTCATTTGATTTAGTGTTTACTGTTACTGCTCTTTTTAAGTAATTTTTTGATATTAAGAAATCTTATTTAATTATTTTGAAAGCATCATTGCATTTTATATAATTTATTTTACTTGCCCTTGATGTTTCTGAACAGTAATATAATTTACATTTTACATCAGTACACAGCATAAATAAAGTATGGCTCCTCTGAACACAGAAAAATAATCTTTATGGCTAAATTATACTTATTTTTCCGGAATTATAATGGTTATGTGTTTACATTTACACAGAACTATTATAAATATAAGTAAAATAAGCAAATTAAGAAACACTGCTTAAATCAAGGGTGGTTGAGTACATATAAATTCTACAAGGCGCTCCGGTTTCCTCCCACAGTCCAAAGACATGCAGGTTAGGTGGATTGGCGATTCTAAATTGGCCCTAGTGTGTGCTTGGTGTGTGGGTGTGTTTGTGTGTGTCCTGCGGTGGGTTGGCACCCTGCCCAGGATTGGTTCCTGCCTTGTGCCCTGTGTTGGCTGGGATTGGCTCCAGCAGACCCCCGTGACCCTGTGTTCGGATTCAGCGGGTTGGAAAATGGATGGATGGATGGATGGATAAATTCTACAAATATGTAATATTTTAGTACTAAGCATAACCATCATTAGTTTAGTACTGCACTGATCCTATTTGGCACAGAGTGCACAATTTTATTAAAAATTGTCTGGTCTATCCTGCTGCAGAATGAGTGATCTGACGTTTCATGGGGAGTGTTGGACAACTTGTGTCTTAAAAATTCTCCACAGAAATAGTGTTAAGGTCAGGTGACACATTTGGCCACTCCATCACCCTCACTTTGCTCTTCCAAAAGAATGCAGCAGTGATGTTGGAAGAATTTTTGGGGTCACTGTCATGTTGAAAAACTACTCAACAACCCAGGGAGAGGAGAGAAATCAGCACCTTTTATTTCATAGTTTTGTAGTACATTAAGGGTATCATAAAATCTTCAATTTAGTACACATGTTGAACACTCGCACATATTATGTAAGTGCTCTACCACTGGTTAACTGTAGGAACCATGCATTTCTCGCTGTACCCCACTCATTGACACCATCAGAATCAAGAAGATTGATTTTGGTCTTATCAAACCACAGAATATATTCCTAAAAGTCTTCACCCTTGTTAATATGGGTTTTGGTAAACACTTCAATGGGCTTTCTTGTACTATACCTTAAGCACTGGCTTCCTACATCAACAACCAATGCATTACACTTCCATGCAGGGTGCGTCTTAATGAAAGAAATTAAACGATCACTCCAGTTGGATTTCTCCAACGATGGAAAGCACTCAGGTTGATACTTTGCAATCTTCCTCCACTTTTCTCTGCAAAAAATGCTCAACACAAATTGACAACTTACAACTGCCAGAAAGTTTCAGAGTGCATGTCATAAGTCCATAATTTTTGAATTTCTGTATCATTTTGCTGCTGTATTTTGACTTAACTGAGATTTTCCAATAATCTTCTACCCTTGTCCTCTTTTGTGGAAGAAATACATTTTTCTTCTTAAGCATCCAGACAATTCTCTTTCATTTGGCTGCTTTGTCGATGATTAAGTCTGACAGTCATTCAATGGATCAAGTACAACTCAAATTGAAGGTGAACGGATTACATAAGTTCGAGTGTAATGGTTGAACAGACCCATCTTCTGAATCTTTTGCCCCTAGAGTCCTCTGCAAACAAATTTAGCATTTTTTTTTATCAGATACTAATAAACATGTGCTCTGACCAAGGACACTAACTAGAGTACAGTACTGCCAAAAAAAATTTCACTTTAAGAGCTGCTTACCAGCAAATAGAAATGCAATTCCCATTGTCCTCCTACATGCATAACACTCTGCCAGCTTGCAAAACCAATCAACACTCAATATTATGCTTTTTTTGTGGTATGTCATTTGCATGCGTGATAAGAAAAGGCAAAATATGCACTATAGCCAAGCCACTATGAAACAACAAGGTACGCTTTGTTTAAGAGAGTAAAAAGCAATTGGTAATTTCTAGTTTCCTGTTGGTAGACATCTATTCAAATCAATTTTATGATTAGACAGCTCTAATTTTAGAGTTTCATGACAACATGGCATCAGGATTTGCAGCAATTATAAATTAACTTGGAATTAATCACTTTTGAGTCACTACAATAACATTACCGAATACCACTATGTGTGCTAAGCTGCAGCAATCTATGAGACAACAAAATTAACTCCTGTGTCCCAAACTAAGATGACCATGCACCATTCACCCACCAAACTCCCTGTAGATGCTTTCCATGGTACAAGAGTAGAGCAGTTAATTATTCATAATCCGTGAGCACCTTTCCAACACCTACATCACCAGAGCCAATGTAATCGTACATCTACGTTTCCAAATGACAATGTGAACTTTTAAGACATTGCACAGACCTACTATGAACTTACCCTGAGATGGTATCAGTGCTCAGGAGGCTTGGCTCTTTCAAAAAGCTAAGGCTTTTACAACAAAAAATGCACTCCAGTATAAACAGGTTAGTTCAGGTTTATTTTTTTGTATATAAAGTATAGCAACTCTTAACGTGCATTCTTCACCACACCACCACCATTTGGTGTGACTTTCATTATGTAGGCTATGTAAATAACACAATGTAGTAAGCAAAAAGCATGCACCATTTAGAAAAATATAACCTAATGATCCAAGCGTGAATCTGTCCAGGTAAAAACTGCTTGCTATAACTATAGCTGAATGTTTTACATGTGTTTACTTCACCAATTGAATTTACATAAAAGTGTGTGTTATAGAAAAAGCATTCAATAATAATAATTATGAACAACAGAATCAGATAGCAGTAAAGCTCTAGCTATTTGTGTTTGATGAATGTTAAAAAGTATATTTTGTTATACTGTATTTTGTATGCTGCATTGATATGATGACTTTTTCTCATCCAAACTTAAAATTATGGATTTTTGAAGGGGTTAGTTCAAACTTATTAACACTCCTTATGCAGAATGTAAAAAAGATGCAATAAATTTGAATAAAAGTACTACAGACAAATTAAGATATTCTAAGGACAGAGTGCTGGCAACAGAAAATAAATTAGAGATGCAACTTACGTATGTAATGCACATACTTTCTAATGTCTATGATAACTATGATTAAGGTTGTCATGATACCCAATTTCAATATGATATCAAGTGTTAAAATTCAATACCATATTCGATATCCTACACAGTATATAATGTAACTCAATAAAAAATGCATTTAAATAAGTTGCATTTCTGTGTGCATTAAAATATTTATATTGATGAAAACAAATTTTAATCAAAAATTGAAATACTTCAAGTAGCACAATCTTTTGTTAAAGTTTAAGAGTAACCTTCTGCAAGCAATCAAAAGTAAAGTTTAAATCCAGTCAACAGTTTTTTTACATTGATGAAATCGAATATTAAGGTACAGTGATCCCTCGCTATATTGCGCTTCGACTTTCGCGGCTTTACTCCATTGCGGATTTTAAATGTAAGCATATCTAAATATATATCACGGATTTTTCGCTGGTTCGCGGATTTCTGCGGACAATGGGTCTTTTAATTTATGGTACATACATCCTCAGTTGGTTTGCCCAGTTGATTTCATACAAGGGACGCTATTGGCGGATGGCTGGGAAGCTACCCAATCAGAGCACGTATTAAATAAAACTCCTCAATGATGCTTCCCGTGCGGTGCTTCGCATACTTAAAAGCTCTAACAGCACCTATTGATTTTTGATTTTTTGCTTTTCTCTTTCACTCTCTCTGACATTCTCTGCTCCTGACAGAGGGGGTGTGAGCAGAGGGCCTGTTTGCACAGAGGCCGTTTGCCTAGAGAACATGGACGCTCCTCTCAAAAATGCTGAAAGACTACCTTCACAATTCCCCCTTCCTTGCAGCCACTTTATCGCGGTGTTTCGCATACTTAAAAGCCCAACAGCACATATTGATTTTTGATCGTTTGCTTTTCTCTCTCACTGACATTCTCTGCTCCTGACACACACTCCTTTGAAGAGGAAGATATGTTTGCATTCTTTTAATTGTGAGAAAGAACTGTCATCTCTGTCTTGTCATGGAGCACAGTTTAAACTTTTGACTAACGGGTGTTATTTCATGTCTGGAAGGCTCTAATAATATTAAAAAAAACGTATTTAGAAGGTCATAAACAGGTTTTCTATGCTCTAACTGCGAAAATATTCGATTTATAAATAAAGAATCCTACTACGCGGAAATTCATTTATCGCGGTAGAGTCTGGAATGGATTAACCGCGATAAACAAGGGTTTACTGTATTATAATAGGATGTTACAAATGTCATTAATATTAAATAATTACTGCAATCTTTGATAAACCTTGTGCATAAAAATAGCAAACATTAAACATTCAAGAAAAAAGTACATTTCGTGGTCATTTGTAAACAACTGTTCAGAAAAGTAATACACAAACCTTACATTATATAGTAAATGTGACGAAAACATTTTAAAATCATATGTAATAAAATAAAAATGCTACGATAGCACACTTTGCAGGAAGGAATATAAAAAAAAAACAAAAAAAACTCAAAAGGGTGACGCAGCTCTAGTGCTAAAGAGTGTTGTCCTGAATAAACAGCACAAAATTAAAATTATTTCAGAACTGTCTAGAACATTTATCTGACTATAAAAAATGTTTTATCCTACAGAAAAAGTAAAGTCATATCACAGTATACAGGATTATACTTGTGTTTCCGTAATTTAGAAATATGTATTGACTCATGTATCAGTCTTACAATGTTTGGCTACATTAGTCCCTTTAGTTGGCATTGTGCTTAAAAAACCTTGCATACAGGCTTCATGTATCTTGTGGTTTTCCGCACATATCTGCCACAAAGCCAAAATAGATCCAGATGCCGCTCCAGCTGTGGTCTTTGTCAATTAAGAATGCTGGTAAAGGTTGCAACACTAATGAAGTTGCAATTTTATTGACACCAGCAAGTGGGTAGAAACGGCTGCCACTCAAGCCATGATGGTTGATAGACTATGAGGCTTAATTGTCAAAATTCACAGTGAACCAGAAGTGCATTATGTAATGCAGGCTATAGAAGCAACACCAAAAAAGGAAAAAAAAATGAGTATACAAGTAATTTAAAAATGTTACAAATGATACTTGGTATTTTGATACTTCTGACAAACCTAATTATAATCAGGCACCCATTGGGTAACCAGTAAGCAAAATAAGCACATGGTAAGGAGACCAAGGAAAGGGGGCAGAATTTATACACAAGAGTTTATTTATCCATAAACTTTTTCCAACTTTTTTGAAATCAGAAGTAGGCAACAGTTAGCATTACCTTTGCATCTTTGGATTCATGTATATTAAATTGCTATACATCTTCAAGGTTAGAAAAAAGGAAGATGTGTTTCACACAAATAATTATATTTCTTCATTTGAATATCATTTTAATTGTCATTCAATACTGATTTCTAGTATGCTTTTGCGATCACTTAAGTTCAGTAGTGTGACAACTGAGAAGTTGGAAAGCCTTCTTTGGCAGGATAGATTTTATGGCTTGTTTGAATAACCTCTACCAAGGCAATACTCAGTCAATGTAGATGTACATATTCAATGGCTTGTCTTTATATAATTTCTATTCATATTCACAAATATATTTTGAAAGGCAATATTAAAAGTCTAGTTAGGCTTGTTCATTTTTGTTCAATGGGGAACCAAAGCTATTAGAAAGAATAGCTTTTTGAATGTTTATTTTTTTATTGTTAGTCTTGATTACTGTATAATCTATACAGTACATGTTTTCAAAGATTCTACATCTTAAAAGGAAGTTCAATATATAATTACTTATTTGTTTTTTAGTTCTTATTTTATTATTTTGCACAATAAAGGTATTTTTTCAGTTACTTCAGTTGATTAAATGGTCATTATGAAATCAAACATCACAGCAAACTAAACACTGTTAAACTATAAAATTAGTCCAACAGCAGCACCCAAACTGGATTGTGTCTGAAAAAGATGGTACTCACTAACTTCTATAGTTTCACAATTTAGAGCATACCAACTAGCTGAATCACAGTCTGGTACAGGGAACTGCACATCAGCAGACTGCAAGGCCCTGCTGTGTGTGGATGTATACTCCCTTCATAAAGGATATTTATGAAAATAGATGTTTGAAGAAAGCATTTTCCATTGCCTTAAAACCAACTAACAAACTACCTTATCCCTCCATCACCATCCAGAAAATGAAAGTATGTAGTATTCATAGCCACAAATGGCAATGTTTCTAATTGGTGACATATTAAACTGTGAACTCACATACGTGTAACCCATGTGCCATGTACCATTCATCTGGAGAGAAAAATTTATCAATTTCTGATATGAAATATTTGACCAGAGTCTACACTACAAAGTTTTTATGGAAATGCATGCAGGTTAAGGACTTCACTTTTCAATGAAATCAAGACACAGAACAAACAATGACAAAAAAGTCAAGGAATCATTAAGTGTACAAGTATTTATTAAATATTTTTGATTAATTAACATTAGCCCATCTTTTGCTGACATAACAGCACAAATGTGGTAACCCTTTTGATTCAGAATGCCAACCACCATGCAAGTCACCAACTCTACCTCCAGCAAAAGATCCCCGGACCATTACATGTCCTCTTCCATGTCTGACAGTTTGTCACACACTGAGGAACAATCCTTTCACCAACCCGATGGCATATGAGCACCCTAAGTGTTGAACTGACCATTTAAAATTCCGATTCAACGGTACATAAGACTTTCTTCCAGTATGCAGTAGTTCACAGCCGGTATTTCAAAGGCCCTATTTTATCTTTAAAAGAATGGTTTTCTTACTGCCCCTCACCCCGTCCAACCTGCAGCAAAGTCTCCTTTTAACTGTAAAAACTGACACTTGCAGGGAGGCAGCCAAAATTCCAAATAATATGCTTACTGTCTGGTAGTATGAAAATTAGAGAAAAAAAAAAAAAGAAAGAAAAAAAGAAGGCCATGGTGCATATCCAGTGACCTGAGATGAAGACTGGACTCCTTTGGTACTGTGTCTCTCCAGAAAATCCTTGGGTACCGTTAGTTTGACTTTGTGTCGAATGAGTGGTTGGTCATGGAGTCCCGAATGAGTCACATTACCTGCATTGTCAGGGAGCAACAGCTACGGCACTTACAGCCACGTGGCTCGTTTCCCTGAAGGTGATCCAGCTCATAAGATCCTCATTGTTGGGGACCCGAGTGGCTCGACTAGGCCAAGGGGTCGCCCACATAAACACCTGGCTGCGGCAGATAGAGGATCATTTCTGGAGGGTGGCACTGGACTGTGTGTCTGCCTGAGGGTTGCCAATCGGCATCCCGAGTTGTTTCGTTGTGTAGTGGGTGCAGCAATGAACTGTACCAGTTTTTTTTTTTTTCTTTTTTAAAAACATGCTTAGTTTGGCAGCATCTGAAAAAGATAACATTTCAGAAGATTATATTCTCCCAATTTATAATTTAAGGAGGAGGAGACCACTGATCTACCAATAACAAAAATACTGTATTCCAATACACAAGAACATTGTGTGGTCCAATTTCATAATTGTAATTTCATAACGAGCGAGAGAGATAAGGAGAGAGAGAGAGACGCGCGCACGTGAGCGAGATAAGGAGAGAAAGACGCGCGCAAGAGAAAGAACCATCAGCTCAGTTGTGATCACATGACGCTCAGCAGACAAAGTGTATCCATACTACTCGTATTGCAAGACATCGCTCGTTTATCAAGTCAAAATTAAAAAATTTAGCTTGTCTTGCAAAACACTCGTAAACCGAGGTTCCACTGTATTTATGTTCTTTCCTAGGGTTACCAACAAATGTGTCAAAGCCATTTTAGATTATCTTTGTAGAATAAGCAATACTTCTCTTTTTGAGCCTGATTTGCTTTACTCAAAGACCTTTCAAAGGCATGCACGTATACATGGGACAACTGCTTTTTATTTAATCACTTTTCACGAGGCATACTTTTTCCAATCAGCTGCAAGGGTACCAATAAATTTGTTCACATAATAAACAAATAAGTTAAACAATGTTAGATTGCGAATAACCTAATTAATAATAACTTTCAGTTAATTTTAAGTTACTTTACAAATCAGTGACGATGTTCTCACAATGCTATGCATTATAATAAAAGATGCGTTTGAAGTGAATATTTGTGTCCCCCACTTATTCACTGGTAAAGAAACCTGTCTTTCATTCAATTACACAGCATTGTGGGAGTGACGTACACATTTTAACCACAAAAATGGATACTGGACATGTAGATTATGCAACACGACTTATGTTAGATTTTTTTTTCCTTCTTCCATGGATGTTTTTCACATCCTTTGGCACTGTTCAGCATTGATCACTTATCGACATTGCTGAGTTTGAATAATCAATATTTAATTTCTCTATGAAAACCACAGACTACATGGGGAAAGATGGCATTTAAAAAATATATATAATTTTTGGGCCGAGTATGGTGGACAGCTGACTCCCAAGGGTTTTCATATTCTGTGCACTGGTTAGTTTGAAAATGGCAAGAGAAAAGTTAGTTCTCAAGCCATCTTTAACGGCAACAGATTTCTAAAATAGTTTGCAGATTGCCATGTTTTAAGCAACACCCGTCTTTTCAAAGCCAAACCATCACCATGTAAATGAGGATAATTCACATCAAGCAATCTAATGCAATAGATTATGAGGCTGGTGGTGTCTGTATTTCACCTTGCACTGTCTTTTCACTCATTTTTAAGCGGCTATGCTAGCTTAGCTTGTGGAATGATGACCATATACACCTACACTATCACACTGCATGCACTCTCAATGTGCAAATACAGTAGTCTATCCTACTAAGCTACATGTAGTCTGGCCGTATCAGATATGTTTGGAGACAAAAAAGAGAGAACAATTAGATGGCTCATGAAGGAGGCACTCTAAGTATTTGAACTGCAAAGAAAAGAGGTGCTCTTGTTAATTTAATTGGACAGAGGGCAAGCTTCTGATTACTAAACTGCTATGTTTGCGAAAATATATGAATTGCAAAATATGTATTTGACATAAATGATGTGTCACACCCAGACAAAAGGAGGTGAAAGGACTTGTTAAGACACCTGATAAAGAGATACACAAAATGTAGATTTCAGTACTGAGCACAACCAAATCAACAAATCTGCCAAAAGACATCAGTAGAAACAAACAGGAGGCTGAAAAGCACACACCATTCCACAGCACATCTAAACAAACTAAAGGAATTAGCATTACTGTCTAATTGGTAAAGAAAACAACACCATGCCAGAATAGTCACAGTATTTTAATACATGGTATATTCGTAGACCGCAATGCTTATCTAGACTGTGTTCACTATTATGACATACAGTATACTCATGCAATAGTCAATGTCAGAAAGATGTCGTAGCAGGCAGAAGCACTTCTCAAATGTGTTTCTCCTATCACAGTGCTCATTAAAATGTACAAAATTATTAAGCTTTAGTTATCTTGTGCTATGCAGCTCCTGTACTAATAACATCAATTTTAGCTTTTTATTTTTTCTTAATGTCAGGTCTTGTATTGTTTTTTTTTTTTGGCTCTCTTCCTGAACCCAGTTTCAACTTCAAGGTTCAGGAAGTGTTTTTTTTTTAGGTGTAGAGGCAGGGTTATTATGGGGGTGTTTAGGAAGAGTCCCTATGCATGTAAATCTTGGCAGCGCAGCATTTCACTGTTATTCACTACAAACTTTTTAATGGGTTGTCCCCAATATCCATTAACCTAATCAAACAAGAATACATATCTGGACCTGGGAGACTAAGCTACATGACACAGTAAAAGTGTGCACTCTCAAGGCATGTTTTTCATTGCTTTTTATAAAGTGAATACCTGATAATGTTAACTTGCACATCAACAATTAAGATATTATCATTGATGATACATATCGCACACTATTAGGCTGTGCTACTATATCATATAATGATACTTAACAATATAAATGAGTTTCTGCTGTTTGTGACAACACTAGAATCTCCACTTTTTGAAGTGAGCTATACAAAACAATTAATAAAATACTCTTAAACCCACTTAATCAGTTTCAGAGTTATAAAAGGTCTGGAACATATCCGTGTAGCGGGATGCTCAAAACCAGAAGCAGTTATGGATGAGGTGCCAGTGTAATGCAGGGTCCACTCACACAAGTCAAAAGCAGAAATACAAACTAACCCAACTCAGAACACTTTTGGTACCTGGAAGGAAAAATCTGTGCAGATAAAGGATGGATAAAATGACCAGAGGTTTAAGTAAGTTTGAGAAATCGGGCGTTAAGATATGCTTACACCAAAAAACAGGAAAATGCGTAAACCAAAAAAAAAAAAAAAAATCCTGGTATATGCACATTTCTACACAATTTACCTTTCTAAATCACAATCATCCTGTACAACATGAATGTCCTGCAAAGTCCGCTTATTTGTCACCCTGAAGAAACTATATATGGACTATACTAATCAAACCCTACATACGCAATCACGACACAGCAGATTTTATTGGCTGGCAGAGCAGTCTCCCTGAAAAGAAGCATTGCACCAACTCTCCTCTACACAATTAGGCTCGGAAAGGCATAAGGTACCAGCATCTGATCAGGTAACCAATATCATCTGGAGCACTTAATGAAAGGATTACTTTTACCATGAATAATATAGGCCAGTCACCTTACCAACAAGCCAATCACCAAATACAGCACCATCACATCAACCAAAGCTACTTTGTCTCAAAATAAATCACAGGTTATGTCCACTAGCCACAATGTTTCTCAGTCTTATCTGGGCATCACAGAGAACTTGTGTGTTAAAAGGATGTAATTGCTTACGTCTGACAAAAGCTGTTTAATTCTCTCTAGGTGCCGTTCTTGCTGTAAAGTGTACCCAATATGTTAGGAAAGCTGGACACTATTGCAAATGCTGGCAAAAACCTGCTGTTATGCTTTATATTTGTATACGAATCCCATAAAAAACAAAAACTGAATTTAGTACCTTGTTCTTAACCTGTCAGCTAATTCCCTGAAATCAGACAACAGATAGGCTATATAAAGAAAAAAATAGTTCTTCAGCGCAGGTATGCAGCATTTGCTCTCTTAAAAGGAATCAAAAATAATATGTACATTATATTCATCATTTAAGGCTTGTGTCAAAACACATTACAATAATGACTCTGATATGAATTATTACATACAAGAGTCGCCATTTAGCTGATTTGGCTGCATTTTGTTACCTAATTTATGGGATACCTTCACTTCCCAGTTTCTCTGAAATGTTGCATACAGAGGAGTCACAGTTGCTGTAAATATCCACATATTCTCCCATCAAGTTTTCTTTTATAAATCTTGATGTTTGTGTGGAAAGAGTGCTTCTATATCTATTTTAAAGGAAAAAGTATTAAAATGATAAAGTCACAGCTTTACCCCTTTCTTAATGTATTTAGTATTACTACTACTAACTACTAATCACAATTTCTGAAGTGACAGGGGTTCTGGTTTCCTATTGGTTTAATGACTTTTATAAATGTTATACTTACATATACCTTTTCAATATTTAGAAATATTTTAGACATTCATCAAAAAATAGAACATTTTTAAATATAAACTTCCTACACTCTTTAGAAATATTTCTGCATCTACTTACCCATGGTACTGGAAAGTGATGACATGTTGCATATTTGTCAGTCCTGTAACAATATTAATTCTAATACCTTTTTGTAAAATTCTTGTTTCTTTGCTTTTTTAATACATTATTGATTTTAATTAGAAATATATAAACATTCCATATAAACAAGTCAAACTTAAATCAAAGCAAAATTCAACCCCCACCCAAGCGAAAGAGAGAAAAGCCAGCAACCAAAGCTACTCTATACAGGGAACAAGAAAGGAAGAGTATCCTTTTCCCCAAAATGGAAGCTTATTCTAAAATGTTATTAGGTCCTACCATGTTTTAAAAAAAGTTGTGAACAGATCCTCTAAGTGAAAAGTATTAGTCTGTTAATTCTGCCTTTGCTTTGTGGTTCATGGTATACAGTTTAAAGATCAAAAGGAATTCTAAAGGGTCAAATACATAGAATTAAACTGCTATGAGCATACTACCAAAGAAAGCAAAGATAAGATGTGCTTACTGCTTAATATCATTTGTTTTGCTTCCATAACATTGCAATGAACTAATGTAGACCTTTTAGTTAAGCTGATGCATGGGACATTGGTAAGGAAAATCAAAACAGAACTCAGCAATGACTTCACCAGACAATAGTGACGTGTGGCATGTTGATTAGTACATACAAGTAAGAATTTCACAGTACACTGCACATGTGACAATACTGACCCAATAAAACTTACCTAGGGGTAAACATCACAAGTAAACACAAAGCTCTTTATCAACAACTTTATCGCCGCCTGCATGGAAAAAATTAAGCAAGACTTGCATAGATGATCAACCCTTCATCTCACTCTAGCTGGAAGAATTAACATTGTTAAGATGAATATTCTTCCTAAGCTTTTTTTATTTCAAAATATTCCAATATACATCAATAAATCATTTTTTAAGCAATTGGATTCAACAATAACCTCATTTATTTGTAACTCAAAACATCTATGTATCCAAAGAGTGACCCTACAAAGACCTAAGGCAGAAAGTGGCATGGCTCTACCCAACTTTCAGTTTTATTACTGGGCAGCAAACATAAAAGCTATAAAAACCCGGACACAAATAGATGAACATACACAAGCCTGGTCCGCAATAGAAGTACAATCCTGCAGTACTTCTTTATATTCCCTGCTTCGTGCCCCAATAAATGCAAATTATCGGCAATATACTAATAACCCAATTGTGCTTCACTCACTCAGAATATGGAACCAATGTAGAAAGTATTTTAAGATGAAGAAGCTGTTATCTGTGGCACCTCTGCAAGAGAACCACCTCTTTCAACCCTCGTAAACATATGCAGTTTTTAATATGTGGAAAAAATGTGGGATTAAATTGCTTAGAAATATTTATATAGACAACATCTTTGCATCCTATGAACGATTACATTCCAAATTTAACTTTCCAGCTACACATTTCTTTCACTATCTTCAAATTAGGAACTTTGTTTAACAGAACATGCCCAATTTTCCTCGTCTTGCACCCTCTTCCATACTGGAAAAAATATTGCTCAATTTCAAAGACTTGGACACCATCTCTGCAATATATAAAAGTATTTTACAGTCCCTCCCTTTCAAAGATCCAAGAGGACAATGAGAAAAAGATCTCTTAATCAATATATCAGAAAAGGAGTGGAAAGTAGCAATGCAGAGACTTCACTCCCGCTCCATATGCGCAAAGCATACAATTATTCAACTCAAAATTTTATATCGAGCACATCTGTCTCGCCTGAAACTGTCCAAAATGTTTCCAGGGCAAGATCCAACCTGTGAATGCTGCAATCAAGTCCCAGCCTCACTGGGTCACATGTTCTGGGCCTCCACCAAATTAACATCATTTTGGACCAAAATTTTTAAATGCCTTTCAGACAGCTTTGTTGTCACAATCCCTCCTAACACATTAACAGCTGTGTTTGGTGTTCTTCCAAATGGGTTTAAAATGGAGAAGGACAAACAAACTGTGATTGCATTTGCTACACTTTTGGCACGCAGACTTATTTTGCTAAATTGGAAGAATCCTAACTCTCCTCTTTTAAGTCAGTGGGAACCCAATGTTTTATACTATTTGAAATTGGAAAAAAATCAAATATTCAGTTAGAGGATCTGTACAGATTTTTTTTTTTCAAAACCTGACAGGATCTAATCAATAATATTTTAGAATAAGCTCTTAAAGCACCGAGGAAACAATTTTCTCCGCATTTCTTTTTCTTCTCCATTCATCTCTACTGGCCTATTAAACTCATCAATTTAGGTATGTTTAAAAGTCTTAACTTGTACCCCATTGGCCATGCTCTCTTTCTTTCAGGGGTGGTGGTCAACTTGTTTTCAATCCTATTTTTTGTAAAAATTGATCGATTTGTATGGAATGATTACAATAAAATTAATTTAAAAAAAAAAAAAAAAAAACTTATAAAATTGTCTACAATAACAAGAAAACAGCACAATCATGCATTACGTTTACTACTGCAATCCTTATAAATCTCTTACAAATGTAATTTTGAAAAAGCAACATAATGCATAAACCGAAAAGAATTTTTCAGCACACACTCCAAAGAGACTGTGTCATCTCCAAAGATTGTGTGATTGGGTTTAAAGGTACTTAAAGTCCTCTGAATGTACAGCAAACTTTAAAAGTGAGAGCTTTCTACTAGATGAAAGGGTGCAGGAAAGGAGAAAGGTGACAAGAAGAACTTTACTCAGAAATGGGCAAACAACTCTAATAAAGAGGGATCATGATATCTGTAACAGTATGCTTGAAAGACATACCTACACTTGCCTGGTTACTACATTTATTAGTCAACCTTGCTATGGGTAACTTTACACATTAACTTTACCTACTTCTGTAAACTGACATTCTTTTATTCAGGATGTGTTCTGGTTTTCAAACACATGTGTGGAACTGCTTTATTGATTGGCATTGAATTGATTGAATATTATGCTCTGGAATCAAAGATACATATCAAGTCTGACATTTGTATAATTTCAGATGCAGACAGAATCAAAGTGTTGCCAACAATGCAGAAAACTTGCAGCAATTTTGAAAGAAAAAAATTAATTTTGTTCTAACACTTTAGTGTCATACAATATTACACTGTGTGCACAATTATTAGGCAAGTGAGTATTTTGACCATATCATCATTTTTATTTATGTATTCCGACTCTAATCTGTACAAACTTGAATAGTTATTGGATTTAAGCACATCATGTGATGTGTATTTGTGTAATGAGGGAGGGTGTGGCCTAAGGAGATCAACACCCTATATCAAGGTGTGCATAATTATTAGGCATTGTTTTCCTCAGAAGATTTAACCGACACTAAAAAGTCAAAAATTACAAAAAGTCTTTCAGGGGCATGCAGCACTCTTGAAATTGCTCAGATATTGGGGCGTGATCACAGAACCATCAAACATTTTGTTGCAAATTGTCAACAGAGCCACAAGAAACATGTTGGGGGGGGGGGGAAAAAAAGAAAAAAGAAAAAGACGCAAATTAACTGCCAGAGATTTGAGAAGAATCAAACGTGAAGTTACCAGGAAGCCATTATCCTCCAGTGCGGTCATATTCCAGAACTGCAACCTATATGGAGTGCACAGAAGTACAAGGTATTCAGTGCTTAGAGGCATGGCCAAGGTAAGGAAGGCTGAAACCCAACCACCAGTGAACAAGACACAGAAGCTGAAAGATCAAGACTGGGCCAAAAAATATCTGAAGACAGATTTTTCAAAGGTTTTATGGACTGATGAGATGAGAGTTACTCTTGACGGAGCAGATGGATGGGCCCGTGGCTGGATCAGTAACAGACACAGAGCTCCACTTCAACACAGACACCAGTAAGATTAGGGGTGGGGTACTGGTAGGGTCTAGTATTATTAAAGATGAGGTAATTGGACCTTTTCAGGTTTAAGATGGACTCAAAATAAACTCTCAAACCTACTGCCAGTTTTTAGAAGACAAAGACATTTTATTCAAGCAGTGGTAAAAGAAAAAATTTGCATCTTTCTAGAAGACCATGATTTTTGTGCAGGACAATGCTCCATCACATGCATCAAAGTACTCCACTGCGTGGCTAGCCAGTAAAGGCCTTAAAGATAAAAGAAAAATGACATGGCCCCCTTCCTCACCTGACCTAAAGCCCTTCTTAAAATAGCAGATTTACGGGAAAGGAAAAGAGAACACCTCTCTGAACAGTGTCTGGGAGAGGCTGTGATTGCTGCTGCACAAAGAGTTGTCAACAGATCAAGAAACTAACAGACTCCATGAATGGAAGGCGTATGACTGTTATTGAAAAGATGGATGGCTATATTAGTCACTGATTTTTTTTTTTGAAATGTCAGAAATGTGTATTTGTAAATTTTGAGTTATTTTTTTCACTTTAACAGATGAAAAAAACAAGTGAGATGGGAAAATTTTCGTTTTTCCCTTAGTTGCATAATAATTCTGCACACTAATAGTTACCTAATAATTGTGCACACATATGTATTTCCGCTGAGAATGTTCACACTCACATTTCCTTTGTAAAACATTCAAGTTACAGGTTTATTAACATTTTGGATTGACTGATAACACTGTATTTGTTCCATATTAAAATTAATGCTCAAAAATAAAACTTGCTTAATAACTGTGCACACAGTGCATTAGTCAAACACGATGATTTGCAAAAGGACATATGCATTGCAGTAGAATTCCCTTATGTTAATTCCTACACAAACAAATCGTCATAGTGATAGAGGCTTTTTATAGCTGATCCAAACACCTCACCAACAACATTATACCACATCAAAGAAAGCTGATGAAAATATTTAATAATAATAAAAGTTGTCACTCTTTAGAAGAGATAAAACATGCCTTTAAGAAAATGCTATTTTGGTGGGTGGAGGCAACACACAAAAATAGTTGGGGTACTTCTCTGCAATCACAGATCCTAGACCAGAGTTTCCCAACCTGTGGGCCGTGGTCTCCTCACCAGTCCCCACATGGGTGGCAAACACAATGGCATGTTTAAAAAAAAATAATAATAATAAAAAAAAAAATGGATCAGGACACCACAAAGGTTGGGAGGCACTATCCTAGACCCTCTATTACATTTAATAAGACTGGAACTTGACAAAGATGCTTGGAAACCATCGTTCTTTCATAATATCCACAAAGAAGACATCACAAATCATGGCCTGAAAGATGCGTTTGCTGCACGGGAAATGCAAAAGGGCATGTTGGTCTGTGCAACTGCAGACAGTGCGGTCAATGCAATTAAAGCCACAAACCTCAGCACAAGACTTCAGTATTTTGGTCATTGATTTCTTTTGGCAATAAGTGTGAAATCTAGTAAAATTTCAGGTGCAATACCATATTATCAATTACTTACTATCACAGGACATTTTAATTTGGTTTGGTCATATGTAGGACTTAAACATTGTTATGTTTGATAGTATACAGTTTTTCACTACAATTTAAATATCTTATAAAAAAAAAAAGTTATGTAGTGATTTAAAACTCCCACGTTAAAATAAAAGTTAAAAATACTAATTTTGTATTTTTTCTAATGTTATGATGTTTTAGCTCCACATCTTCTATAACTAAATGTTTAAATGTGCATGATGCTATTGTATATAAATAAAATGTATTAGTATGTCATCTAATGGAAAATGGGGGGTTGGAGTTTGGACAGGATGGGCATTGAAAAGACTATACAAGAAGACTATCAGTACCACAACCTACAGTCGGAAAAAGCCGGCTTCATTCAGAAAGAACTGAACGTGCAACAACAAAAAAAAAAAAAAAAAAAAAAAAAAAAAAAAAAAAAGAAATCACACTGCAGCAATTTAATCCAACAGTGAGGCAAAGACCCTTAAGTGGAAGGCAGTAGCCACACAGATCCTCTTTAACTATGAAAATGTTCAAGAATCATTTACCCATTATGCAAGCCACTAGAGATGAGAAACCCGTTTTAAAAGACTTAGGAAGAGCACTGATTCATGTTACAGATATATTTTCACAAGCCCAGTACAAGAGGATGTCATCTACAAAGCCACTTTTGAATATTTTTGCTACATGTGTCTTGGCTCTCATGAGATGGATGCAGTTCTCACGTACTCAGTCAAGGCCAATGTGGCGACACAATACGAAACAGAAACAAGCAGATCCCAAACGGAGGTGCTGTATGTGGCCGTTTTTCGATTCCCAACATTCAAGAAATAATCGACCCATAAATTGATTTTTTTTATGTTACTTGCTCTATGTACTTTGTACTGGTGGCCAAGAAAAAAAATTTAATGTCACATTTTCTTGGAGAAACTACATAAGAGATTCTTAAATAAGACGAACAGGTAACCAATGCTGTGAAAAATGTTTATGCAAAACAAAAATAAAATCTTGTATTACTCATGTCAAAAAACCTACACATCTTTTACACAATTATTAGCTCAGTCTGTGCAAAATAATGCTTTTTAGCTAATACAATGATAAAACGTTTCCTCCAGAATTACCAGCCAGTATATATCAACAAGAAACTCAAAAGACTCAAAGGAGGGATTTTTTGAATTGAAGAAAAGATACTTGACCAGTAAATAATAGTGAAAGGGTGGGTCTTCATGTCAGAAAAATCCTGCCTCTTTCTATATGTGCTGAGAATTGAGGAACTATTTAACACATTGTTAGCATAAATAGACTCATTTTGCACATTTTAAGATAGCGACTGTATAAAAGGCACGTAGATTATGCAACATGAGTAAAGTGAGATAAATATCCATGTGATAATGTCTGGCATCATTCACCTATTGATTCTGTTAAATAGGATCTGTTACATACTTTCTCCAAAAAAAAAAAAAAAAAAGGGATTAAAATTTTTTCTCAGCCACTACTAAAATGTACAAAGCGTGTGAAACACACAAAAAAAATTAACTATTCTGGGGAGTACTCCTTTAAGTACAACAAACCAAATTCCTTATAAGAAAAGGCAAACAAAACTTAACAGCAACATATTGTTTCACTTCAAGAAAGACTAGAAGCAGGACATGAACAGTTATACATGTGTTTTTAACACTGTGCACTAAGGAGAATTTGCTGACTGGTGGAATAAGAATTTGAGAAAAATACAACAATCCTGACAACACTTAAACTTGTGAAAAACAGTTTTCTGGAGATTGAAAAAAATTTGTTCTTGCATTATTTTGTTTTTTAAAGGCTCAGCACTTTCTAAATACCTTTCATATAAAGTCAAATGCTGTGGTGGGCTGGCACCCTGACCAGGGTTTGTTTTCTGCCTTGCACCCTGTGTTGGCTGGGATTGGCTCCAGCAGACCCCCCGTGACCCTGTAGTTAGGATATAACACGTTGGATAATGGATGGATGGATAAAGTCAAATGCTTGGCTGTCAAAGTTAAACCATATCTTTTAGAGAGTATATGTATTAGTTTCAAAATTTTATTAAGATATTCTAGCAAAACTGTGTAGTTTCCAGCTAGCAAAACTGTGTAGTTTCCAGCTAGCAAAACTGATAATTACATTACCACGTAAATTAAAATATAATTTTCTATATTGATGAGAAAAACATGCATTTCAATTACAATAATGAAGTGAAAATGTGTTGCAAAGAACCTTGTTTTACAATTAAACAAATATTTTGTATAAATGCATATAATCTAAAAAGTCAAGGATAAATCTAATATAATACATACAGTAGATTGGTTAGTCATACAACCAGATTATGATTAATATGTGACCGGAGATAATGCTGACTTTTGTTTACTTTTTAAGACAAATCATCATGTGAACTCTCCTACCATACTCCAATAAGTATGGAAATGTTCAATCAATTCAGACACAACTACCCGTTGCAAAAGTGCCTTCAGCAATACTTAGGCTGATAAAAATCTGGAATAATTTCTAGTCTGATGAAGTGAAATTGAGAGAAAATTTCAGTAATTCTCTCAAGTGTTTTAGAATTATTCTATATTTAAGAAATACATAATGATAACATTCTGTATCATTTTAAAGGCAAAAATAATTAGACTCATATTTCCAACAAATCCGAGTTTATGTATTTATGCTTTGTTTTCTGGTCTGTTACAGCCATTTAGTTGACACAATAAAATGGAAATATACTAGGTGTGGCAGAAAAGTAATGAGACTGATTTTTTATTTACCAAAGTTATTTTTTTCAAACATCAATGTTATCCCCTTCAATGTAGTTCCCTTGGGCAGCTACACACCGATGGAGACGTTGTTCCCACTGTTGGTAGCAGCGCTGGAAGTCTTCAACCGGTATGGTCTTCAGCATGTCCGTTACACTCTTTTGGATGTTTTCTAAAGTCCTGAAATGACGTCCTTTGAGGATATTTTTCAGTTTAGGAAAAAGTCACACGGACTGAGGTCAGGTGAATAAGGGGGCTGGGGAACCACAGGAATGCCTTTTGAGGTCAAAAATTCTGTTATGGAGAGGGCAGTGTGACATGGGGCGTTGTCATGATGGAGCATCCATTTGTCTGCAATGTCTGGTCTCACGCGAATGACCCTTTTTCTGAGCCTTTCAAGGACGTCTTTATAAAAAACTTGGTTGACAGTTTGTCCTGGAGGAACAAATTCTTTGTGGACGATTCCCCTTTTGTCAAAAAAACAAATCAGCATTGATTTGATCTTCGATTTGCTCATTCGAGCTTTCTTTGGTCGAGGAGAGTTTGCAGTGTGCCACTCCTGACTTTGCCTCTTGGTCTCAGGATCGTATTCAAAAATCCATGATTCATCACCTGTGATCACACGACTAAAGAAATCTTGCTCATTAGTGATTCTGTCAAGAAGATCAAGACACTTGTTTTTTCGATTGTCCTTCTGCTCAATTGTGAGGTTTTTGGGCACCATTTTGGCACAGACCTTTCGCATGTGCAAATGTTCAGTCAAAATTTGATGAACGGTAAATCTGTTCAAATTTAATTGTTCACTCAACATTCTTAATGTTAAACGACGGTCTGATCTCACAAGAGTGTTCACACGTTCGATGTTTTCATTGGTTTTCGAAGTTGAAGGCCTCCGTGAACGGTGTTCATCTTCAACGTGTTTTCTGCCTTCCAAAAATGATTTGTGCCAGCGAAAAACTTGAGCTCGGGATAAAGAATGTTCCCCATAGGCCTGTTTTAACTTTTCAAACGTCACACTTGCCGATTCTCCAAGCTTAACACAAAATTTAATGACATAACGTTGCTCCAAATTCTGCTGTTCCATTTTGCGTGACGCACAACCAAAAACACAACTTCGCTAATAGCAGTCACAAAAATCACATAGTTAACGGAAGGAGTTGAAACTCGCACTGAGCTATGGGAGGGTACCGATACACGTGCTCTATCAAGGACAACAGCGCAGCGTTGCCAGATCGCTTGCAGTGTTGCCAGTCTCATTACTTTTCTGCCACACCTCGTATTTGTGTACCAGGATTATTTACAAAGGAAATTCCTTAATTTCACATTTCCCAAGGTAAATAGGATAATGGATTCCCAGTGCTCCCATGCATTTTATAATCTTGTTACCTATTACTGGAATATTAATCTTTGAGTTGTGTTTTATCAAAATGCATGGCCTAGACAGACTTTTGTTTGCACCCCTCCACTGCTGTACTTTCGTCATATCCTGACTGGTTAAAACAGAATGTGATCATTAGTGAAATAAATTACAATTGAAGTTGAACTATGATTAAATTTGTGTTCTGTAAATTAGTACAAAAGAAAAAAAGTGCTTTAAGGCTGTAATCATATTCATAAATATCCAAGTTGTTGTTTTGGTGGTCCCTTGTCTTGCGCTATAACAAAATAATGTATATTACGTAATATAATCCCAGCTTCATAGTGGTTCATCACTGGTTGATACTTAACACTGTGTTATAACACTACACTGCTGGATTGTACCAATCACACCTACAGACAGACACAATGAAGATATGTATTGACATGCTCCAGTTTGCAGGTTGAGCTTTTTAAATCAACCCAAATCTATGCATCCATAAAATGCAACCTAAAATGAACAAGCGAATTACTCAGGAACAAACAACAAAACAGCAGTTTAGCACAATATTCTCCAAATTTAGTACTTGATGATAGTGGGATATTTGCACAAGTTAATAAAATAAACATAACAATAACTTCTAAGTAGAGGAGTTCAACTGGTATTTAGAAAAGAACACAAGCAGAACTGAATACCAAGCTGTAAAAACACCAAAAGTCAGTCAGTTTCTGCATCTCACATGTACGTAGACCAACAAAGTTTTCTACAAAGCTGGATTTCAGATCATGACCCTCACACGGTTACAAAAAGTAAAGTATGAAAACCCTGCTTGGCCTTAACCTATATAGTGCTTTTAAGACCAAAACAGACAATTCCGATTTGATTCTGGGCTCAGTGACATATTTAGATAAAACTAAGCACAATCAAAACAACAAAACCATTAAAAATATTTTCGTTCATCAATCCATTTTTATTTGACTTGCACCAAGGAAGGCAGAACGCAAAGATCTGCTGCCTCAGCTAGAAGGCTCCTTGGTCTAAATATATCTCACATGTGTAACAGAAGGCCTTGCTGGGTCATATACAGACGGGTAACACTAGTGACAACATGTAAAACACTGTTCCAACTTCAGCTGTAGACAGACCCATCGCCTTTCCTGTTCTGTAGCAATTCACAAGAAACTCCTTTCAAGATCTTCATGCACACACAAGTTGCCCCCAAAACAAAATACAGGGTCAGAGACAACTGTTCATCATGGTGTTCAAAAAAGAAAGAAAGAAAGAAAAAAAAACTGTTTAGACTTGTGCGCTACCCAATCACAGGAAGTCAAATAAGGTTCAGCATGGAAGAACAAGCACTGTGGCTATAATATCAATGTCAAGAAACTCGCATACGAAGTTCGACATTAACGCAAAGTGTCGAAGCCTCATCTGCTGCACTGGGCAATTTCTTGTATTGATTCATAAAGCGGGACCACCCTCCGAGAAGAGCACCTTAAGACCCGCAGATCAAGTCTAAAGAAGACAAGTTTTCTACGTCACCCAATAACATTAACAACTCCCTAAAACGAAAACTTCAGCCCACGTCCAGTAGCGGGGCATATACGAAAGAATACAACATTTACATTGGGACCTAAAGTAAAAACTGGGAATAGCAAACTCACTAACAGCGTAGATACCAGACACCTCGAATGTTCGACCCCACTAGTTTCCTTTCATATTGCAACTTAACAGAATAATGTAAACGTTCTCAGACCAGGAAAACAAAAAGGAGCCAGGCAAGCATATTACCTTGCTTGCCTCAGTTTAATATTTCGAGTTTGTAACTGGAGTCAAACATGAGCATGTCAGCTCCTCTGCATGCCACCGTAGTCTGATCACTACAAGCACGTTTAGTAATATCTCTCCATACGTTCCTATTCCTCCTAAAGAAGGCCCCAACTTGCACCGGCGTTTCCTTTTCCCAGGTTGTATTTTTCTTGCTTTCGCAGCTGCGAGGCGACTATATTTTGGCGGAGCTTCCAACACCCCTTCCCTGTCCCGCACCAAGCAACCAGGTCCCCTTCGTAACTTGGTCTTGCATCTTACCATTGTTCAGGACTCTGAGTGTCACTTTAATCCGAACGTTAGGATACTTCTTAATCGACGGTCCCGAAGACAGACCACACAAGAAACCCTGCCCAGCCTGCTCAAACACTTCCTGCTCCAGCACAGGTTGAGGCAAAGAGGGGACGGGCGGAGGCGGCCATTGCGCATCCGGGTCATATTGCTGCAGCCCCTGAACTACCAATCAAAACGCAGCAACCAGGGCATGGCCAAGTATGGAGAGGCGGCGTGTGGCAGAGGGAGGGGCAGAAGAGAAAGCGCGTGGAACGTCGGAAAAGAAACGATTTTAAATCGCGTAACAGAAAATATCTTTATTTTTTTTACTATAATCATAACTTAATTCATATTTTAGAACGGCATAGTACATTTAAAACTAAGGAAAAGTGCAGTCCGATACACCGATAAAGAACGGGTACAATAGACAGCTGAGAAACAATAATGGGTGAAAGAATGAGCGGTTGAATACACAGTAGTTCAAAACTACTGTTCTATGGTGCGAAAAAAAGTAATCCTTCACACACTTAGGAATAAGCTGGTGATTGAAACAAAGTACTTTTACGAAAAAGATCTAACAATTTATCATACAACAGAAGTACTTCCAACCGCTTTAATTTTAAAGCCTGGGAAGAAAGAAAGCCTAAATGATCTAAAACTCGTCACATTTTAAAAACACATAAGAGAAGATACTAATTCTTATTTACGATAGTAGACAAAAGTAAAGCTTATCTCCGATCATATAATAAACATAATCTGATTGTATGAATAACCAATCTACTGTATGTTTGAGAATATTAGGTTGATCCTTGAATTTTTATATTATATGTATTTATTCAAAATCGTTTAATCGTAAAACAAGGTTATTTTTATTGCAATCGAAATGCTTGTTGATCTTATCAAAAACATGAAAACACATTTTAATTTACTTAGAAATTTTCGGCTAGCTAAAAACAACACAGTTTTAATAGAATATCTTTTTTAAAAAACTAATCCATATCCAGTACTCTCTAAAACAGTGATTCTTAACTTTTTTTGAGTCACGGACTCCTTTGAGAATCTGATGAAAGCTATGGACCCCCATCCCCAGAAATATTCACATAAACACAACTTTGCATACAATGAATATAATGTACTTTATTTATTGAAATGTGATTGTCACATACATATATGATATACACAAAGCATTATTAAACTTTAAACAATCTAAAAAAACAAGCCTTTTTACGCAAAAAGCAATGGCCACTCATAATTATAAAATACAATGCTCTTGTGCAAATTAAAACATCTACTACTACTACATCTACTCTAAATCAACAGCACCAGGCTGTATAGTGAATATAAATGTTACTTTTTATCTGACACTCATGGACCCCCTGAAACCCATCCATAGACCCCCTCCAGGGGTTACGGACCTCAGGTTAAGATCTGGTTTAACAGACACAGAGTTGACTTTATATAAGGGGTTTTTATCAACTTCCCAACCTTTAAAGGACAAAATAATGTGAGAAAAAATTTTTTCAACCACAGGAAAGCTGATTTATTCATGACATTTCAGTATTGTTAGGATTGTTGTATTTTTCATGTTCTTAGTACACCAGTCAAAGCATGACACAATATCTTCTTCAGTCAATTTGTCCAACTCCCCATTCACAGCTTCAATGAGTTTCTTGCAGATTTCAAAAACCTTCCTTTGTAGAGGTTCTTTGTTGTTTGAAAACAACCAAATATCACAAAGTGCCAAGTCAGGGTAACAAAGACGAGGCTGCACCAGTTCAACAACAGACTAATGAATAGTGGCCATGGTCATCTTGGCAGTGTGAGCTGGCGCATTGTTGTGGTGGAGGGAAGTCACGCAAAATTGTAACCAGGGTGACCTCTGTTCATTCTGTGGAAAACTTCAGGCAAGTAGACTTCCGAGTACCGCTTGGCTGTCACTGTGGGACCTTCCTGCAGTAGCACTGAAGCAATGACATGTTTCAGAGAGAAGAAAATGGCAGCCATTGTTTTGCCAGCTGATTTGCAGCACCTGGTCTGGACTGGGGCCTTCGAGTGCTTTGAAAGCTACACTTTTGACTGATTTTTAATTTCAGGCTCCAAAAAGTGAAACCAGGTTTCATCTCCAGTCACCAAAAAATCGAATCTTTGGGACTGACCATCTCAAATGTTTCAAAGAAAGACAGAAATTGACTTGATGCTGCTGCACTTGTTCTGTCAGCAGATATGGCAGAAAGTTTGGAAAAAATCAGCTCTATGACTTCCTGTAGGGGTGATTTTTTTAAAACTCAGGAATAATGGTTCTCTCTAGGAAAATGGATGTGAACACCAGGAAATCTCATGGAAGACTGATGGCTCAAGGCTTTCTGAACGAACCTTGATGTTTATAAGTGACACACTCAAGATTAGATTTAGGTGGCTAAATCTGTTTTAATAAACAAAGTTTCGATCTTTAAATCATACCACACCATTTTAAAGCCCACTTATTCCAACTTGAGGTCAAAGAGAGAATGGATTTTAAAAGAATTTTCAGAGATAACACAACTGCCAGAGATAGAAGACATCTCTGTCAGATTTGCCATCTACCATCCCAATGCTTCCAAGTATCACACCTGTCTTAAGAAGATAAAGACTGAAACAACTAAATCTATACTCATCTGATACAAAGCTAGCTGTATGACCCGGATTTGAATCGTTTGGGTAGTATGTTTTCATGTTTAACATTTATGCCTTGTTTTCCTGCAAATAAACAAAATTAATAATTGAAATAATGTTTGAGTATTAGCTTGTTGAAGTATAGGAGTCCAGCTCTTGCAGAGTTTTGGCCTTTGCTAAGGCATTTTGAAGTGTAGCCTTTTCAGGAAAGTGACTCAGGTGCAGTATCTTTAACCAGGCCGGGGCACTTACATTTACATTTTTTTGCTTAGCAGACACTTTTATCCACAGTGACTTACAAAAGAGGTAAACAATCAAGTAACATTACGCTAGGGCCTCTTTGTTTAGCAAGTGTAATAGGATGGGTAACAAAAGTTGATTGCCACAAATGAAAAGATGTAATAACTCATACATTTACAATCACATATTGCAATCACTAAAACAATTAAACAAATTAACCAAGAATATAAAAATATCACAGAGCACAGTTTTTTTTATTCATCAATTTGACAGATATTCGCATAACAGATGAGTCTTCAATCGCTTCTTTAATACATTGCGGGGGTCAGTAGTATGGATGAAGGTGGGCAGCCTGTTCCACCAACTAGGAACTAAACAGGAAAAGAGTCTAAATTGAGACTTAGAGGTGGCATCACTAGATGCTGTTCCCCGGCAGACTTGATAGGCCCTTGACTGAAGTTAGGGTATTGTTACTTTGTAACTGATATATAACCTGGCTCTGGAAGTGAAAGGCCCTTGGGCTCTGTTGTGTTTGAGACGTAAGTGATGAGTGAAGGTTAAAAGAGGTAGGTATTGGAGGGTATACACATAAAACAAGGCAAATAATTTAAGCATTTTTAGTATTAATGTGTCTGCCAATATACTACAAAAAGAATGTTAGAGGTTAAAGTGCCTTTTTGCCAACAATTTTTCATGATGAAACATCATAATTAACCTAACATGCACATCTTTGATGAAAATGGAGGAAAACTTGAGTAGCTGGAGGAAAAGTCATGCAGTCAAAGGGAAATCAGGCACACTTAACATACACAATGACCATACACAGGATTTAAACTCGGGACCCTAGATCCATGAAGCAGCAGCACTAACCACTGAGTTACTGGACACTCATTTCCCAAAGCAGATGGTATTGTTTATTTTCTGCTGAAAAAATTATCTTATACTGTCCTCTTTTCACTAGTACAAACTCTTATACCAGAAATTATTATATGTTCAAAACGTTATACCACTGTATGGTTTATTCTGGAATTATAGATATATGTATGTTGCCTCAAACAAAAATCCCAATTTGTTAATATCTGAAAGAAAAATAATGTCACAAATTAATTTATTCAATGCAATTTTTGTATATTTTTTGCTTAAGACATGACTTTCATTTCAGTTGTGAATGGAATAGTTCAGATATTATGTTAATTGTGCCTCAATTATAAATGCTGGTTCAAAATACACTTTTAAGGTTTTTCCTCAATATCTCATTTCTCCCCCTGATTTAATTTTAAGGTTCCAATGTATTGATTGTTTTCTTTCAAAATGATTGGTCCACAGGTTCTTTAATGACAAACAATATCAAGGTTACTTAAACAGGCACTCAGTGTTGCAAATGTCTGCAATAGATACACTTCATTCATAAACTGAATATCCTACTGAATAACCTTAAACTTCCTGTCCCTCAAAGATTAAAGAAATCAATTTTAAAACTCTAAAAACATCTATGCACAGTTCCAAATGACTATTACAACAGTAATTTGGTCTTAGATGTGACAAACATGTTTTCACAATAACACTGATAACCAAGAATACACTGATTCTTTTTTCTTTTGTATCCTATTGTTTCATTTACCATATGCAAATGTTCTCATTTAAATGTAAATATCATAATTTTTTCCTGTCCTTTATCATTGATTTCAGTCAATATTTAAACACATTGAAATAAATAGAATATAAGATGTGTCAATTCATTCTAAAGTTTCATTACTAAGCACCAACATCCATCCATCCATCCATTATCCAACCTGCTATATCCTAACTACAGGGTCACGGGGGTCTGCTGGAGCCAATCCCAGCCAACACAGGACACAAGGCAGGAAACAAACCCCAGGCAGGGTGCCAGCCAGCCCAACATCTACATGTCAAATTAAGTTTGTTGGTCCTATGTACAATATTTGTCTGTTTTTTTTTTGCTTCACTTCTTATCTCTTTAATGTGTTTCATTCTTGGTTGTCATTTGTAAATTGTAGAGAAATACAGGGTGGTCCAGATCTAATTATGCAGATCCAGATCGTCTGGATTACTTTGATTTATGCAGGGACGATTCCAGTTCGGCGCAAAGACGATTCTTCATGTCGTCAGTTCGCATACTTCTCGATTTTCCAGGATTTTCTGGGCGATTTTCTATGTAATAAACTTAATAAGTTATAGCATAATGAAAATTGCATAATTAGAACAGGACCACCCTATACATGTGTTATTGTCATGTGTATATTATATTAAACATTTAAAAACCTGAGCTTGAGGTGGGTTTTGATGGGTGGCAGCTGCTTTCTAGGGGTCATTAGGTGGGCACCCACCTTTTTAGATGTTTATTTGATATAAGTCCGCTACATTCCAGAATGGCATATACACCCTGACATTCCATGTCCACCTCCCCCTCCACATCTGCCCACCAATAGATCATTTTGGAGTCCAGCTGGCAACACTCTACTTCATCCATAACCAGTGACTGCTTTACTCAGCTGTCTCCAAAAGCTGTTTTCAACCCCTTTAGCAGTCTGACAGTGAAAGTAGCCACAAATCCTCTGCAGCCTACCTACTGGAAGAACCTGCGTATATACCAGCTGTGCTGCTTAGCTTCTGTAGCCAGTTCAGCATATTATAGATGTTTACACTCATACATCTCGTAGACTTCATATTCTCAAGACACTGTGAGCTCTGAGATTAATACAGCCTTTAGACTGCTAGACCACAGAACCAAGTCTATTCTGAGGTCTGTAGTGGCTATATCTAATGGAAACATTAGCCTTTTATCAAGATCAAGAGATATATTCCAGTCACAAGCTGGGTTCAGGACAGTAGGAGATCCTGACTATCCTTACAAAACAAATGAGATCCTAGGTATTTCAATTGTAGGGGGCACTGAACTGTTCTTCAGGCTTTGCATCTTCTCAATGGATGCAAAACATCTAAAGAGACTATATGGAGCTTTATACCTTTAGTTGGACATATTAATTGTATTTTACACCCAGCAGTCCCTTCCAGGGATGACTTCTAAAAGTGTTTTATTCATAAAATATGTCATTGTATTGTAGAAACGTAATTGATCAATGTAGCTAGTCCACTGATAGTAAAACAATAATCATCTATAAAACCAAAGTCACTGACTTGAGGAAGTCACTGGCCTGACCTTCAAGAATAAATCAGATAAACTTCCCTTCTTTCCTTTAGAAAGATTTTGCTTATGACAAGGTAGGCATGGCAGGAGATTGGAGTCCAGTGAGATAAAGACAACTGGATCACAATTACAAATACAAACTCTGTAGGTTGTTTAGACTATCCAAAGGTATCAGTCTCAGAGTTAGAAGTATACAACTGCTTTAACTGTAACCATGATAAATGTGAAGTAGAAGAATAAAATCATGATGGCAGGGTGCTGAATTATTATAGGGGCTGACACAGATCTGCAACAGTGAGAAGGAATATTTCTGGACATGTGAAGTATATAAAAATTCAGAAGCTATATTGGACAATTTTTGTCAAAACATTTTATTTTCTGGTTACACTAACAAATAGCTTTTTTCTTTGTTATTATGGGCAATATTCACTTGTATTCATCTAAAATTACAATTTATTAAAATCTTGCACTTTTGCTTGAAAACATGCTTCAAAAAGCCATCAGACAGGTACATTTTAAAGTTTTCCAAAATCAAATCTTCCAATACAGGTCAAAATGATGACACAGTAGTTAACAGCACCCTGGATTAGAGCCCTAAGCCTGGTTATTGTTCATGTGGAGAAAACAACGGTGCAAAACAGAAAAAGAAACACCAATAACATGATATATCTTTACAAATCATTAAATTAACAAGAAAAATGGCAAACATGCATCACCAAGCTTCAGTGTAGTGGTAAAAATGTCAGGGATACAGCTTTCTGGGTTTGAATCCCATGCCCGTTTTTTGTGTTGAATAATGAATTTTCTGCATGTGTTGAGGTGGGTTGTCACCTACATTCCAAAGACATGTATGCATGTTAGGTTAATTGACGTATATAATTTGGTTCAGTGTGGATATGGCAAGTGACTGGGCCATATAATGAACTGGTGCTCTTGCCTATGCAACCTTGCACACAATGCTACAATGATAATCTCCAACCACCCACCCCTAAACTGGATCATTCAGGTTTGAGAATTCTATGTTATGCGTAGCCACCATTTTTCTTACATGAGCTCCAAGAAACAATACCATTTATTAAAACCTATTTGGTACAGGAATTTTAACTACCCCCTGTACGTAAAAGAGCAGAGCTCCTTTTATTTGTTCATTGGATTATCATTGTCTTAAAAGCTGTAAACTGACTGATTGTTCTTATTCAAATTATTATTTAATTAATGTAATTTTAAGGAACTATTTAAGGCCTTAATATCTAAATACATGCTGCTTATTTTAATGGGTGTTATTTGCATTAGTATGATTTAACTTTATACAAATAAGTTTGAACAGTAATAAAAATACACAAGAAAATACATTTCAACCTGCTGAAAATAAATAGATTTCTCCCACAACTCAAAGAGTTTTCAGTTAGGCTGCCTGAAAATGAGTGAGATTGTGGGCCCTGGACTAACAAGCCATCTGCTTTGCCTACTGTGCCAATAAGAGACACCCACACTGCCTGAAACCAGGTTAAATCAAATCATCTTTAAAATAATATCTTAAGTTTTATATATAAAAAGACAATGGTTAGAATGAATGGTAGGCAAAGGTGTAGTAGAACACCCTGTTATACGTAGGTCAGTGCTTAAACTTCATAATTTATAGGTAACATCCTTTACTTGGCTATGCTCACAAATTACATTTTCCGACAATGTAAGTAACACGTGGTGGAAATCCAGCAAACAGCAAAGGAGTATATCTATGAATAATTTTAAATCCTTCGATGTGAACTGATTAACAAATAATAATAATTATAATATTTCTGGACTCACTAGCTCACTGCTACCATGGAAAAGGTAACAAATATTCGAAGACGTTTTAATAGTGGATTGAAAATACTGTATATGTAGCGTGGGCAGCGTTTGCCAGCATTTGAGATCACATAATTCAAGAAAGTTAAAAAAGTATCTCTAAGTTATACTAAGTCGCCTCAGTGTTAGAAACTGCTAATCGCTCTTTTGCCTGCCTGCTGTAAAACAATCCCGTCCACAAATAGCCGAAACTCAATCTGAATATTTGAGACTAGGGCCCTTACACGACCCCGCCCGCTCTCCTACAAATCATAGCACCGCCCACACTAGTAGCTTGTCGCGATACTGCGGATGATCCTCTCGTAAAATCCTCACCCGGACAGCTGGAAATCTCGCGAGATTAAATTGACAAGATGTCTGAAGGAGAGCTGAGTAGGAAGTGGGATCGCTGTCTTGCAGATAGCGTCGTAAAACTTGGTAATTAGAGTCGAAGCGAATTATGGTGGCATGCACTAATCTTACTCTCGTTTGTTTGTTTAATGTTTGAAGAAGTAACTTGGAATACGATCGTTCAGCCTCTGTAGGTATGCATGACCTCGGCCTGACTAGGGACATATAACCCCATTATAGGTAAACCGTTGTAAATTTTGGTAATTTGAGTGGAAGCGAATTATAATTCCGTGCATTTACATTATTGTAGCTTGTTTTGTTTAAAGTTTGAAGGAATATCTTTTAAAAACCCTTCAGCATTTTTTTAGTCAGGAAAGACCTTGTGTAAGAATATTAAACCACGTTGTTGGCAGGTTTAGAGCAGCGTCTTACAACTAGGGTGGCAATACACTCACATTCATGATTATCTTTAAATTCGTATGTCTTGTATACTAAGGCTATGCTCTGGTTTATTTTAATAATCACGTTTGTGCCTTTTTATCGTCTTGTCTGCCATATTATTTCCTAATTCTGTTCAGTAGTGAGAAGTCAAGTAAAATGGCACCTTTTATTGTCGAACTAAGTAGTAAATACTTTTAGCTTAGATATGAAGTAAACTTACCAGGATGGTAACTACTACCTGTAAAAAGTGACCGGTAAGACTAACCATTCTTCTTAGTACACCGAGATCCCGAATGTTCTTCAGGTTAACCGTTCATATTAATCTGCAAGGCCAAATCTGTCGCAGCTGACCATCATTTTAGTAATTTCACCTTTGCTTGTTGCATGGCAGATTTCATTTTCAGTGTCTTATTAGCACTGTATGTTCCCACAAGACTGCAGTTACCCATTTTCTTATAGTGTTAACCCTGCCCCTTAGGTTTGCTTTTGTCTTTTTTCATTATTATCAAACATGACCAAAATAAGTTCATATTTCATTTTTTGTTATAGCATTAGGGTGTCAGCAAATATATTCTTGTCATCTGTGTTTATACAACCGAAGGACGTAAATTTTATAACTCAACACTAAAGCCAGTATCTCTCTGTTTTAAAAGGTCTGCAAGTAAGACAGACAGCTTTACAGCTGTGTAAAAGTACTTTTATGAAATCTGGTTGTAAAGGTATTAATTTAACTATATTTGTCAGGTAAAAGGAGGATAGACAGGGTGTAATAGGTTGGAAAATGTTGTAGTCACTTTAGATGCCATTCATGCGAAAGTAAAGTAAATCCACCAGTGAAAAAAAACTGATTTTTTTTAGAAGCAATATAGGCCACTGTCTCTAGCTGCTTCCTTGGCAGGGAGCGCTTCTCTAGGTGAGCAGGTGCTGGTTTTTGTTAAATTCAAAGTTTAGACTTACTGCATCATTCAACTGACCTGCGTGGGGCAGGCTGAAAGACTTTTTTTTCCATTTTTGCTTGGCAGTTTTTTGAGGAATCTGCAAAGTCAGTTGGTTTAGGTGCAGTGCATCTTCCTGCCAGCAGCACTGATTATTCGTACATAATAGGAAGATGCAAGTATTTGACAGAGGGCAGTTCTGGCATTCTAGTTCCACTTCAGAGTGTGCCTTGGAAAAAATGTGTTTATTCTCCTTGCTTATCCAGCTGTTTTTTGATCGTTTTATCCAAACCTTGGACTTTTCCCATTGTTTGGAGCAGTGAAATGCACTTACTAAATGAGACCAGTCTGTTTAAGGGAAAATAATTTCACTTTTATGTTTTATTATTTCTGCATGGTTTTGTGAAATATGAAAAATCTGTTTGTGATGCTGAACCCCACAGCTGGTTGAACATGCACAGCTGAGCCTTCCATGCAGCGAATGGGTGGAAAAGCCATGTTAACGAACCTTGTCTGGCAGCCAGGTGTTGTTTTAAAATATTATGGTGCAAAGGTCATTGTATTTACCAGACTGAAACATTCCTTCAGACAGTGAGTGCTTATTAGTGTTGAGTGACTTTGCAGACAGATGACGCCAGCTCATTGCTAACCACTTTTGAATTGGTGAAGTTCTGTGGGGCCCCCTGGGGTATACAACAATAGTGGTCTAAACAGCTAATTGATTTTTATTTTTCATATTTTTGTTTTTTTTTTTTTAACAGGAGCTGGCTTGGGGTTAGGAATAGTTTTTTCTGTCATTTTCTTCAAACGTAAGTATATACAAATGCAGCAAAGTGTTTGGTATGCTGCAGTATTAAGTCAGACAAATCTTTACAATAATGTAAATTGTTTTGTAGTCTTTTTCTTTTTTTTTTTTGTAGCTGAGCATTTTAACAGTTGTAAAACACCCAAATCTCCACATCACTAGGTATGAATAGACTAAAATGTTTTTGTACATGCTTTGCTGGAAGGTACAGTGTCAAATTCATGACTGGCTATTATATCAGTGCCTTTTCTTAGAAAATCTAATGTGCTAAATGAATCAAGAATAATTATGTGTTCTTGCATCCTTGCAAGTTGATATAACTCAGGAAGGGGAACGTTGTACCACAGACTTATAAGTAGACACAGATGTTGATATTTTATCAGCAGTCATCAGCATTAATGTTAGCGTTTTAAATTGTAAGGTTATACACTTAGTTATTTGCACATTGTTTTAAACCATCACTTTTAACATGGTTTCATAAATACTGTTTTTGCTAGTTACATGTATGGACAGTTTAACCATATTAATGGTTATATAATAGCTATAGTATGCATTTGACAATATACTGCATTAATGGGACAATTTTTTACCTTTGTACTTTAAGGTACAACTGTAAATATCATTATTACTTTGACTTTTTTTTTTAAATTGACTGAATACACAAGCCCTTAACGGATTTGTTTTCCAGAAGAATTTGTTTTATTTCATGAATATAAATAAGTGGTTTGCAGTTTCCAAATGGATTCTATTCATTTCAAGAAATTGACAGATGTTTTATAAGGTTTCTAAGGTCAGTTTTGACATCCATACAGAGCATAGTGAAATATCTTTCCTACATGTACTAATCAACATTCAACAAGTTACCACTATGTGATGTCCTGATCAGTAAGCTTATCTACATTAAGTCAAAATTGTTGACCAAATCCAGTGATCTGTCATAATTCAAGTCACTATCTGTCTTTTCCAGGACGTACCTGGCCTATTGCCTTTGGTTCAGGAATGGGGATTGGAATGGCATACTCCAACTGCCAGCATGATTTTCAGGCTCCCTATCTACTGCACGGAAAATTTGTTAAGGTATAATAAGTGTGGTTTACCTTTGTCATCTAATAAGTACGTTGTGGGCAGCCAGTATACTTTTATTGATTAGGTCAGAAGAAAGATCCATATGAGTTCCTCTGATTACATTTTGTTATCAAAGACAACTTAATCTTTATTGGTTGCCTTTTTTAACACATACCTAGTTAAAAGATTAATTAAAATGATTACAAAAGCTGGAAAGAATAATTATGATGTACAATGAATATTTACTGTGTTTCAAATTATTATGCAAGTGATGAATCAGTAGGATATCAATTACATGAACATTTGGTGTTTAGTTTTTCAAGTAAATTTCTGGCTTGTCTTTTTAGATGACTGGGATCCATTTCGGACAGGTTTGTTCATTAGTTTGCCAGCTGATTTTAATTAAAGGAAACCTACTTAAGGAGGTTGTTCCACATTATTAGACATGTCACAGTTCTTATATATGCACAAATTTTGTCACAGTTTGATCTCTCTTTGGTTTTTGTGAAGTATCAATTGTTTTCAAACCTTTTGCAAGACATTATAGTATTTCATGTTTTTCATCTTCAGAAAGATCTTTCTTTCTCCCCATATTGCACAAACCTTGTCACAGTTTGATCTCTCTTTGGTTTTTGTGAAATATCAATTGTTTTCCAGCCTTTTGCAAGACATTTTAGTATTTCATGTTTTTCATCTTCAGAAAGAACTTTCTTTCTCCCCATATTGCATCAGAACTGTGACATGTCTAATAATGTGGAACAACCTCCTTAAGACACAAAACAATCATGAACTTTCATTGAAAAACTAAAAACCAAATGTGAAATCCTACTGATACGTCACTTGCATAATAATTTGGAGCACAGTATGCAAGCATTAATTATCCACTTAGTAAAACAAGAAACCTTAATGTGCCATTCATGTTCCTATTGTTGTTTTTGGCAGTTTTTGTATTTTTTTTCCCCTTCATTTTTAAGAATGCCCAACATTTTATCAACAGATGGCTGCCAACTATATTGAATGTATTAAGCAGAAATTTTTCACATTAGTGAATAATTTCAAGTATTTTATACCAGGGGAAGAGATCATGGCAAAGGTTGTAATTTATTATTGAACTGATAAGTCCTAACCAAGGTTATTATAGTTATTGAAAACTAAAATCAAAACTGAAACTATTATTAAAAGACATTTTTGTAAACTGAAATAAAATTAACAAAACCAAAATAAAAAACTAAAATTTAATGAAACTATTAAAGTAGCTGGAAAGACTAACTGAAATAAAATAATTTACTAAAACTTAGTCTTTAACCCTTGTAACTTTTAACTCTAAACCAGAAAGTCATCCACCACAAACTGCCCGCACATATTCATCCAGTGAACGGTGGTTGGTGACAGAGGGCGGGTGTTCACACAGCATTTGTGGCGAATGCGGGCACGTAAAGCGTGCAAAATAGAAAGCAATTTACATGCCGCCTGTTTTTGCGCTTGTTGTATATCAAGATGTAATTTAAATGGCTGAAATTGGATTGTGCTTGTCAACAAAATCTTTACAATATGGACAGAAAAATCATGAGTGAGTAATGTTTTGGTTTATTTCTCAGGTGACTGCTTTTTTGTTGACAGTAATTCAACTGCCACTTCACACAGGAGAAATTATTTTTACTTTCTCGTATGCGAAGTATAGAGAAAGTATAGTTATCATGAAAAAATTTGACCTTGAGATTAGTTATAGACCTCCCTGAGACCAAAAATACCATGTTTTGAAATGATCTGTGTGTGTGTGTAAACATGACAACTCAAAAACGCAACAAGATAGATGGATGAAATTCGGCATGTGGTCGTTACTACAAAATTGTATTAACTTTTGGGTCAAATCCATCAACTGGAAGTGGTATGTTACCTGAACACACATTTGATTTCTTTTTTTAATTCATGCAGCTGCAGAGTCCGATTTATTTAACTTCATTTTTATAATAATTGTTCAATATATTATTCATTTGATTTGATTTGTTGCTGATGGTTATTTAATGTATATAATATAAAAATATAATCATTGTCTTGGTGGTTTACTCCTCAAATATCCATCCCCATATCTGAGTATACGAGAAAGTCTAGTGGAGACCACTCCCAGTTTTTGAAAAATAAAACGACACTGATTGAGAGACTGACAAGGTCATCATACAAGATCAGCATATTGTTACTGACCAATCACTTTTGCTTTAAAAAAAGTAATTTAACAACGAAGCAATACAATCAAAGGTAGGTAGGGAAAGAGAGTCTGCCAAGTGATGAAAAACTAAACATACTGATGTGTTTTTGTATTTATTCTATATTTATTAATTTATCTTGTTTTATTTGTATTCACAAATCAAAATACCTAATATTGTGAATATAATCCATTAGTAGAATTATATTTTAAAATATCTGTCCCCCTTTTTTGAATGTGTTTCTCTCTCAAACCAGATAGTTGAAATATCATATTCTTTTTGTTCTTAACATCAGCCTTATCATACATATTGTATTCCAGGGATTTTTCCTGCCTTACATACAAACCTGCTGGGGTAGGCTCCAGGTTTCCTGAGATCCTACTCTGGATAAGCAGGTTTGGATAATGTATATATTGTTCTTAATCTCAGATGCTGTCTCTGTCATTCTGTGCCTGTCCATACTCCTGTTACCTGCTCTTACTCTTTTCATAAAGTGTTTACCATTCTTCTACATTGGCTATTCAAGTCTCACCACTCCTAACTTTCACAGTACATCCTTGTTTTTCTTTGTTTCCCTCAATAAAGCTAGGTGGGGTCTGTACACTGCTTAAAGTCTAAGAGTCCTTTTCTTCCTCAGACAAAAATAAAACCAGATAGTAAACCAAGTAGCGTAGTAAGCTTCCACTAATGTTAAACTCTTATCCAGATCTGTTAAGTGTACAGTTCTGTCTGATTGTGACACAAAACTAAACTCCATAGGAGCTCCATGCCATAATTACTAAAACTGAAACTAATACATATAAAAATAGGAATGTTTTCATGAAATAAAAACTAAACTAAAACTAAAAATACACAATGAAGGAAAACTAAACTGTATTTCCAAGTAAGGTCAGAAAAAATATAGAAATAAAAACTAATATAAAAAGGCAAAACTATAATAACCTTGGTCCTAACTGAGGGAGAGTACTTAAATTGTGTTTTTGTAGCATAGTGCTGCGTTCAGATTCAAAGTGGATTTTAATAGTTTGACTGACCTTGCATCTTCCACTGCTTGTGACATTTTTTGAGACGAAGTATCCTCTCTCACAGCTTGCTTACAAAATGCATTTAAATTGTAATTTATGCTTGGTGAACCAGACAAATAATACAAAGCAAAATAATTATTCTAATGTTACCAAGATTGTGTCCTCCTAAAGACAATTGCCAAATGACCATTGTCAGTAAATGTAAAATGTACAGGACATCTGAAAGAGGCTTTCTCCTAATTAACCATTACAATTTGTTAAGGTGGATTTCTCAGCTTGATGGATAAATAGGTACTATACTGCAGACCATCTCATGAACACCTACCTACATAGCAAGAACTTGAATTTTACACTGCTAAAGATCTTTGACCAAATCATTTTTAATCGGTTTCATATGGGTCCCAGATGTCATGGTCCATGGACAAAGAACATTATGCACCTAAATTACAAAGTGTTGAGGTTAATTAAATGAATCACTGAGATGAATAGTATAACTAAGCACTTGTTTAACATGTTGTGCCATTTGAAGTGGCTGCTGCATTTCTCCATTAGTGGTGGGCTGACATTTATATTGAAATGCAGGGTTTTTTTTTTTTTTTGGTTTTTTTTTTTTTTTAATCCGGGTTCTGGTTGTCCTAAAAATGATTTGAATTGTACTATTTCTCTTTCTCACAGGAGCAGTAATGAGGCTGTGGATGCATGCTCAGGAGTTTGCTGCTACTTTTCGCTTTTTGCTCTGTCCTGTTTTTGTCATTTACCCACTCTGTCTATTATTGACTGTCAATAAAGTTATCTAAAAATAGTTTTGTACATCAATGTACTGGGCCACGTTGGGAGGGCCTATAAAGGTATAACTTTTTAATAAACTGTAAATTCAAATTGGTGTAGAAATGGGCTGCCTAAATTGGCTAACTAAGGCTTCTGCTTTGGCCTGTCAACAAAGGTGCAGAGGAAAAGTAAAGTCCATGAAAGATGATATATAAGAAATATTCTGCATGAACACTTAAAACATTATTAAAAGATGCATACTTCAGTATTTACTATTTGTGTGTAATAGATCTCAAATAAGTATGTCTCAAATGTATTTATAGTATGACCAGTCAGTTGTGTGGTGTGACTCCTGGTATTGGGCCCAGAATTTTGAGCACCTAGGTGTTGATCAAAAAATTAGCAGTATATATTTCATGGTAAAATATGATTCATTCACTCTTGGACTTTGATCACAAGTATGTATTGCATCCCAGCTGAAAATGTGTTTCTGCATTTGCATATAGAGGCCCATTACTAAATGTTCACATTAATTGAAAAACTTTTGTCCCTGCTAAGGAAAACACAGGTTCAAAAAGTGAATGCAATAATCTTCTTATATAATACGCTACAGTGGCTGTTGGTTTGTCTATCCAGGATATTAAATCACCTATAGCACGCAAACCGTTTCACCTATTGACCTGAAATTTGGTACACATATACTGCGTGATGTCTACTATCCGCTTTTGGGGTGATGAATTTTATTACTTTTTATTTTATTGTAGAATCAAACTCTAGCGCAGCTGGGCGGCCGTGCGGCGTATACATACGTGCATCGTTTTCATTCCCTACCACCTTCGCGGTCACTTCCCCTATCTCCTCATATCTTTAATCATTCTTGAGGCAGATTGTGGCGCTTAAGTGAAAAATTAAGATAAACTTACTAAGTAATTGCAACACAAAAAATAACTTAATCAGTTATAATGCGAAAAGAAGAGAAGCAACGGGCCGCTAGGGTGGAGAAAAGAAGAACTGCTCAGGGAGCAGCAAGCGCATCAACCTCTGAGCAAACGAATGGCAAATGTACGGAGAAAGAGGATGAAAACTAGGAATGCTCAATTCAAGTGTATTCATTGTACGTTATCATGCACTGTGCCGTTACTGGTTTTAAATAACTAAGCGGTGCATTTGAGTAAATGCAGATTTTTATCATTTGTTGGAGATTGCAGGTCTGTAATAAATATATCTCTGGTTTTGGTAAAATCAATTTGCAGTTACCATATTGCCAGTTTTAAAGGACGGTATAATGTCTATAGGCACATAAATGTTAATTTCTCCGAACATCTGGATACAGTTTTGCCTCCTGTCTGCTATTACCATGTGCAAGGGTAGATGGAATCTAATTGATGAACTTCTTTAAAAACGTTCCTGTGAAACTAATAACGTCTTGTGAGTAGAAACTGATTCACAGAAAGTGAAAACTTTATTGGAACATTTGAGGAAGAAAATAATCTTTGTGAAGTTAGGTAGAGAAGCTGTCCAGTGATTTCATGTATTATAAAAGTACGAAAATATTAAATAAGAATGCTGAACTGTTCACTTTTAGGTGCGTTCCAGTGTGCGAACAGCAAAACAATGAGTAGTAAATAGTCAAAGGGTTTCTTCCTATCGTTCAGCTTGGTAGCGTTTGTAACTTAACTGAAATTTATAGTTCTTCAGAGTGGGTGGTGTATTCTTCTGCAATATGGGATCATTCAATGACCTGGCTGTACGTCTGTAATGCACTTGAACCAGAAACCCTAGGACATGTTGAGTGTAAATGCCTTGGTTTATCTAGCAATAACTCGCAACTACAAAATGTTGTCATTACCTCCTGTAAAAGAAAGGGGCTCTGCATGAACTTATCATCTAGGGAAGATTAAGCATGTTGGCTTCAACTTGAGCATAAGCTCCCCTTAGCTCCTGGGAATGACAGGAATGCCGCTCGTGTGCCAGGTCCATGCTGGAGGATCTATTATTAATAGAGGTTGACTATTTTAAGGAGCCCATGCAGAAAAAAAACAAAGTATACCTGATGCGGTAAAGGTGAAGCTACAGCGAACATCCCAGAGGTTGTAAGGTATAGCATAACTTTTCTGCTGTTCCTACATTCAGTTTTTTTTTTTTAATTTAATACATGATCCACATGATCCATGTTCTTCTTTTGAACCTTGCATCAGTGTACGACAAAAATGAGACACTGGTTACGTTTGCTGCAGCTCTCAGTAAGTGACAAAATGTTACAGTTCTTCTGTCACACGATTCCTGGGTTTGAATTATGGTCTCTGTGTGGTCCTTCTGGACATTGCATAGTGTCCATGTTTGTTTTTTCTACGGCTAATTGCCGTTTCCTGCTTCTTCCAAGACTAACATCTGCCTAATCAAATTCAGGGTTACTGGGAGTTGAAGACTATCCTGGCACCACTGTGCACAACGTAGAAAGCCACCCTTGCAAAGGCACTAGTCCATTGCAGCTCACAAGGGACTGGAAATCTGCCCTTCATATGTCAGTGTGTGTTTCCATGTAATGACCTGGGGAGTTTTGGAATGGCTGGTATTTACTTTGTGCTTGATGCCATCAGCATACTCTCTAGTTTTCGGCACCCAGCTGTTGGAATGAGGAGGCCAGAATGAACATTGAAAGTTGTGTAAAAATTAAAAGAGCAATAAAGTACAGGTACAGTGAAAAGAAGAAAGTCATTTGGACCAGTACTCATTTGAAAAACCAGTAAAAAGCAGATTTGTACAAGTGAGTTACACTTTGATCTTGAGTGGACAGCAATGAGTCTACTTCAGGTAATCTCTAGAAAAGTTTAGTGAAAGGTGAACTCAAATAAAGCAGTACTCATTCAGCAGATTGCGCCTTTTTACGTCGCAAAAAATGGACTTCGATAGTGAAAGTGTGAATAAATGTCCAATTAACAAGAAAGGTAAGGATTCAAATGGATTTTTTGATGGTGAAGTCCACCTTCCAGCTACACTGCTTCTGGGTTATGGATTGGTGTAAAACAGGATCTAACGCTGGATAAAATGCCAGTCCACTATAAAGCACACACCCAAACGCGCTCATACGGACCAGGTTTGTAATCCCCATATAGCCTACCACGTACATCATTGAGACAAAGGGAACCCACCTAGACAAGGAGAGAACATGGAAACTCCATACAGCAGTTCCTGGGTCGTGATTTTAACCCAGAATTCTAGAAAGGTAAACCAGCCGTGCTAACCCAAGATGAAAGGTGAAAATGTAACGGGCGATCCCGAAACGTGTTCATGTCTAATATACGATACTAGACATGTAATTCTGTAATAAAGGAAGCAGAAGTTACTGAGTGCCACGCAGCGGGGTACAGAAATCTGCCATCCGTGGCAAGTCGATCTAGCTAACAGATGTGGATAAAAGAAGTAAATGATAATATTGAGATCAGTTTAATTAATACTGATTTTACTCGTAAACGTTTAAAAAGAAACACAATCTGTTACTTGCCCCTTTCATCCTTCGCTGAAGCAGCTGCCTTTTTAATTGTCTGACCCCCCCCCACCCCCCCAAAAAAAATCCAAGTGGGGCTGCTGTGCCAAGTAATGTCCATATTTGCAGGAGGTGGCTCTGTGGGTACCACTAACCGTGCGCGGCGCCTCACTCGCAGCGCCCGGGGTGAGACGCTCCCTCCGCCCTCCCCCGCCCTCCTTCTCCCTCCCCGCCCGACGAATGGAGCGCAGTGTGCCGGGAATCGAGCGCTGACGGAGCGCATCTGTCTTCTCGGGAGCCGGTGAGTGACGCCGCCCTTCTCCCACACGGACAGCCGCTAATCGGCGTGGCTCTTAACTGACAAGTTGCCACCTCGCGTCCCGTAGCGCGGAGCGAAACAGTTCGGCTCTGCTGGGATGGGCTAGGAAGGGTTGGGCAGGGCGAGGTAAGACGTTCCTCCGCGACTGAATCCCGGACGAGCCGCTGGCCTGCGCGCGGTTCATTTGGCGGCTCGCACGTTCGGACTGAGCCGAAATGAAACGCGACACGCAGGAGAGAGCAGTGATCGGAGCCGATGGGGACGCTACGAACTCGTGTGTCCAGTCTGAACGACCGCTTCGACTCAGATCGACACCGATCCTTTTACTCTTCCCTATGGAAAGGCGGACGGTCCGGACGCTTGAAGGAGTAGCAACTCGATGCCCGAATGTTTCCCAGCAACCAGGTTCGCTGCTGCCCTGCTGCTTTCCCCTTCCACAAGGGGGGTGCGCGAGTGACGTTGGACAGCCTGAGAGGCCAGTGCTGTCAACTTGACCGCTGGCTGGCTTTGCCGTACTCGTCCAGTTTGTTCAACATTGGCAGTGTTTGTATGTTCCGCTGAGTTTCGATAAGCAACTTCCTGTGATGAAAGGCGCTATAGAGAAGGAATCCTAAGCGTTTTTAAAACAATTTAAAAATGATAATAGTAGTCATCGTTTAATAATGGTCAGTTTTGGGTAATCGCACCACTTTGATCGATTCCTTGGCAAATGCTGTTCGCACCTGGTTGACGGGGAAATGGGGTCGACAGTCCAGCAACCGATCGTCTGTTCCGATCTGCGCAGGCACTGGTCAGTTTGACATCATTTCGGCATACTGCACACATTTATTAAGAGGGTGGGGGTCGATGGGGGGGGGTCCAACCTCAATCTGTTTTGGGAATGAATCTTATTCACCTCCTGCTTCTTGCAGGCCAGGGGCCTGTAACGGGTTGGTTTGCATCATGGCCGTCCGCTTATCTGTGACATTCAGCGGAGCGGATCTGCGCACTTCAATCACGTCCCATTTGAGGTTTTTTCTCCGTTGCTTTTGTGTCGATTTTGTGGGTTTGGTTTGGCACTGAAGTGCTGAGGTGTTTGTTGGAACCCATTGCGAGACCATCTCGTGGAGCCTGACTGCCCTCTTGTGGTTAGAGGTGATGTTGTACAACCCTTTCAAAAATCTACTTGGGCTCTGTGCACAGCCCCACTATAGCAACCTGGCTTCTGACAGGTAATTTCTTTGTACTTTTATTTATTTATTTATCTTTTTTAGGTTTCAAATCCGACAAGTAGCTGCCTGCGTGATGTGGAGCTGTATTGTGATTAGCTGGCTGCTGCCCATCTTGTGTCTGGCAGCGCCAGCTCACATTAACCGTTTGGCACTCTTTCCAGACAAAAGTGCTTGGTGTGAGGCGAAGAATATCACCCAAATTGTGGGCCACAGTGGCTGCGAGTCACAGTCAATACAGAACAGGTGAGTGTGACCTCAAGTGTTTCACCATAGCCATGCCAGTCAAGTGAGACTCACAGAAGACCTTGGGGGCATAGAGTAGAGAGCAGAGCTGGCAGTCATACCCTTTGGGCCTTTTTATCTACTTGAGTACCAATCTTTCAGAAACAGGAGTTGACGCAAATTACCATAGATGTGCAACAGAGGAGGCCAGTATGAGCTGTGCTCTTTTACACACCTAGTCCTTTTTTGAAGGGGAGTCTAGTTTACACTTATATTTATTTGGTTTTTAGCCAAAGCAACTTGCAAAAGAGGACAGCATAATCAAGCAAATATCAGTCTGGGGGACTATTTGGGAAACAAGTGTTACAGGACAAGTGCACAAAATTGACTATAAGAACTGAAGAGTTTAGAACAAAATACAAGTGAGTTACACTTTTCTTGGTTACAAGAATTATCAGTTGGACAGAAATTCACCAAACAAGAGAGTCTTCAAACACTTCTTAAGCAAACCAAGGGAGTGAGAGGTTCAGTTGGAGGTGGGCAGCTCATGCCATCAGCGAGGAGCTACATATGAAAATCTGGATTGAGATGAAATATCTCATTAGACTTCACCAGACGCCATTCATCAGCAGACTTAAGTGATCAAGAAGGTGCCTAAGAGCTCATCAACGTATACAGCGCCCTCCATAATGTTTGAGACAAAGACACATTTTTCTTTGATTTACTCCTCTGCTCCACAGTTTAAAATTACAAATCAAACAATTTAAACATGATTAAAGTTTACATTGCAGACTTTCATTTTAAGGGAACATCATGTAGGAAAGACAACACTTTGTCTACATGGTCCCTCATTTCAAGGCACCATAATGTTTGAGACGTAGCAATGATCATTATATTAAAGCAGTCATATAGATAGATAGATAGATAGATAGATAGATAGATAGATAGATAGAACTTAATTTGTCACGAATGGTACATTTTCTTTTTACAGAAGCTCTTTAAATAAATAAATACATAAATAGATAGATAGAAAATGGCATTGACTACTTGAAGTCTGTGATTCATAGACATCATCAAGTGCTGAATATCTTTTCTACTGATGCTCTGCCAAGCCTCTAATTCAGCCATTTTCAGCTTTGGTTTGTGCCCTTAAGTTTTCTCTTCAGAATATTGAAGGCAAGCTGAATTGGATTTTAATTGGGTCACTGCCTAGACCATTCAGGAATTTTCCTTTTTTTTAGTTGCCTCAGCAGTTTGGGACCATTATCTTGTAGGATGAAGCGCCATCCCATGAGTTTGGAAGCATTTTCTAGAACTTTATCAGGTGTTTCACCTCAAAACCTGCCGTCAGCAATTCCATTATCAAATGAAGATAAGTGTGCCAGTACCTGTGGCAGCCATACATGCCCAAGCCGTAACACCCCCACCACAATGTTTAACAGATGAGGTGTTCTGCTTTGGATCTTGGGCAGTTCCTTTTTGTCTCCACACTTTGCTCTTGCCGTCACTCTGATGAAGGTTCGTCTTTGTCTCATCTGTCCACAAGGCCTTTGTCCTGAATTCTACATTCTCTTTGAAGTACTTTTTCGCAAACTAGAATCTGGCCATCCTGTTTTTGTAGTTAACCAGTGGTTTGCATCTTGCAGTGTGGCCTCTGTGTTTCTGTTCATGAAGTCTTCAACGGATAGTCACATCCACAAGTGCCTCCTGAAGTCTGTTTCTCATCTGTCAGACAGGTGTTTGGGGCTTTTTCTTTTCCATAGTGAGGATTCTTCTGTCATCAGCAGTAGAGTATTGATTTCCTTGGCCAACCAGTCCCTTTGCAATTACTGAGCTCAGCACTGTGTTCTTTCTTCTTAAAGGTATTCCAGATAGTTGATTTAGGTAATCCTCAGGTTTTACTTTTTTTCTTGTTATTCAGTCTCATAATAGCTTTTTTGACTTTATTAGCACAGCTCTTGTCCTCATGTTGAACAATGGCAACTACAGACTTCAAGGGGTAGAACCAAGTCAAGGTATCTTATGAAGCAATGAAACCCACCTGAGCAATCACAAATACCCGTGGCGCAAATTGACCCAAAAAGTATGGTGTCCTGAAATGGGGGGTACCATGTGCAAAAAGTGTTGTCATTTTTACATGATGAGACCAAAATATATACAAATCCCTTAAATGAAAGTCTATGATGTAAACTTTATAATCACGTCTGAATTGTTTGATTTGTACATTTAGACTGTGGAGCCGAGGGGTAAATCAAGGAAAAATGTGTCTTTGTCCCAAAAATTATGGAGGGTCCTGTAGATGCTAACCCATTGTCTACTCTGTATAAAAAGTGTGTCAATCATCTGAACTTGGCAACACTTTAGTTTAGGTACTGTAATAAGTAATGTAACAAGACTCTAACAAACACTTCTTTGGGTCTTCATAACACTCACAAAGCAACAGTAAAGTGTTTGTTCATCTCATCAATGTGACCGACTAACAAAGCATCACTTTGGAGTGGTCTGAGGGGGGCTTAACTGAGACACATATCTCTTGATATTCCATATTTAGTAGAAGACTTGTGAATCCTTCATATTAACAAATCATTTTACATTAATGTCAATATGCCACACTGCACAGAGATGAATAACCGATCTACTGATGTTTCTATAAGTGTTATGATGATCAAAAGAAGCTTCTGTTAAGATCGTGTTACGTAGGAGTAAATGAGTGTGCATTTTTGCAGGACTTAAACTAAAGTGTTACCCAGAGCGTAATATGCTCTGCTACAAGGTGTTAATGTAGTGTAGTCTACTGTATGTATACTGTATGTCATTTTATATGAGAAACACTGACCTGGCATCTGTTTATAGGGCCTGCTTGGGACAATGCTTCAGCTATAGCGTTCCTAACACCTTCCCCCAGTCCACGGAGTCCCTCGTGCACTGTGATTCATGTATGCCAGCGCAGTCGACATGGGAAGTGGTGAGTATGTGGTGCCCGTTGAAAGCCATCCTGTTGTAATTCAGCAGTCAACACCCCTGTGAAATGTCATTTCATTTACATATGTAAAATCACTGCCTCGCAGTTAGGAGACCCAGGTTCGTTTCTCAGGTCCTCCCTGTGTGGAGTTTGCATGTTCTCTCCATGTCTGTGTGGGGTTTCTCCGGGTACTCTGGTTTCCTCCCACAGTCCAACTACATGCAGGTTAGGTGGATTGGCGATCCTAAATTGTCCCTAGTGTGTGTGTGTGTGTGTGTCCTGCGGTGGGCTGGCGCCCTGCCAGGGGTTTGTTTCCTGCCTTGCACCCTGTGTTGGCTGGGATTGGCTCCAGCAGACCCCCGTGACCCTGTCGTTAGGATATAGTGGGTTGGCTAATGGATGGATGGATGGATGTAAAATCACTAAAGCCCAACCTTTGCTATGTAAGATTTTTTTCTCGTCTTCTATATTCCTTTATTTGATTGGGAAACTTATGGTAATGGGCGGCACGGTGGCGCAGTGGTAGCGCTGCTGCCTCGCAGTTAGGAGACCCGGGTTCGCTTCGAGGGTCCTCCCTGTGTGCAGTTTGCATGTTCTCCCCGTGTCTGCGTGGGCTTCCTCCGGGCGCTCCAGTTTCCTCCCACAGTCCAAAGACATGCAGGTTAGGTGGATTGGCGATTCTAAATTGGCCCTAGTGTGTGCTTGGTGTGTGGGTGTGTTTGTGTGTGTCCTGCGGTGGGTTGGCACCCTGCCCGGGATTGGATTCCTGCCTTGTGCCCTGTGTTGGCTGGGATTGGCTCCAGCAGACCCCCGTGACCCTGTGTTCGGATTCAGCGGGTTGGAAAATGGATGGATGGACTTATGGTAATATTTGTCATATATATTTTTCTGTATGTTTTAACCAGTGTTAATTATTCAAAAATAATTACAAAAGAGTTTATCCAAAGTGATTTACATTTGATATACAGTTGGTTAAGTTTCTTTTTGTTTTTCCAGTTGGAGCACAGGCAGGTGAAGTGACTTGTTCAAAGTCATACCGTGTCAAAACCCACAACCATCTGTCCATAACTTCATTAACCACTGCGCCACACTGCCTGCCAAATTGGCCTTGTGCTTGTTATGAACTACTGACCCGACAGAGCGAAGCCCTGATCATAAGTAAAGTACAGATTATGCCTTTGCTTTCTTTTCTTAGGTGACACTCGAGTGTCCAGGAAATAAAGAAATGAGCCGCCGAGACAAGCTGGTGGAGAAGATCCTGCAGTGCAGCTGCCAGTCCTGTGGGAAAGAGAATGCCCAGGAAGCCTCGCTCTTCAATGTGTACGTCAATCCCGATGATATAAGCCAAACTCCCATGGAGCCCTTCGTGCATGAGCACGCTCAACCGCACCGTCTCCAGGAGAATGACCAAGGTGATTAGGCCACCCATGCCCTCCATCCTTTTCTGTCATCCGACTCTCTTCAGTGGGTGCGTTAGCAGGTAAACCTGCTATGCGCACCCTTAAAAGACCTATTGAGGGGTAGCTATGAATAGAAAGCCTCTTCGTTAAATAGGTAGAATATGGAAGCATTTATTTACGCCGTTAAGATTAAAAAATAATAATAGAATATGATGTAAATGTGTATCTTGCTATGTAAGCCTGGCCGAATCGAGGCCGATATGGAGATGACCACTAGAGGGCAGCTGTGCTTCACTCGCAGTTACCAGTTCTGCACCTTCCTAACACGAGCGCTTCCTCCGACAGTCTGGGCGCTCCTGAAGTCTCTCCTCGCTTAGCTCAGTAAGCAAATGGAGGAGCCACACAAGAAGCGGAGGAATGACTTTCATTAAATGCGTTTTAGTGCAATGCATTGCTCTTGTAAATAATCTTGTTTTTCGGTCGAGTTAAAAAAAAGATGATTCCGAATGAAAAAGTATTAAACCTGTTAGCACTTCAGTGAATTATAAAAGGGCTGTATGGAAATACAGACTGGAAACGAATAAAACTGGTCTGCACTTTTTTAAAAAATCTTGTTGTCTCTTGGATTTAATCATACGAGACTGGTGTGTAACCGACAGAAGACTGGTGGGGTAATGGGGACACAGTTGTTAGCATGGTGTCTCTCTTATCCGGCATCTCCTCTTCATCCAGATCCATTCCTCTGCATGGGGTATGCATGTTCTCTTCATTTCATTCCACATTCTGAGTAAGTGCTTGCTAGATCAACTAGTGATTATAAATTGGCTCTGTATGTGGGTTGTGGCAGGAGGCTGAGGGGCAGACCCAGCCAGGACGCCTGGAAGGTCCGGGAGGCGGTTTATACGTCCTCCAGGCCACGAGGGGGCAACTGCCCTGGATAAGGATGGGACCACGGGAACGGAGCCAGGAGGCTCAAACCCATTGGGGCCCGTGGCCACCGCCAGGGGGCACCCTGAGCGTCGTGGAGCCTGGGAAACCTGCACTTCCACCACACCTGCGCAGGTGGAGGAAGAACCTTCCAGGGATGCCTGGAGTGCTTACGGGTGCTAGTGCAGCACTTCTGCCACACCAGGAAGTGCTGTTGGAAGGTCATCAGCAAGCACCTGGAGCACATCTGGGTTAATATAAAAGGGGCCGCCTTCCTACAGTTGGGGAGCTAAAGTCAGGAGCTGGAGGTGGATGAAGCTCCAGGGACAGGAGGAGGAAAGGCAGCCCATGGACAGCTGAAGGCCCGAGTATGCGTGTTTGGTGCGGGAAGCACTGTGAGTGTGCAGGACTTGTGTTTGGGGCCACTTGTAAGAATAAAAGCGTGTGTTTTATGAACTGTTGGTGTCCATTTGGTTGTGTCCGGGCTGAACATCTCGCAGGGTGAAGGTATGAGAATGTGGGTGTCGAGATGGACTGGCAACCCACCCATCCACTTAAAATTAACAGCTCTTTCATTGTACTTTACTAGGTTATGTGGTTTTCTTGCAGAAACCCTGCTTGACCAAGAACCATTGCATTCTGGGACAGATCATTTGCATGTCAAATTGCTTTGAAGATGTTCCTAATACGTGGACAAGAAAGAAAATTTGAATATACCTTCTTAAAATAGGCAGAGTGGTGGCTCTGAGGCTAAGGATCTGTGTTGGATCTGGAAGGTTGCTGGGTCAAATCCCGTTACTACCAAAAGGGATCCTACTCCTTTGAGCCCTTGAACAATGCCCTTAACCTGAAAATTGCTCCAGGGGTGCTGTACAATGGCTGACCCCGCACTCTGACCCCCAAAGGTCATGTGAAAAGACAATCTCCCCTCAGGCATTAATACAGTGGACCAAATACACAAAAATAAATAAATAAGGGTATATGAGTGGTTTTTCAGAGCGATGCCATAGGGGAACCATCTACATGAACTTTCATTATATAGATCTGCAGCAGGCTCCATACAGTAAACAACTTGAGCATAGGAAAGGCGCTATATGAATAAAATGTATTATTATTTTTTTTATTTAACCATGACTAGATAGTAACAGATTTGTGAACTGCCAATTGGTCTTGCTGCCTATGTACAGTAACACAGGCTAAATCCAAATTTTCTTAATCTCTTAGTGTCCTGCTGTCCACCATACAGTTGTTTTCTACATATTAGGAAGTTTTTTAAAGCACAAAGAACCAGCTTCATATGTAAAGAACCCTTCCCAGAATGAGCTGGTACTTGGTCAAGCAATAGTCGTATGAGGAACCTCACAACCAAGGAAAGAACAATATAGTGTCATTGAAAAAACATTATTTTTTAAGAGTGCACAGTAGGCTACCTACAGCAGGATACAACAAGATCAAGATAGCCTGAACTCAGCTTGTGTTTTTGTTTGTAACAAGAGTCTTCCTTTGAAACTTGACTCTTTTGTTATTATTATTTAACATCATCCTCTATCAGAACATTAACAGACATGACTCTCTAAGATCTGTGATACGCAGCTAGGCTCTTAATTTGACCATAATTCCTTAATTGTAACCACTGAATGACATCTTCCACCCAAGTTCTCCTTGGTCTTCCTCTACTTCCATCCATTCTTCCCTTTAAAATCATCACCAGCAGTTTTCCTCCTGACCTATGCATTATACGTCCTGCATACTTCATCTTGCCTATTGCTATGTCCTCCAGGAGACGCTTCACTGTATCCATTCTCCTTAAGACGTCCTTAGTTGCTTTCTGTGCCCAGCTTATTTTCAATATTAGCACCATTGCTCAAAAGCATGTACAATCCTGCATATTGTTTCCCTGTCCAAAGTCCAGATTTTGCTGCCATAGCATAGAACCAAGAAAATGTAACATTGCAGTCTTGTCTTTTTTTAGACCCAAATTTAGGAGTAGGTCTCCTCTCATCAGGTACTTTTGTGTCTGGAAAGAATCTTTTGCCCTGCCAATTCTTGCCTTTATCTCTTGACTGCACCGGCCATCACTGCATATCCAGCTTCCAAAATATTTGTATTTCTCAATTTCTTCCAGCTTTTCTCTGTCTTGTATGATATTGCACTTTTCAGCCTCCTTTCTTGATGCTTCTATTACTTTTGTTTTCTTTTGGTTTAGCTCCATACCATACTGCTCTCCTGTAACATTCTCTCTAGATCACCATCACTTTCTGCACATCTTAAATCCTGAATAATTTCTCCTTTTATCTTTACCCCATCCAAGCTTTTCAGAATAAGAATCACATTTATTGGCCAAGTACGCACGCATACAAGGAATCTGGCTCAATTTTTTTGACCACTCTTCAAGTGCAGTTACGTGAGAGACACACACACTCATGATAAGTATACAGTACACCTAACATAAACACAAGACACACAGTGTAAACATTGCAGGAAGTACTGAAATCTATACACATCTCTCTAATATAATAAAGAAATCCTGGGATGACACGAGACTTTTTAGTCTGGGACATGACGTGACTTTTTCAGAGAGATAATTTCACGTCCCACGAGACAAGACTTTGTGCCAAGAGATTTAACCATGCCCAGGGCTGAAAATAAAATACAAAGAGTAGATGACAAAGTAGAACGTCGTAGAGAATTCAAAAACGTTGGTGCAATACACATGCAGAGCAGGTTAGAGTTAATGGAAGTACGAAATTTTGAAAGTCTCAAAAAAAGATAGTAAAGATCGCATTAGAGCAAACAAATGGAAATTATTACTTGGTGAAATAACGGAACAGCGAAAAAAGATCAAATATATTGTTCGGATTTAAACTTTAAGTTGGAGACTTGTAGATCAATTAATTCGTGTTGCCACCAGGGAAAAGTAGTGTTTCTTTCCAATGAAGATGCGTATCCGGGAGAATTAAACGTTTTGTTGTTTGGTGAAAGTGAAATCCACATACGCGTGTGGCAGAGACGTGTAATGGTGGCTAGCACACAGCGCTGGCTGGGGGGGTTGGCAAGCAAGGCGAGCAGGGGGCAAAGCCCCCTAGTTAACTATATGTAAGAATACTGTAGTACTAGGGTGTTGTACCATATTAGCCATTATGAATGAATTAAAAGTCAAGCAAGCCCATCTTCATGCAAGATGTACATTGATTACATTTACATTGCCTGAAGAAGGGGCCTGAGTTGCCTCGAAAGCAAGGTGGGAAGAATGGTGCCAATGATATTTTCAGCAGACCTGACTATTCGCTGTGGCCTGCTCTGATCAAGTTTACTTGCTGATCCAAACCGTGATGTGATGTGATGAATGAGGTTTGAACAAACTCAACGATTGCTGAGTAGAATGGAGTCAGCAGCTCCTGTGGTGGGCTGTTGCAAGAGACACTAGACATCGCACCCATGAGAATATCACAACTGAGGAAGAGATAGGAAACATAATGAAATAATTACAAAAGAACAAAGCAGAAGGGATTGATGGAATCCCAGAAGAGTTTTTACAGTGACTTAGGAACAGAGGACTTCAGGTCATGACAAAACTTATGAATGTGATATGCTCTACACAGTGATGGTGCAAGGTTATTTTACGCCCTAGGTCAAGCTTATTAATGTGCCAACCATCCAAATGCTGTACCTTTTTATTACAGAATCTATGCTGGCCTTCTATGTTAAGTCCCGGGTGATTATACCACCTAGAAACGTAAAAGCTTCCTCCACTGTTAGTATGGAAAGAGGAGGTAATATTTATGGGGCTCTGCCTGAATTCCATTGTCATCTCCAAAGTTTGGAGCGTCTTTAGTTCCTGATTGTTCCCAGGACACCAAGGGGTCAGCTGTTCAACCTCCCTTCTGCATGCAGATGACTCCCATGATGTCTGTGTCGTCCACATATTTGATGAGTTTGACAGAGGTGTCCTTAGAGTTGCAGGTCCGCTTTATGAAGTTGAAAGCTCAGTGGGTGTAATCCAGTGTCTGGTAAGCATTAATTTAACCAGGTATCTGTGAAACACAGAGCAGAATAGAGTAGAAAGTCTGTATTATATCTGTTGAGGAGTAACAATTCATTCATTTTATTCCCTTTGAGCACTTCCATAAGATATTCATTAGACAGACTGAAATGTATTGGCGACATGATACATCCATGGCAAACTGAAGTCTTGTGAAGTTCATTCTTTAGTTCTTAAGAGATGCCCTTTCTCTCAAGTAGAAGTTCTTGAGTAGTTCTTTCTATCTCTGGTATATCCCAACTACAGGGTCACGGGGGTCTGCTGGAGCCAATCCCAGGCAACACAGGGCACAAGGCAGGAAACAAACCCCAGGCAGGGCTCCAGCCCACCGCAGTCAATGCAGCATATCTATGTCTTTTTTCAGCTCCAGTGGTCTTTCACAAAGATAAGTTCTCTGGTACATTTTCCCTTATGAAAAACATTTAGCTGTCAGTTAGGTTTCTTTCTATGATTGGTTCAATTCTATTACTGACCAATTTCAGTAATACTTTAGAAGTGTGGTATATCTAAATAATATGATGATCACTGCAATCCTTTGCCTTATTAACTTTTGGTAATGGGATGAGTATGCATTTGATTAAGTTTTCCGGGACCTTGCCTGTAGAGCAAGGGCCAGCTCCACCATTAAGGCGAATTAGGTATTCGCCTGGGACACAGATCATAATTGGGGGAAAAACCCAGCCACATGGGTTAACTACTGAATAGTCGGTGGGCACATTAATAAGCTTGACCTAGGGTGTAAAATAACCTAGCACCACCACTGTGTAGAGCATATCACATTCATAAGTTTTGTCATGACCTGAAGTCCTTTGTTGAATAAGTCACTGTAAAAACTCTTCTGGGATTCCATCAATGCCTTCTGCTTTGTTTTTTTGTAATTGTTTCATTACGTGTCATATCTCTTCCTCAGTTGTGATATTTGTCATGGATGCGATGCCTGGTTCTTCATCAATATTTCTTTTGTCATCCTCCTATAATTTCTTTACATATTCTGCCCACCTATTTACTATTTCTTCATTTCTTGTTAATAGCTTCCCTGCAGTATCTCACCTCATTATTATGACCTCATTTATTCATGTTTGGTTATGGAAATAAATAAAAGGTTCTTTTGGGAACTAAAAATGGTTCCCATATATGGCATCACTCTACAAAACTGCCCCTCAACCATAAACTTAATAAGCAGGTTCAAAAATAGATGGATTGATTATGGAATGATAATAAATTAGAATGATAAAGCTGTATATGTTTAAATGAATGGCACAGAGGTATTAGATAGATAGATAGATAGATAGATAGATAGATAGATAGATAGAACTTTATTTGTCATGAGATGTCACTTTTACAGCATATTCAACTCATTTTTATAGCCACTCAAACAGGACAGTACCACTACACTGAATAGAGAGACACCGCTCATTATTCTCATGCAGTCCACAATATCCAAGCTCCACTCCTCAAATGAGAGCTGGGTTCTGTGTACATTTTATGAATCAAAAGCTAAATGTGTCCCCTTTAGCTGTCGCGCTCTCCCAGCAGGGTCAGATAGCAATGGGAATTTTATTTTTTGGAAAGATTAAAACATTTACGACAAAATTCACCAAAATAGCACCTCGTAGGTGCACATTAAACACGAATGACAGGAGAACAAAAAGAAACAAAAGAATGAGGACAGAGTATAGCGCATTAACTGAAGAAAACGACGAACAGGAGGCGGAGAGAACCGAGCGGAGGAGTCCGCTTTTCCTCGTGACACTTTCACAGAGATCTTGAGGAGAAGAAACAGACCTAAGAGGAGCCTGCCGGCGATCTATTCTGTTCACAGTGTTCCCTGGCGGACCCATTTCCTTAAGTATGGATCCCGTCCCTTTAGGGGTACCGCATGAGTGGGGCAACTCAAGCTTGGGTATCCAACTCAATGCAGCTGGGGGCAACAGCTGGGTCGCAGTTTTCCTCTGCTTGATCATCATAATCACGACAGCGGGTAACTTTATTCTCATCCTCTTGATCTTTAGCCAGCACAACCTGAGGAGCACCTCCAACTACTTTTTGGTGTCGCTTTTCATGTCCGATCTCATGGTGGGTCTGGTCGTCATGCCACCGGCAATGCTCAATGAGCTTTACGGACGCTGGGTTCTGCTACGGGGTTTCTGCCTCATCTGGGTGTCCTTCGACGTGATGTGCTGTAGCGCCTCCATTCTTAACCTGTGTGTGATCAGTCTGGACCGCTACCTGCTGATCACTTCGCCGCTCCAATACAAACTGCACATGACACCCGGCCGGGCGCTGCTGCTCATCTTGGCTACCTGGACACTGGCAGCGCTTGCCTCCTTTTTGCCTATTGAAATGGGATGGCATGAACCCGGCTTGGAGATGCCTTCTGCTGTTCATACCTCAGCAGGTGAAGATGACGAGCAGTGCCGCCTCCTGGTCAGCTTACCCTTTGCGCTCATCGCTTCCTGTCTCACCTTCTTCCTCCCTTCAGTGGCCATCTCCTTTACATACTGGAGGATCCTGCGCGCCGCCCGAAGTGCAGCCAGACGCGTGGCATTGCTGCCGAGCACCGTGGCCGAACAGGGGCAGGTAACAAGTCGGGAGTGGATAAGGGGTGCTAAGATTGGGAGTAAGTCAAAAAAGGTGGCAACACGCAGGAAGGCTTTGTGCCCTCTGCTATGTTTAATCCATTGCAGCGTCTCTTTCCGGGACCACTGTTTCATTGCAGGGAAGCGGGGAGAACGAAAGAGACGCATAACGTACACACGAACACCGGGAGAACGTCCAGAATTGAAGGAGCGAGGCTATGTGGGGGCAGTAGAAGACGACAGGAGAACAGTATTGGTGTAGTTCGGGGGTGTATACATTAAAACTGATGGAAGGCAAACTGGGAAATGAACTGAATTGATCGATTCAGCTCTTTAAGTTCAACTTTTCACATACGAAACGTGTGCGTCTTAAAGGTAACGTGGTCACCAAACTGGCGCCATCATCTTTATTAGTCAAGAAAACTGTACCGAACCGTGTGATGGGCTCGTGTCCCGTCCGGTAATGGCCTAGTCTGTACTCTTTGCCCCTGAACAGGAAAAATGGCAAATTAAAACGGATTAATTAGTTATTGAGGGGCCGTCGTCATTGCCGTTGCAACATGAAATCGATGCCTTCGGTTGGTCCCTGAATTTTTTTTTTTGCAACACAATCTCAGAGTTGGAAGGCAAGCCTTGAAATCGATGGCCACCATCATAAAGATAAATCCTTCCATCGGTAAGTTATAGCTGCAAAACATGAAAAGCCAAAGTCAAATTCCAACTAGCTCTAAAAAAATAATACAATTTGCTCCCAGCAGATGGCAAGTCACTTTCATGAATATAGCGCCTTTCATTTATGACACTCCGAGAGCTCGGCAATGACGTACATTTCGAGGTGGTATCACTCAAAAAGACGATTGTTTGCGTGTGTTGGTATTACTTAGTAAACTCAAATCGAGTTTACTCAAAATTTATAGGTTTTGAGGCTTTTTGTATCTATTTCTAGTACAACGGCTGTTATTTTCTTGGCTGTCACATTAAATAGTATAATTTGTATGGTAACAATATGAATGGATTTAAGTTAATTTTATTTACAGCACCACTCTCAGACGTCACTTCTAGTGCATATTACCATAACATAAACATCTTAAGTTAACTCAAAATTAATATGCTTTTAAGAGTAAAATTTAATACTTCTTTGGAGAGGGGCAGCAAGGTGGCCCAGTGGCAGTGCTGCTACCTTGTGGTAAGGAGACTGGGGTTTGTGTCCTCCCTGCGTGGAGTTTGTATGTTCACCCAGTGTCTGCATGGTTTTCCTCCCATTGTCTAAAGACATGCAGATCAGGTGAAGTGGTGATGTTAAATTGGCCCTAGTGTGTGTTCACCCTGTGATGGACTGGCACCCTCTGCAGCCCCAAATTCCCCACCCCAAAATAGCCCTGGTCTGGATTAATTGTGTATTAAATGACATGAAATTTTTTGGAAGATTTGCCATTGCGCAGCTACTTCAACTCAGTTTGTAGCCTTTACGTACTATATTCATTTGTTGCACAATTTTAATCAGTTGCATGGCTGTCATAATTAACTTAGTTAATTTATGTTTAAAGAGAAAAACAAATTTTACTGACATAGAATCAGCAATCATGTTAGAATGCAATATAGCAATATTGCCAAATCAGGTTATTTTTTGATATGTTCCAATGATGGCAAAAGATGATTTGACATAGAGCTGTTTATGGGATGTTTTACAGAATCATTTGAGTTATAGTTGGTTGCACAAATTGACCTACACACTTAAACATGCCAAAGTGGCTCTTCAGAGTGATGCCACAACAGAACCATTTTCGGTTCCCAAAAGAACCATCGATATAAAGGTTCCAGAAGGAACCTTTCATTTGTTTAGATCCATGATGGGCTTTATCAATAACCACGAACAGACTTTAAGGGATATTGAGGGATTTTGAAAGGATGATTGCTGCATCCAGTATACAAACTAAGTTCAGGTTTCTTAATCTGTCAGTATTCTGCTAGGGCACCTACCACACATTAAAGATTTCTGTTTTGCCCACATATTAGAAACCTTTTAAATGCTCAAAGAACCAAATTCATGTGCAGAGAACCCTGAGAGAATGAAATGGTTCTTTGTTGAGCAGTGGCTCCACAAGTAATCACAAAACCCAGTAAAGCGCCATTAAAGAACTGTGATTTGTAAGAATGTGCTGTGTAAGTTTAGTTTAAGTTAGCTGAGAAGCCCTTTTTGTAAGTATATCGCAAAGTTTTAGCAGTCTTCATCAATTTATCTAACACCAGAGAAAATAAAGACTGGACATAATAGTACTTTAAGGACCAAAGGTTGATGTGGTTATGAAGGGGGCTTTGGGCACGTTTGTCTTTGATAATCTGGCATACCATCTGCACAAAAACCTGCAGCCACAGGGGTCCCCCAGGACCGAGTTTGAGTACCCCTGTCCTAGACCACATGAGCAGGCTCTTCTCCTAGTGGCTACAGCGGGTATTGTAATATGGTAATGAATTTTGCTAGAACTGATTACTTGGTAATATCACTCACCTATCATGTGGTTGTGGCTGGACAACTTTCCAGTTTAATCAAAATCTCCAAATAAAATTTTTAGAAAAACTAATATTTGATCTTTGAATTTATGCAGCTTTCTAAGCATTATGTTTATTCCCGGAAAAATGAGCCAAAAATGATATTTTTTTTGTTGAAAAGAAAAAGTAAGTTATTACCTGTAAATATCAAAACGTCAACATAAATACAGTAGAAAAGCTATGTCTAGTATATCCACTGTTGCACTGATCCAGATTTAATACAGATCCTTTATGTGACATTTTGTGAAAGAGTCACCAACGTACAGCCTATTGCTGCAAAAGGGTCAGTAGAAGTTAGTTTTTCTGCTTACTCTTCCGAAAATATTTTTTTTTGTTGCTTGCACACAGAATAGAATGTCAGTGCCTGAAACACAGGATCGACAGTATCCATTGTGTTATTGTAGGCTACCACAGTGCAAGGCTTGGTGTCTTCCCCATTTCCCCATGACAACACATGAACATTGACAGTAGCTGCATTGTGAACAGTGCTTAGGGGGCTAACATCTTTCATGTCCTTCTACTTGATTGCAATCATTTTGCCTTTTTGCAACCCACCTAATTGCACCACTGTGAGCTTTCAGGCAACCAACTTCACCAGGCACATCACAAAGCGGTTTGGTCGTATACTGCCGTATGCATCAATTTCATTATCTATGTCAACATTTGATGACCAAGCCAATGATCATATTTATCGCTTGATTCATCTAATGGTCAAGTTGCAGTTTGTTCTAAAGCTGGTTTTACAGCTTCTCATTTACACGCCACTCTGTTTTGGTTGAAGGCTCTGCCCCACTCATGAATACTGAGGAGTTAACTCAGAGAGGCAAAACACATAGAAACATTCATATTTTTTTTGCAACATAATGTTAATTTAACTAGATGGCAGAAGAATACTATCCCAAGAGTTATTCGAGCATAACACTGTAAAAAGGATCTGACTCGGGCTTAATCATAAAAACACAGAATTTCGTGTCTGAGTCATGCTCAGGGTTAATTTCAAGGAGGTTAATTGATAAGAGTTATATTGAAATGCAGGAGTGTGTTATCTACATATTTAAATTTTGTCAATATTCAATAATTTGTTTTTAGCAAAATTGTCAAATAAATGTTTACCTAATTCCTCAAGTTCTGGTTAGAGCAACTTCTTCTGAACTGAATTTGAACTTTTCCATATATCTGCATAGAATGTTTACATATTATTGAATTAGGTTCTTCCAACAAATCATTTTGTTGTTTGTCAATCTACCTATAGCTTGATGGCATGGAATATAATCAAATCAAAACTGATTTTTTTATATTTGTGCAAGCGTGTAAAACAGTGCTATTCTTTTTTAACCAAACTTTTGCGAAACATCTCTTGCACCTTTCTTTGTATTGAGTGTGTTCCACTTTTTCAACAAATCCCACCATGCCCAACTAATAATTTCTAGATGATTGTTGCCATTTTCACTGCGGTTATGTGCCCGTGCTGCCTACAATTTGACAACCCGGCTGCCAGTTAATGATTTACTCCAATGCAAGTCCAATATCATTGAACAGGTCTGAAATGTAAAGGACCAACCCCTGATAAACATTAATGGAAAAACGACATTCAGAAAAGAGTTAGACTGTGCACTTTCTGAGCTCAATATACTGTATTTAAAGTCCACTCTACTGCTGCACATACCCAGCAGCGTATGTTGTGCAATTTATCTTCATCAAAACTGACAAAGAGGAACCTGATGAATGTCCATAGGGACATGGAGAAAACTCTCCACGGCCAAAACAGCAAGACGTCTGGAGCTGTGAGGCAACAGTGCTGACCACAGTGCCACCATTAATAATACTAGCTAGAAGACATGGCGATATTCTCATCTCAAAAGTGCAGCTCTCTTAAACATCTTATCCAAATTTTTGTGGTAATTACACTGTAGTAGAGGAAGGCCATGTGCCTCATGAGATGAGCACAACTGTTAAATTATGGAAACTTCCTTTTGAATGAACACAAAAATACAGAACTGTAACTAAACTTTTACACTGAGGCTCTCACATTGTGTGTAACACGCATGCTGTAGAACAGATGGCACCTTGCCAGAGATGCCTCCGACATCTGCTTTCCAGTCACATCCCTTCAAAGATGTCAATGTGCACTCAAGCTCCCCTCCGCACACTGTTTATGGATGCACACGAATGTAATTAACTACTAAGTCTGCTAAATCCCTCAATTATGGGCAGGAGCACAGCTTCTTCTGTGATATGATTTGGATAATGACACTGACGTTTAGGTAAGTGTAGGTAAAGAGGCTGGACCTTGGTCCTTTTGAGTTGCACCTATTAAATTTTGTACAATATTAAACACCTTTCCTCTGGTTCACACATTTCAGGTCTTGTTTTTTTTTTTTTTATTAATAATAATTACTACTGTGGCACAGAGACAATGTCATCTACATCTTTTGTTGTCTAGGCTTCAAAAATAACAAGCCAGTTTACCTGTGAAAGCCGAAGACTGGCCAACACACACAGCAGGAAAGCACTAAAGGCCAGTCTGACACTGGGAGTTCTGCTGGGAATGTTTTTTGCAGCCTGGCTGCCATTCTTTGTGGCAAACATGGTTCAGGTAAGTATGAAAATCATCTGTGTCAGTTGTTGATAACTTCACTTTCCTTCATTTTCACACAGTGCATGACATTGCATTTACCCACTGGACACCATTTCACTTCATGTTTCTGCACTGTCTTTGTGTTGGCACAGGCAGTATGCGACTGTGTTCCTGGAGTTCTGTTCAATGTCCTTACTTGGCTTGGATACTGCAACAGCACTATGAACCCCATCATCTACCCTTTGTTCATGAGAGACTTCAAGAGGGCCATGGCTCACTACATGCCATGTTGTCCTCGGGGATGGGAGCGCCACCATAGTATGATGTCTCTGTCTATGAAGAACTCCAATAGTGGAAGAGCTCTGAAAAGCACAGTGGTTGTGCCCGGAGATACAGAATCCATCAACTCTGATCCTACAACTCTGCGACCTACCAACAAAGAGCTTGTGGCCACCGGTGCAGACTCAGTCAAATTGATTGACCTGGAATGTACAGGACATGAGTTACTGCCCTGTCAACTAATGGACCTTGAGTGAAAAATGATCTGTGAATTCAGCTGCCTGGCTTAATAAATTACAAAATGCCACCACATCAAGCCATTCTGTTTAAATTTAAGTGTATTTTTACATCTTCTTTAATGTTCCTCAAATATTGGCAGATGGCACAAATCTCTGTGGCTTTAATTATATTTGTTGCACCTGATCCAGAGCCTGCTTCCAAGAGCTGGAAGATAAATGACAAAACTAGAGACTCTGCTAAAAAAAAAATGGTCAAAATTGCTTTCTGTATTTCACAGTGGCTTGGCAGGGATATGTGCACTTTAATCACACATCTATAAAAATATGGAATCTTCCAGGGACAGAGAGGGAACAGCAGATATATAGTAATGATGCTGAATATAGGAGAAATACTGAACCCTCTGCATGCATGTTACAAAGATGGTCACCACCCAGGTGCACAAGCATCCAAACACATTCTAACAAACACAGACAAATAAAGCTCTCTCACACAATCCCCTGTGAGCACTAAACCAGAGAGGTACATCTGTACCACACTCTTGGGCTGCAATTAAAAATGTTGTCTGCAGCGATGCAGCTCTGACAGGCTGTCACAGCACTTAAAACTAAAATTCAACAAGTCTGTGCATGACATTTATTTTAAATAACGCACTTATGCATCTTTAACAGGCAGCTCACAGACATCAACTTAGCAGCAAATAGGTATATCAGACCATGCAGACCAGGTTGACTGACATTCCAGGAACTGTACTCAGTATAAAACACCAGGTACCAACACATGGCCAGAATCTTTAGTCTTTACGGCTCACGACAGCAGGAGGCTCTGCAAGATTCTCTGATCTTACAAATATCAGCAAGTAGGATGGCCTTGGAATATGAGTTCAAGCTATTCCCCATGAACAGCAGCTTCCACTACTTCCAGCTCTTCAGGCTGCATCTTTGTCTCAATTGTTCTTACACTGCATAGGTCCAAAACTGTGGCCTTAGTCAGTTCAGTCTTTGTTCTCTCCACTTGGGGACCTCTGGTTCTAATGCCAACTGCAACCAAGATGGTTTCCATCTGTCGCATATAATCCAAATGTCCCTTTACCTAAGGAAAATGGAGTGTAACTAGTTAAAGTTTCTGTTTCAAGATTTTGGTGCCATAAGAAATATTGTCTATGCACTCACCACAGAAGACAAGTCAACATTGACCATCCTACGGTCATCCAAGTTTACAGGCTGGAGACCAGCGACCATCATTTGAATAGAGGAGCTCCGGTACAAAAACCTGAGCAGCCAGTCACCTCTGGAAAACAATTACACACAACAGATAACCAAATTCCTTATAAAAATGTCAGACCTCACCAATGATATAGATATGTGTTTTTGCCCCTTTTATTCAACCTGGTCAGAATGTATTCCACTGGTGAGATGACACATGTATTTGTTCCTAAAAATTCTTTTGCATTATTCTGCATTTTGATAATTGTTCCAAAAATCTAAGACATTTGTAAGGAGTGCCATCACAAAATAGGAATTTAGCAGCTAGGCCATGGCAAATGCCTATTTTTTAAAAATGTTTTTATTCTTTGTCATGTGGTACTGATTTTGCTGTGCCAACGTTTTGTTTACCTTACACTCAAATGCTAAATACTTAATGAACCTTATATTTATTATTGTAATATATAATAGATTGGTTATGTATAAAAAAAACAAAGATTTATAAATAGAAGTTATTATTTAAACACAATGGATTATATCTACACTGTTCAATCCAGTTTCACCATTACAGGCTTCTACTAATCCACTACCAGCACCACTACCAGCACCACTACCAATATATTTTCTCACCTACAATATCCATTGACAATTCGTCCCGATACAACTTTGGTCAGAATTTCCCAATGTTTTGCTGTTCCTTCCACTGGAGCCCCCAGCAAAACAACATCTTCAATGATACCCTGACAATCTTAATCAGAGAAATGTATACAAGAAAATTACATAAAAAATATGTGTTTATACTTATATACTTTTTATGTCAACAGATACCAAAATGAAGTGAATTGCACTTCAACTCTTCTCTTTCAGTTTAACTGTACCTACCCTTTTCCTGAGAAAGTTCCTGGAGACAGAAATAGATGACTCTAGCTCCAAGACTGAAGCCAACAAGCGTCACTGGCCGCTTTCCCTATGGACAGAAAAGTAAGTTCAATAACAGTTAAAACTGTTTTGAGGAGATTATTTAAGTAGTCATAAGTTATTAAAAACTGACCAGTTAACTAACAATTGTGCACTGAACTTCTCTTTCTAGTTTAATTTCTGATTATTTCTACTTTATCAGCCCACAGCATTAATCTTTAATCCACTTTAAATCCAATCTAAAGCATGAAATTGGCATTAATTTCTCACCTGCTGCCGACTTCTCAACACTCGAGCTAGCTGTTTGCCCACTTCCACAGAGCGGTGCAGACACACACTCCATGGATTGTCAATGACACTGGCAACAGCAAGAAGTGAGGCTGGCCATGCCAATGCAGTCATGATTCCTTTAGAAGAAAAAAAGTCAGTTAGACTCAGGGCAACTACTAGAACAGTAGCAATAAAAAGCTAGCCTTTACATTTCACCTGAAAGTATGGTGTACTTGAGTGCTTCTTGAGCCACCATATTGACAAGTCCACTTAACAAAGTCACCATAGCATTGCCCAACTCCAAGAGATATCTGGACTCCCATGCAAGGCAGTATTGCTCCTGAGAGTGTAACAGTGTGTGCCAAGGAGTGCGAAAGGAGGCTGTCGAGAGTACAGACACACATTAATCTAAGCAAGATTTTGTTAGTGAAACATTTCATTAGGCTTTTAAGTACATAAAGTGTTGTTCAATACTACTATGGTATTTTATCTCTATTATTGTACTTTTATAAAAAAATGTCAAAAACTGAATCATTTAATATTAGAAATTTGTGGAAAAATCCATTGTGTCTATAGTATTTCTAAAGTAAAAAACAATTTTACCAAATAATTCTTGTTGAGGTTAACGTGCAACTTTAGTTGAGGCAATCTGCAACTGCACCGCTTATTTTTTATTCAATTCAAACAAATCTTATGCCAACTACTGAATATCATACAGTAATAAGTTTATGTCCCACATTAATTTAATAAGACAGATTAATTAAACATGAGATTATGGTAAACCAGAGTCTAATGCAGCTGCATCAGGCACAATCCACAGGCCATCCACCCATTTTCTAATCTGTTTATGTGGTTCTAGATCACATGAAGCCAGTCCCTTCCCTAGCAGCCTAAAATGAAAAGTGATAACCAGCTGTGGATGGGATACCATCTGATCACTGGTACACCTATGCACACATCTGACACTAATTGACTCTGATGCAATTAATCTAAGCAACAAATATTGCAAGATTTGGGAGCAAAAAAAAAAAAAAAAATGCCGACATGGGGAGAATGTCCAAACTCCAAATACACTGAATCTGGACCAAGGCTACAAAGTTAATAATGTCACCATGCCGCAGTTAACACTAGTTTTACAGGGTTGAATTCAGTGCTAGGGGAATCATTTTCAAATTTGAAGATCATCTTACATAGCAAACAAATTAAAAAACACTTGGTGTATTTTTTTTTTCCTCAGACTCTACTGCACAGTACATACTACCATGAGAATAACTTCATCTAATGCACTTTGAAAAATATGCAGCGAAGCTAAAACTCACATGGGGAAACATTTTCATAGCACTGTATGGGGTGGGGGGAGGTGATTAAAATGAGTTCATATATTTCAATTGGCAGCAAATCAAGTTCAATAAATGGACAGATTAATATTTGAACTCTTGCAGGAAAGATTCCAAATGAATTCCAAAAAAGGGAGTTGATATGCATGATTTACCTTCAATAACTAGTCATTCATTCCTGGAAATTCTTGATTGGGACAAAATAAGAATAAAGCCTACGATTAAACATTTTCAGCCATAGAGCAGCTAATCAGAACAGCACAGGAGACAGAGCCGCATTTCCCAGAATTCATCAAAGACTGATTCAGCAACCTTTGACTGTAAGGCTTGCAGTTTTATAAATAATAAACATTTATATCTGAATCACTAGAGAAGGAAACTCCAGTTGTCTGTATAATGTTCTACATATTTCTGCTATCGCATTATAAACATATGCCAGATTTGCAGATGACAAATAAACAAATGCAAGGCAGCTGGATATAAATCTCTAAACTTAAAGTAAAAAAAAAAAAAAAACTAGAAAAGTTCAGGTTTTAATTAAGCCTTTGCATGAAAATCATTAGCTCCCTTGCGGCATCAACAACCAATCAACCAAGTAGTAACCTCAACTGAACATGCTTTGTGTCCTCTTAACACATGGTTGCCTCATCAAAAAGCAAATAAGATGAAAGAAGACAAACATTAAAAAAGAAAATATATGATCGATGAGGTTTGAGTCCACACATGCAAACCAGAAAGAAAAACAGAACTACAGTATACAATAATATGTGGAGGAGCTAAAACAAACTGAATAATGCAATTTTTCCCAACTGAAAGAGTTATATAAGTGAGAATAAGAACAAAAAAAATATTAGAAAAGCAATATCTTCAGTATATAGCTCCTATTTAGAACTTTTGAAAAATCATAAATTTTGCTATGCTGTAATATTTATTATTATGAGAATTAATTTACAAACTATTAGATAGATAGATACTTTATTAATCCCATATTTCTCTAACATAGAAAAAACATATATATTTCATTAGACTGTATGGGTCTCCAGTCAGTACTGCTTGCACCTTTCTGTTTCTCTTCATTTAAGCCATTTTTCAGGCATCTCACCAAATTCTCCAGCGCATAGCCAGCCTGTCACTGCTACTGTGATGTGGAGCTGCTTTCCTTCTGTCAGGGTTAGAAAATCAAATTCCTCAATCTCCCCCACTCGCTTTTTCATCTTATAACCTGTATGGGGAAAAAACTATTGTTCAATTTTCCATATTTGCTTAGGTCCATTCCTTTGAAGTTTACAGTAGGCAACTGAGGAATTGAATGAGCACCTGGATGACTAACAAATAAATAGGCTCACCTGTCAATCCAGCTCCTGCAGCTCCAAATAAAGAAGCCATCACAGCAATACCAGCCGTTGAGCCCAGTGCTGCTGCTCCAGTGGTGCCAATAAGTGCTCCTGCTCCAGCTGCAACCAGAGGTGCTGACAATCCACCAGTAAGCCCTAAGACAACATATTATTAAAACCAGCTCATTAGATGACACAATTAGCCACCATACTTGAAAAAAACTGGGCGCAGTGAGTGTATCATATATAGATGAACATTCTCTTTCTTCATCCTACTTTTAAAAAGACTCACCAATCAAAGTGCCACCCCCAACAGTGGCCAAGCCAATCAACAGGTAACGCTGCAGCTTCTTTTTTGTTTCCTTCCTGACAGCTCCCTCCTGCTCCCTACACAAAATATACTTATTAAATAAAATAGGGACATTCACTTCAAGCAAAACATTGTGCTGTAACCAGTCCTTACCTGTACATTTCCTATACACGATGCAGATAAAAGAAGGAGATAAGTAGAGTACATTATTCAACCTTATGATGCCAGTCCCCAACCTTTTTCAAAGACTCCCATTGACGACTCATATTTACTTACTCAGGCTGCTGTTCTTGCTTCTCTTTAAGAGAATGAACTAGTGTGCCCTCAAAAACTTCCAGCTCTTCCAGTGGAGCTCTCAGTAGGCAACTGAGGTGCTGGATGAGCACTCGAGCTCGAGCATCATACTGTCCTGTCATGAGAGACGAAAAAGCAGATGATGGATCTTGTTTAGTGCCAGAGAATCTTTATAAGGTGCTGCACTCACTTGGTTCATTTTTATCCAGTCAAAGTTAATTTACGTTTAACTCACCCTTCCTGAGAGAAAAAGAAACAAGATCCTAAAAAAGAAAACAGTAAGAGGGTTCATATCAGCTTTGATTTAGAAAAAGAGTAAGAAAGGAAACTTTTGTTACCTGCCCGCCCAACAAAAAAGCTCACCTGTATAATCAAAATAGACTGTCCGTCCAGTACAGGCTCCTGCAGTAACAGGGAGGCAAATGTGTCTGTCCCATCATCACCTAGGCCACATGAAAATGCAGTCATGGCAGGAAGTACAGATGTGCAGAGACCCAGCCAGGATACTAGAGCCTCCACAAATGCCACCCTGAAGTCTCTGTTAGAAAATGGCAGTAATAAATTGTGTGAGGCATCCAGCACTAAAACATACAACCTTCTAGTTCTTCCACCCTAAGTAGTTGTGTGATCTTTTAGTCCTGCTGTGTACACTAATGATTTGTATACCAAATCCTGACTTATGAAACAGGATACATAATATTAGTGGGACAGGAAACCAGAAAATTGTAAAGAAGTATACAAAGGTATCTCCAGTAATATACATAAAGTATTATGATTTAGGAGTACTGCAAGCCATATTGGGTCAGATTCCTAATAACAAACCCAAAACACAGAGATTTTGATTAAATTGACAATCCTACATTATTTTTTACCATATTGAATATGTCACTCTTTTGTATGCAAAATATTAAACTAAATATTATAAAGCAAGCAGGAAAGAATGTACAAGAGGCTGAAATACAAACATAAAGAAACATAAAGATAACCAGTAGTATAAATTTATGACCAAGACAAAGAGTGCTCTATGGCAATGGGACATTAACAGACACAAGACCAGGGTGGAAAAACATGCCAAATCTAAAAAGAAGGCCTAGACTTAATAGGATAAACCCAAATAATAGAATTTACAGATGGATAAAAACAAAAACAAAAATCATTCAGCCAACATTCTTTTAATTTTCAAACATCCTTAATTTAACCAGATACTATCCTGTGAAAGAATCTCTCTTTTATAATAAAAAAAATCTTGGGAGACGAGACTTTTTATCCTGCGACAAGACGTGATCTTTTGAAGAGAGACACTTTCACGTCCCGTGAGACGAGACTTTGTGCCAAGAGATTTAACTACGCCTGGGGCCTGAAATAAAAGGAAAAGAGTAGATGACAAAGTAGAACGTCATAAAGAATTCAAAAACGTTGGTGCGATACACATGCAGAGCAGGTTAGAGATAACGGAAGTACGAAAATTTGAAAGTCACAAAAAAATTATAGTAAAGATAGCATTAGCGCAAACAAACAGAAATTATTACTTGGTGAAATAACGGAACAGAGAAAAGAGATTGAATATATTGTTCAGATTTAAACTTTAAGTCAGAGACTTGTAGATCGTCTAATTTGTGTTGCCATCAGGGAAAAGTAGTGTTTCTTCCCAAAGAAGAGGGCTATTCGTGAGAATTAAAAGATTTGTTGTTTGGTGAAAGTGAAATCCCGCAAGAGAAAATTTCAAGCCCCGTGAGACAAGACTTTATGCAAAGATTTGGAAAAGCCCTGCCCACATCTAAAATATTTACAACCACGCACATGGTGCAATCATTTCTCATTTGTGTGAATGCTATTGTCAGACACAGTTCATGTAGAGAGAAAGAAACGATATTTACTCGCAGGCAGTTATACATTGCATTGTCACGATGCAATTCCAAACACGGAATCAAAATTCAATGCAATATTGACGAAAAGGTAAAAGCAAAAAGAGATTGAATATATGGACATACTGTAGGTGATATGACAGATAGCCCCCAAGATTAAAAAAATAACACAATAACAATGAAGCCACACATAATTTAGTATTTCTGTTAACTCTAACTTTAAGGTGTTTTACCACTGTGTCAACAAGTGCCACTGTTAACAAGTCTTGCAGTTTTTGTCTTTGCTACTGAGTAATACAAATATTCAATAGTGCAGTGACCTAATAGTCCAGAATTCCAGACTGCCAGAGGGGGTGGAAAGACTTAAAGAAGCAGGCAAAAGTAGCACATGAGCGGAGACAGCATTTACAGAGCACTTTGGATGCATCTCCCGGCCGTTCGAGTCTTTTAGCCCAGATGCATGGCTGCCAGTGAACCTGGGATCTGAACCCTGAGCTTTGGTTGGCTCACAGAGACCTGGCGGAATAGTCCAGCACAAAGATAGCCTCCGGCACTGGGTGACCAGAGTGACATACACTTGTGGGGGGTGATTGTGAGAAGGCAAAGGAACGAGGTTGCTGTGTGTATCAGTGTCAAACATCTGAGCAGCATGGCGTAATCGGCATCTAAGAAACCAATGGTACTTTTCAGTGCCACTCACCAGCAACCTGCGTACATCGGCTAATTCATATTATTCATAATTTATAGCTTGATTTTTCCAGGTATTCCCACCCCCTTGGGGAGTCCAAGACTTTCTGAGGTACATGTCCCTATCAGGTCTGGACCCTGAGGTTTTTTTTAATATGTTTGCATTAACCACTTAGCTGCTTGGTTTTGCAATTTTACAGCACAATTAAAACTAAGTCATATTTATGCCAGTCCTCTAACCACTAAAAACATATGTCGTAATTGGACAGCGTTGTATTTCTTTCCAACAATAACATTTATTTCTATAGCACATTTTCATAGAAAGGATGTAGCTCAAAGTGCGTTATGTGATGCCAAAGAAATAGTTTCAAGCAAAGAAAAAAACAACTTAAAATTAAATGAGAATATTAATGAACAAATCGTACACAAAAAATAAATAATGAACACCTACATACAATAGCTATATAATTAAGAGGTAGAGTCCTTAACCATTGAATTGTTTTTTAAGTCTCTAAATTCAAGTCAGAGAAGGTCAGATGGCCAGGTTGAACAGAAAAAATAAAACAAAAAACTGCAGTTAAGCTGAGAGAAAGAAAAAATTTGAAGGGGTTCCAGGCCAAAAGACGGCCAATCCCCCACTGGGCATTCTACGATTGATGTACTTAAGTAGTTTCTTAATGTTTTTCTGATTACGGCTAGAGGATTCTATGCAGAGGGACTCGTGGCAGGTTGGGGTATCTGCTTTCATTCAAGCATTACAGAACATTCCGTTCTCATTTACACACTATAGTACAAACCTGTGATCTTTGCCTGGAAAGAGTTGTGCCAGCGATACAGCACATAGCCCTGCATAGGCAAAGCGACCTGGCTCGCTGAGTCTTTTACAAGGTGCAGAAACAATAATGCCTGGAAAATGACAATTGAGAAAGAAGAAAAAAAAAAAAAACTTGAGGAAATTGGTTTGATTAGAAGAGAATAAAAAATAATACGACATTTGAGATTCTAAGTTAAAACTATCTAGATATACTCGGTAACAGTATTAACAGTAAATGACGTTGTATTATTAAACATTTTATGCAAAGAAAAATGCATACATGTTCCGAGAAGAAGCAATAAAATTTCCCTTCTAGTTGCAATGAGATCCAGACTTGTTAAATGTACGATAAAAAAGTGAGAATTGGATTAGGCGGATTTAAGAATGTTATGTTATAAAGCAATATATTCTACTTAATGAAGGCTTCGAACTATTACTACTTAATCTGCGCTCACATGAAGACATCTGATCTGATACACAGAGCTAATGACACGTCTCATAAAACAGAAGACTCGTATGGCTCTAGACAAAATGAACGTGCGGATAAAATTCTCCGACGTCGGGTTCGAAACGACCGAGTCAAAAGCCCGTAAAAGTCTACTAACAACTGGGGGCAAACTTAAGTGTTTATGAAACGGACATGGTAATAACTGTATTGGACCCGGTTGGACAAGTAACACGGCCTGTCTCAGTCATTTCAGAATTCAACGGCGAGACTCTAATGTCTTGGAAACAAAAGCAGCATTCCATCACAGCCCCGTTAAACTCACCTGTCGCGGAGTTACCAGCTGGAGAGACATCCTCGGCCATTCCTCCAGCTTACCATTCGCGCAAAGTCCTATGGCGACGTCAGAGAGACGCGCCACCGGAAGTAAGTCGATGAGTAAACTGGTCCGGTAAGGTGACGTGAGCTCAGCTGTCCCGCACATGTTATTCAAACGCTGAAAGAAGCTAAAAAGATGTATTTACTGAATAGTTAAGATTGCGGTGTACAGCCTTAGATGTCCTCTCTAATTCAGCGCTATATTGTTATGCAAGGGCGCTACCAATAGCCGCGGGTCGTGTTCAATACAGCCTTGCTTTTTTATAACTTGCAACAACCGACGTTGTCTAGTCGTTATGAAGATAATCTGTGCCCCGAGGATTTGGCGAAGGAGCACTAAGGTATAATTGTCACGGATCTCCTCGTGTTCTCGCATCTTTACGTGTCTTTCCTCTTTTGATTTAACGCATGCACCATGCAAAATGCTGTCCTGTCCGGCACCGAATTCTATGGGGCACAGATAGCTTCGTTACACGGATAAGTTATTTTAAGACACAGCTATCTAATTAAAATGTTGCCGTCCCAGAAAGCTACCCAAACCCCCCAACAAGTACTCTAACAGTCCAAATATTGATTTACGAAGTAGTCCAGTGTCTCCTTCTGACAAGGTGGGATATGTCTGTAAAATTCTGTTGAGATTGGACCAAGGGTGTGGAATTGTATAAAGTACAAACACACCCACACTGACCTTTTGTATCAGAATAGTCGAAGTTCCTGACGTTTCCCAGGTATGTTTGTAGAGTGGGTTTAAGGAAAATGATGACCTTATGGTCATTGCTAGCTATCTTATCAATCATCCACACTACCTCTTTATCAATGTTTCTGCACTTGTGAGTCGGGAGTTTATTCTTTTTGGGTCCGACTGGATTTCAGAATTGCGGTAACTCCTTGCTAGGTTGTATCTATGAATGCTGTCCTTTCTGACTCGTATCCCTTAGTTCAAGGTGGACATTTCATAGCGCTTAAATTATGAAGGAAGCTGACAAAGCAGGAGTTAAACAACAACCCATTGACTTTCCTTTGTGATGTCCTTCACTTCCACTATCGATCGAGCCTCACCTAATACCCACAGTACTCCATTTTATGTTACAGTAGATAGAAGCAGCACCTTGGTTTTTAGTTTTGTATGTTACTCTGGTTTCAGTCCATTCAGATTTTTCACTTGCTCTAAGATGGTAGGTGGTACTGATGTGCAGAAAGGGGAAAAAGACACTGGGACCCCAAAGTAGTAGTGTTTTAAAGTAGTTTATCTTGTCAGTATGGCCCTAGAGAAAAATATATGCAAAAGTATTGGTCAAATTGTTTAAGGTTGTTTAGGGAACATACAGACAGACATACAGGGTGGTCCAGATCTAATTATTCAACTTTCATTACATTATAACTTATTAAGTTTATTATATAGAGAATTCACAAAAAATTCTTTGTTGCGATAGATGGCAGCACCTGCCCTGCATTCCAAAATGGCTGGGAGATGGTTGTCAGTCAAACAGCAATTCTTTTGTCTTGTATTGTTTTCCTGCATTGCATTAAAAGTCGCATAATTAGATCTGGACCACCCTATATATTCAGTTCAGATAAATAAAGCTGAAGTGTATGCAAACAAGTTTGGAGGTTTTTTGAAGTTTGCAAATGTACTGTACATCTAAACAAGCCTGATGCATTTCGGAAACAAGTCTTGTGGACTGAAAATAGAACTTTTTTGGCCACAATGTGCAAAGGTATGTTTGAAGAAAGCAGAATTCAGAATTTCTGGAAAAGAACACCTCTCTACGTATTAAGATGGGTGTGGATCGATCATATATTGGGCTTGTGTTGCAGCCAGTGGCACAAGGAAGATGTCAAAGGTAGAGGGAAGAATGGATTCAAATAAATACCAGCAAATTCTGGAAGCAAATGTCACACCATCTGTAAAAAAAGTTGAAGTTAAAAAGAGGATGGGGTCCTACAACAAGATAATGATCAGAAACACATCTCAGAATCTACAATGGAGTACCTCAAGAGGTGCAAGCTGACAGTTTTGCAATGACCCTCACAGTCCCCTGACCCAAACATCTCAAAAGACATCCCAAGAATCTTGTAGAATTAGAAACCTTTTGCAAGGACAAATGGGCAGAAACACCCCAAATAAGAAATGAATGACTCTTAGATGGTTACAAAAGCATTTACAAGATGTGATACTTGCCAAAAGGGGGTCTTACTGAGTACTGACCATGTCAGGTGGCAAAGTTTTGCTTCAGGCCCTTTTCATTTTTTTGGTATTTTGTACTTATAAATGATGGAAATAAAAATGTAATCTTGATTAAAATATTAAAGAAACGTGGCATCTTTAACTTTATGCCTTTTGGTGATCAGTTCATCTTCTGTTCAGCTATTCACAGTAACAGAAATTTTAAGCAAGGGTGGTCAAACCGTTGCATGCCGCAGTACTCATCCCACATTTATTGTGCAGTTGAAAAATTATGCCATTTGTTTCATATAAAAAAAAAAATTCTGTTTCTGCATAGTGCTTTCTGTTTGCAGTCAAAAAGGCAATTCAAAACACTTTTGGACAAGCTAAATGCAAATAATAAGTAAATTCAAACTCTCAAAAATGGTATTGTCTTAATTGATGATGCAGTTCTGCCTTCTATTAAAAAGGAAATCTCTTAAGTATCTCATACCTCTGTTCCTCTGTACATTTCCATCTTGTCCTATGGGGTTTGTTTTGAATCCCCCTTCTACTACCATCCTGTCCAACCTAGAATGGCTTCCACTACACCATTAAGCTATGGAATTAAGGCTACTTAATTAACCTAAGAGGATCACAGTCAGCACATTTAGGGGTACTAATGAGCAATTAAGATGACTATGTTGTGCTGAAACTGCAACAGCACCACTACTGTGGTAATTGGCCAACTGAGTGGGTTGAGGTACCATGAGTCTCCTGCATTCCCCTGTTGACGTTACTCCTTGCTGACACAGCCAGTTCTGTTTATTTTAGGTTCTACTTGCAGCCACTTCTACTGTCCCATTAAAGCCAGTGGAGATCACACTGGAAGCTTAGGGACAAGGGAACTTTTAATTACTGGAACCTGTCATTTGCCTGTCAAGAGCAGCAATATCCCTAAAGCGTCATTACAGTCCAGCACAAATGGGGTTCAGAACATATACTGGGCTGGGAAGCCCTGCAAACAACATTTCCTCTGCTGGAACCAAGAAGACAAGGGAGTTATTTTAATTGGAACTGGAATACAAGAACAATAGTCTAGGCTGCCATACAGCTCATTCAAACCTCGACTCTGAAGACTTGGACAGGAGTGCAAGACTCAATGCTAATTTGTAAGATAATGGAAGGCTAGTTCACACTGCTTAAAGATGGCAACTCGGAAAAGGAAACTATGCCTTTCTAATTAATATTAGCTGGAAATGAAAGGACTGTAACTTCATTCAACTCTGAACTTGTAGTGATGAAACCAAGCCACTCAACTCAGAAGTGGTTCAGAGTCAAAGGCTCTTATACCCTAGCAAGATAAAATGACCGGTCTGTAGCAGTTTGGTATTACACATCATTTTGTATAAAGACCTCTGTGCTCCATAAATCCTTCTACCATCTCAGCAGCAACTACCTAATCATCCAACCAAATTGTGTACATGCACAGGCAATGGCAGCATCTCCAGTGCAAAATGCATTTTATGGCTTGCTGGTTTTGTTGGGGATTGCAGGTAATGGTCTAGTCATTCTCTGTCTTGGGAGTGATGCTATAAAGCCACACGGGACAATAGGGCCATCTGATCTAATTTTGCTTAACGTGGCCACTTCAAACATGCTGGTATCTATCTTCCGGAATATTTTGCTGTTCCAGTCTGATCTCGGCAGAGAGGTAAGATCTGATATCCTCAAGTAGACTCAAGTTAAAAACTGACATCATAGCACACTGAAGTACCAAACAACCACTGACTTCAACTAGTGGGTATTTTGTACAGTCACAGGTTATAAGATGGTTTGTATGTAGAAAGGAATGCATTTGTCTGTTCTTGTTGCATTATTTTTGTTAAAAAAAAAAAAAAAAAAAAAAAAAAAAATCAGCCTCTTGTAAATATGCCTCTCTCTCTCTCTACCAAACTGGTTTTAACCAATGTTAAGAGTTACAAAGAGCTACAACCTACATGGGCAGAATGTGCCAAACACCACAGATACCAGCCTTGGACAAGGTGACAGTCCATTACAGGTTGTACAGGTAAATATCCATCCATCCATTTACTGAGTTAACATACGTATGTGGAATTACAGCATATCCTGGCAGTACTGAGCATAAAGCAGGAACCAACCAACCCTGGACAGAGTAGAAGTCTTATCAGCCATAAATACCCATCAGTCACAAATATTCATTTTTCTAAACATGCTTTATCCAATTACAGGGTTACAGAAAAGCTATGACAATGCTGGTCACATCATGCAGAAGGCAGGAACCAACTACGAAATGGGCAACAATCTATTACAGCACTCCCACCCACATCAACATTAATTGGCATCAGGCCACTTCAGAGTGACAACCTAATATGCCAATCACTGGGATGTTGGAGGAAAATCCTCCCAATGAGTGTAAGTAGCCATGTGAATGACTGGCACCACATTTAGGTTTAGTTCCTACTTGGCACCCAATACCATCAGATAGGATTCAGCTCCTCATGGCCTATATTTAACTTAACAGATGAAAGATTAATGTATAGAAATATATACATAGACAAGATGTCTCCATCTGCACAGCCCACTCTGAAGTGGTTTGATACTAATTTAGAAAAGCTCGGGGACATGTCAGAGTACTAGCTACCATTCTAGCCTCCAACATTTTCTTCTTTGCATCAGGTCTACATCTCTGCTGGTTGGTGTCAGTTCTTTATGTGCATTTGGGTCTGGCTACGATCTGCCAATGTCTGGGTCACATTTTGTCTCAGCACATTCCACTTGATTACAATCCGCCAGAGAAGTCATGCTCCACGTGGTCTACATATCCTTGGATTAGCTCTTGCATTCATTTGGACAATCAGCCTTATTTATGCAGCTCCTGCTTACATCTTTTCCACAAGAGGAGACAAAAACAGCACAGAGGTAAGAACAACAAGATGGCGACTGCTCTGAGAACAAGCAGTTTGGGTGATGTGTAAACCAGTTTTTGTTTGGGATAGATGATTTTCTGTAAGGGCTGTATGCAAGACAGTAATATAAATATGTCATCAATGTAGTTTACTAATAAGATTTCAAGAATTGTCAGTTTATCATTTATGAAAAGCCAACTTTCTTCCCCACTATCTTTAGGGCATCATGATAATCAGCAGCACCACACGACCCCTCCTAGGTTGTGTCTGGAACTTTCCTTCACAGTATATTGGATTGGTATATGCCACTTCATCCCTGGTTCTCCATGAAGCTATCCCAATATTGTTGATGTTGGGCACAAACCTTGCCACTCTAAATACACTAAGGAATCATGGAAAATCTGTGGGCACTGGTACAGAGTGCTTTAGAGGACGGGTGCCCGCTGAACGCAAAGCTGCTAAGGTTAGTGGCCATTGTCATTTGAAAATATTTAGCACAATGAATGCAACATTTCCAGCAGCAGAGGCATAAAATGTGTCCTAGGCCTGTGTCAAGTGGCCAGATTACTTCAGTCTGCTGCTCAGTTCACTACCTGCTGATGCCAACTCCTTTTTCTCTTTACAGCTGATCCTGTCTCTCATCATTTTATTTGTTGTGTCCTGGGGAGCTAGTGTTTTGTCTGTTAACTACTACAATTACAATCGAGGCCCTTCCTCAGAATACATGCTGATAGTGGCTCGATTCTCCAACTCCCTTTTTATTGGTCTCAGTCCCCTGGTACTGGCAGCAGGACATAGAAAGTTACAGAACAAGCTGAAGAACATACTTTCATTAAAAAGAAGCTTCTTCAATAATTGAATTCATCGATTGGAGGCTTGCAATCAACTAATAAAAACGACGTTAGCAATTAAAGGAACAGTGACATTTTTTTCTTTAAGCAAATTCTCCACTTTATTGAACAGAAACTATTTAAGTGGGTTTTGTAGCATACAATGAACCAAAAAATATTTTTGGCAATAACATCGCTGAATATTTACTATGTTGTGCAAATATTATGCCACTTTTTTTTGGCTGCTGACAAAAAATGTGCACAATCCAGCATTCTGCAAACCAATCTTCACTAGAACCAACTGGTACTTGTCACACTGGCATAGTGTCACTGAAATGGTGTCCAAGCACCGACTGTGTGTCTCACAGAAGTGTGTTGCTAAATGTCAGCATCTGATGCCCCCTAGTGGCACAGAGGGAATCAGTAATCACAGTGCAAATCAGTTTATTGTTCTGTTTCAGTCTTTTAACCTAGCCATCCAGATTGACAACTTAAAATAAAACGTTTTAACTGTATATATGTTCTTATTGTCCTTCTCATAAAAGTAATTTCCAGTCAAGACAAGGATGTAGAAATAAAAAAAAAAAAAAAAAAAAAAAAAAAATCAGACCACCATGCAATCCCAAGGTATGGCCTAGGCTCAATTTGAACAATAAACATTGTGAGTTTGAGACACCTTTCTCAGCTCTGTACATTCAAAAAATGTCAGTCAAATGTTAAGAGTAGCAAATGACCTGACCAAGGTTACAGGGCCATCTGGATTTTGGTTGCGATTACTATCAGCTTTGTTTTTGTTCTCCAGTATCTTCTGCCGGTGTCGCTCTTCCTGACGCTTCTTCTTCTGCAGACGTTGCTGTTCTTTGCGCTGTCTGCTAGACACCTACCAAAAATTACAAAAAACTAAAAAATTAATACTTTGTGCAATTTGCAGCTTACTCTTCCACAATGCAATAGTGGTGATGTTTTAATTAAATATAAACATCACAGATATCACTTAGATTGTTTGACTGTCAGGGATGAAATTTCCTGCGGCTGACACCATGTCCTTTTTGGTTTGAAAACAGTAGTGAAAGAACAGAAGATACCTTAGAAATGCTGCTACTTGCATCAGAACTTTGGGTACTCTCTATCTCACAGAGCTGACTATCCATCTTGCCAAAAATTCGACTTCCTGTACCACAGTCTTTCCACAGAGGAGATGACAGATGTAGAGTATGTGTAACTTCCGAAGGGATACAGTCTCTTTTGGCACCTAAAATGACATATTAGCAGTGTATAAGAACTTGTCCAGTACTTTTAAGGCTTATTAGCAGCTCCCAGATGCTGCAGCAGTTTTTTCATTAGAACTACCTTTAAAGAACATGACCTACTCCAGAATGTGCAACTTATTTACCTCTTGGAATACCCAATAGGACAACATTCTCAAAACTGCTACTCCAGTTTAGGCTTGTTGTCTTCCACTGCCTATCCAGGCAGCACTGATTGCAAAACAGGAAATAACTCCATTGCAGGCCATAATATATAATAAAAAAAACCACAAACATGAAAATGTGCATCTAGGGAGACACAGTGAACTGTGTGAGTGATGAAGTTTAACACTTACTGTTAAATGCAAAAAGAAGTACAAGAAACTTTAAAATCTATGTGTTGTTTTTAAACTGTTTTAGCTTTAGACCAAGAGCACTTATAACTTTGTCTGCTATGCTGTGCCTCTATATTGTAAAAATGCTCATACTTCAATTATGTGATACAACTCAAAGCACCATGTGTGGAGTACAAGTCAAAGCAGGTTATGCTTGAGCTTTACAACGTACTAGTGAGGCCTCATCTGGAGCACTGTGCAGTCTCAAGTCTCCAGGCTACAAAAAAAACACATGTAAGTGCTAGAAGAAGTCCAAAGAAAAGTGACTAGGCAGATTCCAGGGGACTGCAGACTGTGTGTTATAAGAAAAGACTACAGGACTTGAAACTTCTCATTTTAAGAAAAAGCAGATTATGAGGTGACATAACTGAAGTGTTTAAAATGTATAAAAGTAATTAATACAGTGGAAAAACACAGGCACAGTTGAAAACTGGTTAAGGGTAAATTCCACAGAAGCATTACAAGTTTTTCTTCATACAGAAAACATCAGACATGTGGAATATATTTCCAAGTATAATGGAGGGCAGTAGGACATTAAGGGCATTCAAAACTCGATGTTTTGGAGAAATTACATGCATAAGACTGGCAAGCTTTGTTGGGATGAATGGCCTGTTCTTGTCAAGTTTTGTCATTGTGATACTTAAGATTTTGTTGGCAGCATTTGTTGTGCATTTACTTATTGTGACAAAGACACAGAAATGAAAAGAGCACTTCCATATTAAGTGACTAATGTTCAAACAGGATTATGTCAATAGGATATTCCATTGTTAATTTTAAAGCATTGGTTTATAATGGCATGAAGGAAACAAGTTATTAAAGTCTTTTAAAAAATGCTAAAGTACAGGAAGGCAGAGTAAATCAACACAACATATACAGTACAGTGTTGTGAAAAAGTAAATACACAATAGGAAATTAACTGATCACTTCATTTAGTTTCATGTTTAGCAATAGATTAATGTGTATGTGAAGGAAGTATTTGGCAATTATTTATGGACTGAAAAAAATGGAAGTAAAAAATTGTGCTGCAGAAAGCTGAATCTATAAAAACATGCATCATTAAGTGTAAGATACATTTAAAAATACTCAGCCACCTGCTCTTCTTAAAATGGTTTTTCATCCATGATATTCACAAGGAGAAGTAACAATGCTTAAGTAAAATTTACTTGAGTAACATGCACATGCTGCAGATAGAAAATACAAATATATTACATAAAACTCATAAAGGCCCAGCTGAAATGCAGAAAGCAGGTATTCACCATGTCAGCCAGGCATTTAACTGCAAATAGAATTGCATTCGTAAGTTCTAAATCAGTGGTGAACAGAGGAGTTGAACATCGCCATTTACAAAGCACGGCACACACCATCAATAGACTGCTTTAAGTACATGGTTAATTTAGAGTTTCATACACAGAAATTGAGAACATGTAACTTCCACTCTGAAGCTACAAAGATTATTAATAGTGATAAATATTTCCTGCTCTGTATGTAAGCCATTATTATGAATTTTACACCTATGTGGCAGCCAGAATAAGCTCCAGCTACCCGAGACCCTGCCTTGGAAAATGCTGGTTCAGAAAGAGCATTGCTTTGGGTGTGCTGTGCCCTGACCGTTATTTACATTGTGTGGGTGTCTTGGGGATGGAGAGAGTATCCGACTATTTTTTCATTTAACAAGCAAAAAAGGAAAAATCCCGAATTTCCTAGTGGAAAATGACCCCCAGTAACAACTGAAAAATCTCAAATGAATAAATTTAATGGGCAGTCACTGAAGTAAGTTAATCACTGATTTGATAATTTATGTGAAATGTACAGATGTGCCAATTTTCACAGCAAACATAAAACCTGCTCCCTGTGTGCTTTTCTTATCTTAAGATAGTTATATAACCCAGAGCAGAACAGAGATGTCTTGCTGCTGAACACTCTGGTTAGTTCTGTAGACAACTAGACAATAGTAACTTGAAAAATGTCACAAGATCGCTTACATTCTTTAATATACAGAAATCTTTTTTTTTTTTTTTTTGCGAGCTACTGAATTATTATAGCATGTGTGTGCCTCAGTGACAGAATATTGAGCTTGCAGAGGGGCATTTTTCTGTTTTGAAGGTGGAGTACCTGCTGTAAATGGCTGTCGTACCTCGTAATCTGTCAGCAGTTTGTGAATTTACTCATTCAAAACATTGTGCTCAGTTCTTTGATTACCATATCCTCAGCAAGAGCAACTCGTCATGCTTTAAAAAATTAATCAATTATTGGTTTACGGCATTTCAACGTGTTCTATTGTATGCACTGCGCATTTTCATTTTCTACCTTTTTTTTTTTTTGATCATGCGTGTGCAGGACTTGGCATGGAAAAAGTGGCTTGGCTCTTTCAAAACTATAAGGATTTTTATTAATAATACAAAAATGGTGTAATCAGTTCAGATTTATTTTTATCTGTACAAAGTACCATTAAACTTATAGGTGTTCTTTTCATTGCTCCCACTCCCACTCAACGTGCACTTGGCTCCATAGGCTATGTGAAATAACAACACGGGCCAGAGGTGTTGGACTGTCATAAATCCACTCACGATGGCCACTGCAAGCAGAAAAATGAGGAAGAAATGTATACTGACCCAAAAAAAATAAAAATAAAAATAGTACCACGAATCTGTGATAAAATTAGGTCTAGTTTCCTTCTGTTATCACTAAGATGATTCATAAACACTTCAAAGCTGAAATATTTGGTAAATGTTAAGGCTTTTTCTATCACCTATGGATCCTCAAGCCCCATTATCAACTTCAAGAATAGACAAGGCATTTTTAAAATTTACAAAAATGCTTCAACTTGGAACACAATTTCAAGTGGCAAATGAATATATACCATGATTGTGAAGAAGTAATTTTGACTATATTCCTTTAAAGACATATACTGTATATCATTTAAAAATAGTAATTGTTGTGAATTTCCCCTTGGGATTAATAAAGTATCTATCTAATAATAATACATTGTCTAAAATTAAATTTACTGCAAAGAATTGATAGAACAGTCATGCATTGTAGTTTGTGGATGCGCTTGTTCTAATATGCTGGCTTCAGAGGATGCAAGGTAGAGCCCAACCCTGCATAATGTACTAGTCCATTACAAGTCACACACACTTAAACAGCAACGCTTAACTATATAAGGAAAATTTAGATAAGTCCGTGACCTCGCACTTGTTTCTAATGCGAGAAGAAAGTGGAACTACTGAAATTTACAGCTGAATTAAGGAATATGTGTTTTATGCACAATATAAATGTCTGCACTATAAAGTCAGATATCTTCATGTTACATGTGACAGCATTGACACAGCCACTTCTGACTTATGCTGTACTGCATGAATATTCAAAAACTTCAGTATAAACAAATAAGTCTTTTTATAACATACATACACAAGCACAACAGTCGCTTTTAGGCTGCTAATTTACTAGTATGGAAAGCTAAAACATTAAAGGAAGTTATTAGTAAGATAATTCCAGCATACTACTTGTCACTTGTTAACTGAAGTTATACCTTTTAACAAAGAAGACACCCCTTCACATTCTACAAGTGCTGTCCCTGCTACTGTTATTTGAGTCCAAATTTTAGAACCACCATTTACTTATTTATTTTTAGATACCTCAATTTTGCTTCTGTTATTTGAAAACATCTTTCATAATGAATTGCCAAGAGTGCACTTAAAGTCTACACACACACACACAAAACTATACAAGCCAAGTGGTAATCTATAACAATGGCTACAGAACATAGACATGGATTCATGCATATATAAATAAATCAAGGATTCTGTATGTGATAATACATGACTAAAATAATGAACTCGCTTATTTCAATACTGGTATGTGTGGGAATTGCCTGGCGTGACCAAATCATTAGATGCTCTCAATCCTTAAACCCATCAACATCACTCGTGTGTCCCCAACATTTTTGACAATCTTACTTTGCATTGAAAAGACTGAAAATATTTTAAGAGCACTCAAGATTGTACTGATGACACATATAACCTGCAAATTCTTGTCACTCCATGGGCAACATTAAATTACTGCTGTATCACAAAATAAGTCCTATGCAAGAGTAAAACTGCACTATTTAAATATAACGATTTATGTACTGTATTTCTATTTCAAATCAGGAGAAGTACAGTGCAGTAGAATTGCACCTCTTTCATTTATTCTATGTACAAACCAACATTGCACTGTGTTTGAGCAAGGAACTGGGTTTCTTTAACTTTGCATATTTTTTCACAATCCTTTATTTGTCATAATATACACATTACTCACATAATAGTATGCATATGTTTTATAAATTTCACTAAATGCTACAGTTATTTATATCAGCTATATGGTTTATTCTTCAAGCCTTATAAGAAGAACCAGAAAAGCCAATCAGAACCTTACAGGAAGAGTGTCCATGTTAGTTACAACAAGCCTTGTAATGTTCATGTATAAGAAGTTTTCTGTATGTATGTTTGTTGATATGTTGTTTTAATTTATTTAACAATGCAATGTTATAACAATTAAAAAAAAAAAAAGCAGTACTGTAAATCCTACCAGAACACAGTGTGTATGCATGTATACTTAAAACAAACACCATATACCAAATACTAATTTAAAATAAATCCATTTCAAACAATTTGATTTATATATACGAGATGCCCAGATTGAAAACTTTGCTGTCAAGGAAATACCGTGTATTATACATACATTTATTATTTATGCATTAAAACTGCATAATAGCTAAACAGCTTTCATTAATAACCTAAAATCATAAGGTTTGCAGGACATTTAGAAAACTTTGTCTTAAAATTGCAGAACAACTACTCGGTCATCAAAACAGATTAAAAATGAAGTTCAATTTATTTGTTATTTATTATGACAGAACTCTTCAAGGACTATGGTAATATCCTAAATCATCTCTTTATAGCTGTGTCTTAGATTTTTAATATTCTTAACCTAAATGGGCAACAAAATCATACTGATTTATTATGCTATTAAAATTATACTGAAAATCTGAATTATATTCTAGAAATCAAAGGTTTTCAAAAACACCATTTACTTCCTAGCAAGTGGAGGCCTTTCATGTCTTTATTAGACATTTTTGTGCTCAAAGGAAGCAACTATAAAGAAGGCTGCTAGAGAAAAATCATTGTCACATAACATCCACGCTTAAAATCACACATTACGTCCTGTATTTCAAAATGAAAACAGACTTGATTTAATACAACTAAACATGTTCAAGTGTGAATTTGCCCTATGGTTGACAGACACCTCAATCACAGGTGGCTCCTGCTTTTACAGTCAATGCTGCTCAGAAAACACCAGCTCCCTGTGACCCTTCTACCTTAATAAAATGACAAGTGGCTGTGTATCAGTCCAGCTGCTATGTCTGTTGGAATGACATGCAATGCCCTTTATTACTACATTCAATTTAAGATTCAAGAGTATTTACAGTATTGTCATTTCATCCATATACTATATAGTAGTACAACATACAGTGAAACAAAACAACGTTCCTCCAGGACCATGGTGCTACATAGAACACATGACAATGAAGAATCCACGACACATAGCATAAAGACACATAATATATAACAAGGTGCATGCGAGTCAAATGTGCAAACATGCACTGCAAAATAAATTCCAATAGATGGTGCACTGCAAATGTTAACTCTGAGCTTTACGTTGATTACTTGGATTTCAACCCTTCTTAGACAGGTGACACAGTAACTAAATAAACGATTTAAGAAATGGAATGGACAAACAGATGAAGTTGCTTAAGATAAAACAACTGGCTTTAAAGTCACTGAAGGAGGTGAAATGTAATAAGGTATTCAAGAGTGACTTTGAAATGGAATGGGTTTCCAGAATAGTGAAAACTCACAAAGTATTTATTTTTGTATAAATCATGTATGTTAAACTAGTACTACACACGAACACTTGCTCTATTAAATGTTACAATGTGCCCATGTGTCACAATGGATAAAGTTCCTCTTTAATTAAAGCATTATTGAAATAAAACAACTGTTGAGCCATATCTCATGACTGGCACATACTACACCAGGGACTTTTGAGTTCAAGGTTAGTGACGCATAATTACGAGAATGCAAGAGAATACTGAAAAAATATCTTTCGCCATAATGAATTACTCCAGCTCTATCAAAGTAATGAGACGGAGAAGGCAGAGGAACTTGCAAAACATGTCACTCTCTATTAAAGACAAAATGCATGCACCAAATTTGAAGAACTCATTACTCACTCTCATTGGATTCCTGTTTCTGCATCACAGCAGCAGCAGCAGCATCTATATCCAGACATTCAGCTTCCAGGCTTTGCAGAATTAGTGCTGTATCCTAGAGGTAAGAATTACATGCCTTTAGTCATTGCTGACAAGATACTCACCACACCACATTCAACCAAGAGGTGCTTCAAGGCCTTACCATACACCCTGTGATGTTTTGTATAGTTTCGACTAAATGTCTCCTTTCTTCTTCCTGCTCATTTTGCCTTCCAAGGCTATTGGCAGTTGAGGACAGTGGCAGGTTACGATCCCTATACTTATTGTGTCGAGTATTTCCCCTGTGGCTCAAAATCTGTGGCCAAGGCAATAAGGGGCCAGAAGTAACTAACATTGTCAAAGAGAACACTGGTCTCTTAGTGAACATATCTTACCTCTGTACGTAAATTAGCAGGTGTCTCAGAGTTATCACCAATATGCCGCACACTGTCATAATGTTCTCCATACCGATATGCAATATGCAACTCCTGGGTAAATGGCTTGTCTGATCCCTTAATCTGCAAATATGGAAACATTATAGAACTGGCAAGTACAACCAAATCCAATAGGATTTCATCATAACCTCCAAACACTGCAAGTGTCTAATGGTTGCCCTTCAGTAATCACTGTTAATAAATCTTACCTGCCACAATGGTGCATTCACCTGATGAATGACAACATTGATCTGGTGGTTCCGAGCAAAAGCCACAATAGCATCATTTCCAGCAAACGTCCCAGGTTTGGCCAGGTTGGACACTTGGAAGAAAAAAAGCAGTGAAATATAAATATTCAATTTAAAAAGAAGGATCAATGGGATGTTATAAAGTTTTAGACTCACCATGTCTCTCAAAGGGAACATCATCCTCCACAAATGGCTCAAAGTCCTGCCGATGGGTTGTCATGAATTCAACAGTGTCCCTTCGGTGCTTCAGGTGGTTGTTAGAGTGACCTTCCAGCTGGTCACCAAGGGCACGAAACAAACAGTTTCTATTTTCCATAAAAAAGTAAAAGCATGTGACATAATCTGTTGAAGAGGCAAAAACTGCCATCTTTAAGTTAAGAAGAAGGGACACAATCTCTGAGATATTACAAGTCCCAATCTGATTCTGTTGATTCTCTAAATTCCACCATCCACCACAAATGATGCATTCCTGAAATAATCAGCACTGTGATTCTGAGAAGTTAACATAAGTCGATTTTCATTTTTCCAATCAGCTTTCAAACTAATGTAAATGTGAGTTTATGAAAGAAAACATTTTGAACGCCGATTACAACACTGCTTACAATATTAGAAAGCATTTGCTTTATGTGACCCCAAGCATATTAATTGCCATGAAAAAGTATTTGCTCCCTTCTTGATTTCCTCTACTTTTGCTTATTCATAACACTTAATTGTTTCTGATATCCAAACAAATTTAGTATAATACAAAGGCAACTTGAGTAAACAAAATACATAACATTTAATATATTAAAGGGAAATAAATCATCAAATTCTGTATTGCCCATGTGAAATAGTAACTGCCCCCTTAGTCAGTCAATCTTCCAATGAATAAAATTTACATAACAGGTTAAATTAGATTAGACAGAGCCAAACATGCTTGCTGCCAGCCATATTGAACCTATCATTTAAATGGAACCTTTTTAGCAATGTGAAGTTGGCTAATCAGTCTCAACAAGCAGAACACCATGCCTCAATCCAAAGAAATTCCAGAAGACCTGAGAAAGAAAGTTATTGAAATACAGTGGTACCTTGAGATACAGGTTTAATTCATTCTGTGACTAAACTCAAAAGCCAAAATGCTCGTATCTCAAATCAATTTCCCAATTGAAATTAATTGAAATGAGATTAATTCGTGCCAGCCCCCAAAAAACCACCCCAACTTTTTGTTAAATGTTTTCAACATAAGAAAAATGTATTTATAAAGAACAAATATTGTATAAAAACAAAATAAAATCTAATACATAAAAGAGAATCTAAAGAAATATTGTAATGTTTTTTTTCTTTCACTTCACTTTTGCGTAACTTAATTTTCTTCTTCACTAGTTTTTTCTTTTTTGCCATGCTTTTGTCACTTTCATTCATTTCATTCGCAGGGCATTTCAATAGAAACCTGTCCAAGGAGCTTTGTTTCTTCCTCCCCTTTAGAATGTTTCTGAAATGAGTTAGGCAAGTGTCAATAAATAGCGCCGCTGCACGACCAGTTACAACTCTTTCAGGGTGTTTCTTTTCAATAAAGTCCCAAACTTTTTCCCACATTGCCAACACTTTCTTTATCTCACTGGAAGAGATAACCTCCTCCACTATACCGATCTCCTGCAGAACCTCCGTATGTTGCTGCGTCTGTAGTTCCATCAACTCCTCCGTCGTCAGTTCCTCAGAATGTGCGGCGACAAGCTCTTTGATGGCCCGTATTTCGAATTTTGGCTTGTAACTCAAGACAAAAAACTGACCTAGTGACGGCTCATATCTCAAAAAACTCGTACGTTGAGGCACTGATATCTCAAGGTACCACTGTATACTGTAACAGTTGGAAAAGGTTACAAAGCAACCTCTAAAACACTGAGACTTCAGTGAACCACCATGAGAGCCATCATCTCCAAATGGAGAAAATTTGAATCAGGAATGGCCAGCCTAGCAAAACCACTCCATGCAGCCTTTCTCTTGTAGACAGCTACCGTGTAAAGACTGCGAGTCTACCTGTGCAAGTCCACTGAACACAGACACCAGACAAAGCAGCAGACACTCAGGCTTAGCAAAGATAATGTTTGTTTTTTTTTTCTTTTAATCTTCTTCCCCAGCATGTGCCTACAATACATTACTGTTGTTAATACAAGAGGTTTCTCTTGCTGCTTTAACAGGAGGGAGAAAAATAATAACAACTAGCCAAAGCCTGCCGTAGCATACGACGGTGTAAGAATAGGAACGGAAAACGGTGAGAAAGGAATTCAGTATAACAAAGGTTAAGGAAACCACCGTCGCAGTATAACGAAAATAGCAAGGAGCGAAACCAAAGCCAATGGTTAATACTAATACAGGTAGATGTGGAAACCGGGTTTTCTGATGAAAAAACAATAACGTTTTAAACAGTATCGTTTACATACAACAGATTTTGGTAAATCGTTTACATGCAATTATTTATACCCATTTATACACTAATAATGGCAATTATTAAATAATAAGAATAATTATTATTAAATAATTCCTCCCATATAAGTAACATTTCTCGGACTGCTTTCTTCCATCTCCGAAACATTTCTAGACTTCGTCCTGTTCTTACGCAACACAGTACTAAAGTATTGGTTAATGCCCGAGTCACCTCACGTATAGATTACTGTAATGGTATTCTGTCTGTCATCCCACAAAAACTTATCCATCGCTTACAATTTATTCAAAATTCTGCTGCCAGGATAATAACCTGCTGTTCTAAATCCACTGAACATATTACACCTATTCTCTCTCAACTTCACTGGCTCCCTGTTAACTACAGAATACAATACTAAATACCACTCTTAACATTTAAAGCTCTCCACAACCTTACTGATCTCCTAAAGACTGACACTTGTCTCGCTCACTCTGATTCTCATCTGCAGCTGTACTTTCTGTACCACACATCAAACTCTGTGCTATGGGAGCTCGAGCATCTCTCATAGTGCTCCTCAACTCGGGAATTTTCTTCTCTCTCATATACATCAGCTCGATTCAATAACACATTTTAAAACTACCCTCAAAACTTATCTTTTCAAACTGGCATACCAATTGTGAATTTTGCACTGTTACTGCCAGTTATCTTTGTTTGTTTGCTAATTATTGCTGTTTGATCGAGAGCGACGGTGGACGCGGAAGTAGGATTAGAGATGGCGGGCGGGGCTCTGTTGTGCGTATCCCATGATCTTAGAGTTGGTGGGCGGGGCTCTGTGAGTTGGCGGGCGTGGCTCTCTGTCTTGCTTAGTGAATTATATATATATAGATATTCATCAAGACACCCTCTGCTCTTTTGGCTTTTGGAATTGCTAGTCTGTAGTCAACAAAACAGACTTTATTCCAGTTTGCACAACCCAAAGATGTTTTCAAGTGGTGGCCCTGATGGAGACGTAGATTCACCCAGAAAACAGCAACACAGAAAGCACTTTCCTCCAGTTTCAGCTTCACCTGCACCTGCTGTTCCACTGGTAGGGGTAGAGAGACACGTATTGTTGTGTCAAACAACTGGAGATTCATCCCCGTGGGTAATGCACAGAACTAAACTGCTTCTGCATACCATGGAATTACTGTCTCACATCCAAATAACATGAACAGTGTTACTATTTAAAAGGGTTTGCTCAATAACCTCTTCGAACAGCTGGGTGGCCTGCTCTTCTCTCTCCCAGATGACAGCAGCTTACTTCTAATCATTGGGGATCTGAACAACCACCTTGACAGTCCTCCTACTTACTTTCTCACTCATTTGTTCTCCTTCAACATAACACAGCTCCACACCACACCAACTCATCAGGTTAGCGATCTGTTAGCCCTTTTTCTCTCATGTAACTATACTCCAACAAACTCCCCTACATACATTTGACCATGTTTTCATATAGTTCTCTCTGCTTCTTCCCTCTTCTCACACTTTTACTCTCCCGACTGCATCATTCTGCTGTAACTGCCATTGCTCTTATCCCACCACATTTTTTTTCTCTAGTCTTCTCTGATCTCTCCTCCCGAGCACTTGTCCTCTCTCAATACCAATGCTGCCACACAAAACCCTATGCTCAACTCTGTCCTCCTGTCTTGGCAATGTCTGTCCTCTCGTTTCCAGGCCTGCATGAGAAATACCCTCCTAGCACTGGTGTTCTGAAGCACTTTGCAGCCAAAGGACCGAGCTTATGACAGCTGAAAAGAAATGGTGCAAGTTCCATCACCTTTCTCTTCTCCCACCACCAACATTAGCATAATTTTCTATCAGACCAGGAATAACAACACTACTGACACAGGCCCACTGTTCTCCACTTTCAACTCCCTTCTTAGCCATCCTCCAACATCTTTTGAATGCTGAACATTTTTCTAGTTTTTTTCCAGGAATGGGTGGCTGCTATAAGCAGTCAGTTCTCATCAACACTGCCAGTCATAATATTTCCTCGCCAAGCATCACCCGTTTTTCTCCACATTCTTTACACTCTCTGTTAATGATGTTTCCAATATCCTTCCCAATCACCCCACTACCTGTCCAATTGACCACTTCCCCTCACATCTCCTTAGGTCAGGGGTGGGCAGATTCAGTCCTGGAGGGCCGCAGTAGCTGGAGGTTTTTGTTCCAACCCAATTGCTTAATAAGAAGCAGTTATTGCTCAAGTAACACTTCTGCTTTACTTTAGTCGTCTCGCTCATTAAGACTTTGAACCCTTACTGCTTATTTTAGTCTTAAACAGCTGTAGTCTTGGTTTTTAATTGCTCCTTATTAGCAATAAGATGCAAATGACAAAAGAAACCAGCATTTCTCCATTTAGCTTGTTTCCATTTACACCTGTGTGTATTTATCATGCACTATGGGGTCTAATTAAATACTTGGAAGGGAAGTCACGAGAAAAAAGTGAAGCACTGAGAATAACTTGTCTGTTTTAGACTTCAAATCATTTGGATGATATCCTTAGAAAGGAAAACAAATCTAGGATATGAGAATGACTTGACATGGCAGAGTTAAAGCACTAGCAAGCCATGAAATTAAATAATTGACAAGGATTGTTTTTTTAATTAAGCAACTGGGTTGGAACAAAAACCTGCAACCACTGCGGCCCTCCAGGACTGACTTTGCCCACCCCTGCCTTACGCTATCTATCCCTCACTCCTTTCTGCAATTGCACACAATATTAACACCTCACTCAGCTCAGGGTCCTATCCTACCTTGTTCAATCACACTCCGATAACCCCAGTCCTTAAAAAACCAACACTCAATCCATCCCAAGCTAGTAATTACAGACCTGCCTCTCCCCTTTCCTCTCTTTCTAAAGCACTTGAACGTGCTATGTCTAACCAATTTTCTTCTTTCCTTGTAAAGAACAAACTGCTTGATCCCAACCAGTGTGGCTTTAAAAGGAACCACTTTAGTAACTGTGGTTGACCAGCTCCAGTTAGCTAGAGCTACCAACACTTCGTCAGTCCTGATCCTTCTAGACCTCTCCTCTGACTCAGACACATTCAATCATGAGATCCTTCTTGTAACCCTCTCTGACCATAGCATCACTGCCTTCAGATGTTTTGAGTCCTACCTCTTGGGCTGATACTACTGTGTGTTCTAATGAGGAGAGACATCAAGGGCACATCAGACATGCACAGGGATGCTCCAAGGACTGGTGCCATGTCCTCTACTCTTCTCTCTCTACAACACCTTACTAGGCCCCATTATGTAATTCCATGTATTCTAATATCAATGATATGCTGTCAATACACAGCTGTAACTGGTGTTCTTTCCTAAAGACAACACAGTATCAGCTGGAATCCGTGCAGTCTTATGAATATTTCAACCTGGATGAAGGACCACTATCTACAGCTCATGCTGGCAAAGACAGAGCTTCTTGTTATCCAGGCCTGTTAGTCTGTTCAGATCCCCATTTCTGTACAGCTTAGCTCATTGGCATGAACACCTGCCAAGTCAGTACTCAACCTATGGGTAGTAACTGATGAGACGCTATCCCTCTCTGACCAGATTTCAATTGTCTCTCATTCATGCAGGTTTACTCTGTATAATATCTTCAAAATCAGACCTTATCTGACTGAGTAAGCAGCACAATTTCTGTTCCAGGGTTTGATCTTGTCACATATGCGTTACTGCAACTCACTATTAGCAGGAGGACCCGCATGTGCTATCAAGCCATGCAGATGGTCTAAAAAGCAGCATCTCATCTAATATTCAACCAGCTCTCTTCAGGTCACTACACTGGAGCATACATTAAGTTCAAATCATTGATACATCATTGACCTGAGTATATGGAGAAACTGTTGAGGTACTATACTCCTTCTCTCCGACTCGTGTCTGCCAGTGAACAGCATCTGATGATGCCATCAAGTCTCAATACAAGACTCTTTTCACATGTAGCGTCTAGTTGGTGGAACAAGCTGCCTTACTGTTCTGTGAAAATCTGTAAAATTGTTAATGAATATTTTTGCTCTGTGGATATCTGTCATATTGTTATTTGATACATTTTTGTTATGCTAGCTTTTTAGCTTTTCACTTCTGGTGGCTGACCTTTGTAAACTGCTCTACAACACTTGTTTAAAACAGTCCCTACACAAATGTTACTTGATTATGTTGATCTCTTTTGTAAGTTGTTTGGGATAAAGTTAACAGCTAAATAACTAAATATAAAAGCTCCCCGAATACTCATCTGGGAAGTCACAGGAGAACACAAACAAATACTTAAGGAACTGCAGGCCCCTGTCAGCTCACTTAGCTTCAGCATTAAGGATTCCACCATTAGAAAGACATTGGGCATAAATGGTATTCATGGTGTAGTTGCAAGGCGAAAACCATTGCTAAAAATGAAGAACACAAAGGCTCATCTAACATTTGCAACAAAAAAAAAATCTTGATTATTTCCAGAACTTTTGGGATAATGATCTGTGGACTGATAAATCAAAAGTGAAACTTTACATATACACAGCTTTCCACAGTAAAAACATTATGCCAACAGTCAAGCACGGTGATGGTAGTCTGATGGTATCTGGGATACTTTGCCGCTTCAGAGTGTGGGCAAGTTGCCATAATTGCATAAAATATAAATTTAGTTCTCTACCAGAACATAGTGAAAGAGAATCCGGTAATCAGTCCATAACCTCAATGGCAATTGGGTTATGCAGTAGAACAATGATCCAAAGCACAAGAGCAAGTCCACCTCTGAAGAGATGAAAAAAAACACAAAAGTCAAAGCCCTGACTCAAACTCCATTGAGATGATGTGGCAGGACCTTAAAAGGGCAGTTCTAAGTCAAAAACCCTCCAATGTAGCTGCATTAAAACAATTTTATAAACAGAACTGGGCCAACATTTCTCAACAGCGATGCAAAAAGACTGACCACCTGTCACAGAAAGTGTTTGAATGCAGTTGTTGCTGCTAAATGAGGCACAACCAAGTGTTAAGTTTGGGGGGCAATTACTTTATTACTTGGGGAAACTTTTTCCTTCAAAAAATCAAATAGTCATTTAAAAACTGTGTATTGTGTTTACTCAGGATGGCTTTTGCACTATACTAAATTTGGAGATCAGAAACGATTAAGCATTATTGAACAAACAAAAATAGAGGAAATCAGGAAGGGGGCAAGAGCTTCTTCATGGTACTTTATTTCTCACAGCTAATCAACACCACATCTGACTGACCAAAAGACCACCAACACATTCAGGTTATCACTGCTGCAAATATAAGTAAGCATTTATAAACTTTGGCTCAAATGTGCCTTACTAGATCTGTAGACTGCCAAAGAAAGGGAGAGAGCTGATCACATTACCCATCTCCTGGAACCTCACGCAGTTTTAGGCCCAGTACTTGAAGCTGATTGGTGAAGCTCACAAACTCTTCTTCTTCCTCCACTGCACTCCCTGGCCTATTCTTCCTCTCTTTGGCCAGGGCTCGCCGTGCTGCACGCTCATCTCGTTTCCGTTCTACATCCGCCTTCTTGTTGGGTCGTCCCTGCTTCACAGACTGCTTACGTGACATTGTGCCAGCTCACCAGAAAATAAAAAGTCACTGCTGGGATCATCTGATAAGAAAATCCAGTTGTGCTTCACTTACACTTCCAGCACACTGTCTACAGCCATTGTTGCCCATATGTCTGAACTGATTCACATTCAGTGTTCATGCCCTCCAAAGTTCAGCACTGACTGCTTGGAGAAAACATATCATGCTGCAAAAATCATCCAAGGAGACTGGTCAAGGTTCCAGAATATCTCAGAATTCAAAATCAGACCAACCACCTAGGCAGGAGAAACACCCATCAAAAAGTTAAAAACAATGCTTGCTCACAAAAATCATACTGTTAAAGGTTTGGGCACAGGTACAACACATAAGTATATAATAAAGCATTTTCAGCATACAGTCTCCACAGAAACATTTTGTATTTTTGATTTTTAGTTGCAAGTATGTGAACACTGAAAGGCATCTTAGTTTAAAAAAAATTAACTTGCAACTCTAATCCATTTAATGCTTATCAGACATGCTGAAAACTGCTTGTGTGCCTTGACCTGCTCCCACTAGAACAGTTGTTTCTCAAGTTCAGTCCAGGTACCTACTGTGGCTGCAGGTTCGTTCACACTCATTTTACAATCACTTTACCTCTCATTGATCTTTTTGTTTAATATTTGTTCATTCTCTTATTATGCATTCAGAAAAGCACAGTAGTGCGGGATTTACAAGAAGCTTAGAAATATTTTGTTTTGACATATCTTTAATTTTTTCCAAATTCCTAATAATTCTCTATCTTTTTTTATCGCAGTTTTCACCCTAATTATAAAAATGACAGTTAATGGCGAGCGCAGACACCTGGGCCAATGACACTTGGTGTTAAAGACCGCAGCTAATTAAATGTCATACTAACTAGTTTGCTCATTAGTGAATAACAGATTAAATACCCCAGACACCTAAGAAAATCATGATGACGTTGATCAAAACCTTAAAAGCTAAAGTCAAAAACACCAGATTATCCACATGTAACATATATAACTGATTTTCACAGTTCAAAAAAGAAACAAAACTGGTCTGGTAATTTTTGGATCTATTCTACAACTTAGAAATAGAGAAATAACAGCTTGCTTAATTACGTTACGAGTCCAATTAAATGCCTAAATTGATTGGAACGAAAACCTTTAGCGACATCAGTGCCTCGGTACAGAGGATTTGGAACCACTGCACTTAAAAGATGAATAACTACCTAGTCATCCTTTGCTCCCTCACGTAAAACACACCGGGTTGGCTCGCTTTAATACCACCATCTTTCAGGATTATGCCGTCACGCAGACACGTACAAAACCATTTTCTCAAAGGCACTAGGCAGTGTACTTTACAGAAAGTTATAAACAGCTTCTCGAGCATACAATATCCAGCGATGAGAACCCATTAATTCGCGGACACGTCAGACGACGTAGCCAACTTACCACCACCTTCTATGTTCTGCCCAGCCCTCCACCTCACCAGGCTTCCGGGTTAGACGGTGACCGCCGAGGCTCAATAGAATCGTATCAACGCGAAGGTCTAAATCTGTGCAAGAGGATTTAGCGTGCCTGTGTGTACTGAGAGAGCGTACCACAAGCAGTTTGCGTCCTTGTCAAACTTGGTGCAGAGATCTTCTTATAATATATTCTTAATTAATATTTTCAGGGTAGCAGCAAACAGACAACACAATGAAAGATTGCAAAACTTTATTTACATCAAGAAAGAACCAAAAATACAGGCTGGTCCAGATCGAATTATGCAGATCCAGATCGTCTGGATGACTTTGATTTATGCGGGGACGATTCCAGTTCGGCGCGAAGACGATTCTTCATGTCGTCAGTTCGCACACTTCTCGATGGTCCGGGATTTTTCGGGTGATTTTCTATGTAATAAACGTAATAAGTTATAGCGTAATGAAAATTGTATAATTAGATCTGGACCACCCTATATGTGATTGCTAGGAAACAAGCATTCTATCTGTCAGAATGTGAAAGTCCATTATAATTCAAGCTTCTTGATGAACGCAACTGTACATTGGCTCTAGAAGTAAAGGACAAAATGTGGTCACTTTACTAATAAATAAATGATAAATCACATAACAGTCAAAGTATTGATAGCAGGCTGGTAATGTGGCATTATTCTGCAGGTTTCCCTGTAAGTGCTAGTCAACTGTTTAAAAATCTCACTTCCCAGCAGAAGCACGAAAGCAGCTGTGGCAAAAAAAGTTTTTAACTTGATTTCGCATCTTACTATGTCCAAGCATGACAACTAGGGGGCTGAACCCAACAAAAATGGTTGCTGAAAACTGAGCAAGCATCAGTAGTATTTCAGCTTGAGATCCTCCATTGTAGTTATAATAGGACACAGCCAAAATCTGAGTGCCCCAACAAAGCAGAAAAAACGTGACAAGCATTACAATCAGTTTGCTGGCATTTCTCTCCGAGTGCATATGTGTAGTAAGTCCACTCTCTGCCACAGACTGCATGTACTTTTTCAGCACACAGAGCGTTGAAAGGTTGGTGGCTACCATGAGCACAGTGGGTGTGACTTCATGAATAGCCAAAGATGTTGTGGCAAAGATGATGCCATGTTTCTCTACAGGGAAATCCCAGATGCAGCCCAGCAGGGGGCGTGTATTACAGCTGATGACCATAAGCTCAGCAGTATGGTTACCTGTGATGTGGGTTGAATAAAACAAGGCAGGAACAGAGTACAGAAAGTTCAGCACCCACACCACTAAGAGAGAGAGCAAGACACGGCGGCGTTCTGCCAACTTCGCCAATGTTCCTGATATCTGAAATTTCCGTCGAATTGTGAGACATTGGTAGAGACTGAGTGTGAAGGTGACCCAGACACCAACAGAGCGCCACCAAACCCAACAGAACATGAATATTTTGCACCAGCTGTTGGACAGATAGATCTCCACGCCAAAGTCAGAGATGAAGATGGGCACAGTTCGAAAAATTGATGTGAGCAAATTGGCAAAGGAAAGATTCATCAGGATGATGTCAGATGGTGTGAGATGCTGTTGTGAATGTGCCCCATGCACTGAGCCGAATACCTGATGAAAGACAGAGACATCAGCAGTTTTACAAAAACCTGATCCTCCAATGCAAAAACTAAATAGCCTGATCTCTAACATGCTTAGTAATTTCATTCAATCAGACAATTCTTCTTTTTTAATTTTTACCACTGTTTTCATGGGGTCAGCCTTTTCAAAATGTTGCACATCACTAGCACAACGATTCAAGTCTTTGTACTTGGAAAACAAGAAGTAACATAACCTCTTCTCTAAGCAAAGACCCTGGCAATGTCTTCTATGCTCTTTGCTCTTTTGCTCCTTGACAGTGAGTTAAAATGTGAATCTTCCATAACAGCATAGTTGAAAACCTTTTCTGCCATCTGTGAGCCTGATCTTACCTTTCTTTTTCAGAGGCAGAAGGTTTTTGTCATTCTTTTAGTACCTTCCAGTTAAATATTGCAGCAACTTACTTGACAATTCTCAGGAGCAAGGATTCACGGATCACAATTTATATATATAAAAAAAAAAAAACAGTTTCCATAGTAAATAACATTTTAATACAGCATTCCTGTTAGTGTTCACTGTTGTCTCAGAATGCTACACCTTAAACGGCCAAACTACCCCACTTTCTTGTTTCTTTAAAAGTAATATCTTTGAGGTACTGCCGCTCATTTGACTCATTTCTAAAAACTGGGCATTTATCTATACTGTTTATGTGGAAAATACCTTTTGGAGATGAGATTTTAGTAATTCTGAAGCACTTTAATTGCAATGTAAACATATCACTTTGGTGAATTCTTCCTTTTCTAAAACTGTACTTTAAAAAGTGATTTTCTCATCTCTCATCCTCTACTTTATTTTTCATCTCTTTTGTAGTCTGACCAACATATTTTGTTGTATTGCAATATATACATTCAAATATTACATGTATTGATTCCTCTTGCAAATATATTCTATTTGGATTAACCAGACCTCATAGCTAGGATCAGTCTAATTTTATTTTCATTTTTTAATTTATTTTCAATTCTTCCTAATTCATTTCTTTGCTTTCATTTCAGCAACTACTTAATGCTTGAAAAAAACACCATTATAAATGACTCGTTTAGATCTCAATGAAATAACAATAAACAGAAAAGCAATATGACAACCAATTACCTTGTGACACTGATGGCTTGCAGTGTGTCTTTTATAACAACCTTAAACCAGATCAGTCATTTTATTTCATATGACATACTTAAATAATTAGAGCTGGTATTTCCATGTATTTCTTAAGAAGATAAATGTGAGGTTCCATTTCAAAACAATTGTTCAAAAACAGTTACCACAATTATTTAATGTGAATTGCTCCAGCCCTTCCAAATCTGCAATAATCTATGAAGATTATTTGCACAATTTTCTGACTTCTTGGAACTCACCAAAAATTATCAGGTACAGTTTTGAAGAAAAGAGAACTTATATGCACTATAAGTTAATGCCTAAAATATTTCTTGTATTTTTACATGGCAAATAAAGGTCACAACTTAACACTTGATACTTTATTTACTAGCTATATATATAGTTAAGATGATGCATATTCATTTGTAAATTGAAATGGGCTTATTGCCAGCAGGTACAACAATACTACCAATTGTATATTTAAAGAATAATATACAGTATACTGTAAACTTACTAACCTTCACTGCAAGTATAGATAGAAAGGTAAAATCTTGATACTCTCACAATTGTATTTGCTGACTGGCAGGGCGTTATATGGGAAAACCACAAGCAATATCTCCACCATACTGACAGTGAAAAAGAAGCCCTCTGGGATTATTTGCTCAGGACTGGTTTTCTCACTGTTTATCCATTACTGGGTGGTTAGACATGACTGTGTTTTAATTCCACCTTCAAATCTGCAGATAACATTACTAAGCAGGTCCTATTCGTATTCAGCTATGGTTTGAAGACTAGGCAGTTTGGGGCCATGACAGTACTTCGTTCCTTAACAACTATAAAACAACAAGACTGGATGCTGAGAAGAGTTATAAGTGAAGATGCTTTATAGATGTTCAATAGTTTCAGATTTCTAGGCATGCTCCTTACTAGTCAGCTGACTAGGTTCAGCTTCATAGTGACAATAATTAGAGATTGTGCCATCCTTAAGTTTTGCCCTACTCAGTTAAATAAGAAAATTCAGTATGTCTTCATAACTACAGTATTAAGCAACTTCTATAGGTATTGAGCAGAAAGGTTAATGTCTTCTATTCTGCATTTGCGTCTGTTGTAGTAATTACATAATTTTCTTGAGAACATTTTTGGAACATGATTTCCGGCAATTAAGAACATTTTTACAGAAAGATGCCTTAAGAAGATAGGCAAGATAATCCAGAACCAAACGATCACTGTAAATACACACTTTTTGCCACTGCTGTCTTCCGGCAAGTAGTATAAGACTCAGACTTAAAGCAACAGATTTTTTTTTCTTTGATTTTATCAAGCCAGAAAACATGTTATTTCCATCTACTCATTGTGTACACTTTGCATGGTGTTTTGTTCACTGATTGGTTTGCTGATGACTATAATTTAAGTCTATTCAGTTAACTGCTTATTTTTTATGTCTGTAAAGCTGTAATAAAGCAAGTATTTTGCTGGCATAGGCTCTGGCCTCCATGACCTGAACTCAGTAAGTGGGTTAGAAAATAGATGGATGGTTAAAATTTAAACATGTTATTTTAAATCGAAAGAACATCATGAGATTTGTAATACCTAATGTATCCACAATAATGTTCAGTCAAGATGTTAAAGTCAGTAAGGTATTACTTTCAACTACATTTCTGGGTGTAACATTCCTTTTACCTACTGTGTTGTGTATAAAGGATTGTTTTTAACATTTATGTAAAATTGCTGTTCCCTATCTTTTACATGTGCCATACTATCATTAAAAGACTTGTTTTAAAATAACAGCTGGCATCCATCCTACAAACTCTGTTCATGAGTGTAAAACATATCTATCTCCATTTTCTTAAGAAGATTCCTTACAGCTCATACCCTGTTATGGAATAAATCTTTTACCCATTAATATTATAGCAATAATATGATTTTAATATCAGTCTAAGTATAATTACTAATCTTTGGAAAATAATTCATGCATTACACATGATTATGTAACAAAAGACAGTGCTCTTTGCTAAATGATATTATAGTCAACATTGTTTCAAGGAGATACACTATATATATTAAGGAATCATATTCTGTGTTCTCAGATGATAAAGGCTTTATTGGCATGAGAACCATGTTAATCTTGTTAGCTATCAAAGATGGCAAAAACAAGGTCCCCTCCAATAAAACGTGGCATTTACATATCAGAGCAAGTGTCCATATGGAGTTGTTAATTGATTTGATATATACAGTATTTTAGTGGTTCTCTTGTAATTTGTAAATATTGGGAAGTATAATTTTCTAATTTTTTTGTGAATTTCTGTTTCCAGCTTTCCCTGATTAAAGTGACTATACTGCAGATGTTTGTTCCCTTGCTGTTGAGTTAGTTCATTAGTAAAAGGACTATTGATCAATCTGTGTTTACTTAGCCTGAATAGGAATTGATTTTCTTTGTTTTTGGTGAGCTGTAATGCCAGTTAATATTTTGGTTGGAGACCAACGGCATTTTGATTTACTATTTTATATTATTTCAGATAACCTTTTTGCTTTTTACTGAGTTTTCAAATTTAATCTCTTTCATTTTTGTGTTTTTTGTTTCTTATGCTGAAAATATAACTTTGCTAGGCTCATCTTGTTCAACTAGCAGAATTTCAGGACCATGCTCTTGAGCTGGAAGGTCTGTTGAGCTTTGCAATGGAAGTATGTGGGGTCTTCCTGTTGCAGCTGGGCACATGTGTTTACAGCTCTTCCCTATTAGTAACTGAGTAATTGTCCCAGTCTAGATCTGTAAGATTCTCTTATTGCTTTTCTGTCCACCTGCTGAGAAATTTCACAAAATTCAAAAGTTTAATCTGTTGGCTTTACATCTTCTTCACTGTCAAATATCAATAAAAGAGTCAATACTTCACTATAATACAAAAAAATTACCATATTGATGCCATTATGAAAAGTAATCTACATATGAGTCAGGGGTTTTATTTATTTAAAGGATTTTAATGTATTCAGTAACACCTATGTGTACTTTACTCTTTACTTCATTATCTTTAACACTGATATGACCAAATGTACTCCCATATAGACAATGGAAAGTATATCTGGTTGAGTTTATAAAACATAATTGCACATTATGAAAGATATAATACTGTATTTGTGAATCAATGAGAAAATAAATAGAGGGACATATGGGGGTCCACCATGAAATTGATGAGGCTAATATTAAAAGAGAATGTTATTGTAAAAATGATTACACATTATTACATTTCATTTCTTCCACTGCTGCAATCATTCTTGAAAATTGTCTTATGTGAGGCCAGCTATTACTTCAGTGATGTCTCTTTGGATGTTTTCAATCAGTCTCAATAATTTAACAGCAGCACTCGTACAAAAAAGTAAACCATGAAACACAAACTAATTGTAGAAAATGTGCCAAATGACAGCATACAATGTAACAAACAGGAACTCATATGGTTGTAAGACACCAAGACAAAGTAAAGAAATTGAAACAGAGAACAAAAATTTAAACAAAGTCCAAATGCACAACGATCTCCTAAGAAACTAGAAGTTTTGGTATACCTTACCGTGAAGATGACTAGGATATTCCCCAGTATTCCAGAAAAGACAAGCACTCCAAACAATGTAGCCTGTACTGGCAGAACTTCAGGCATTCTTAGATTGTGGGAGGTTCTGAGCACTCAACCACTAAGTCACAGTTAGCAAAGATGAAGGAGACAGGTAGCTGGTGAAATAATCACCCCTCAAATTTAATCGCTCAGTAAAAGAAGACTAGGTAGCAAGTATGTGTAGTAATAATCCTGGTATACTTTGTTATCAATGAAGGCATTTGCTGACTACTTGTGTTTCACATTGCACATATTACCAGTCAGATTTTAAATTTGGCCTCTGGATAATGGTTGAACCAGGTTTATCAACAATCTACTTGTGTTATATTGCCCACCACTGCTGACTAATACTGCCTGCATAGTCCACTGCTTCCAAAATCAGTTGCTGGGTAACCAAAGCTTCATAATTCATTTCTAAGATACGTGCCAGCTCTGAGAATTAACTTTACAGTTTACTAAGAAATGTGTCCCATTAGACTTCAAATACTCATATTTGTCATTTATTGTGCTGGAACCAATAAGCGGGACAGGGGGCATTTGTGCTTTTTTCCACAAATGATCACAAGCTTTCTATAACAAAGTGGACCTGTATCACAAGAATAGAAACATGACTAAATATTAAAGAGAAATCACAGAAATAGGGTTCTGTTGACAGTGAATACAACACATCTCATTCAAATGGTACGTACTTCCAGAGCTGTCTCCACTTGAGCCACACTGCATGCAGAGAAAAACAAAAGAATGGATCCAAGTCATAAGCACTAACTTGATTATCTGTACTATTCCCTTGTCTAGTACAGTACAAAGTACAGAGCAACTTTTAATATTGTGCTACTAGCTGACAAGGCTGTGCACTCCAAATCACAGGAAATATGTATTCCTCACAATATGTATTCTTTACTTAACATGTAGTACTAGGGTGTTGTACCCAGTTAGCCATTATGAATGTAGAGAAAAGCCAAGCAAAATGACACCTTTTAATGGCTAACTAAAAGGATTACAATATGCAAGCTTTCGAGGCAACTCAGGCCCCTTCTTCTGGCAAGATGTACTTAACATGGAAAGATCTGTCAAACGGCTGAGATTTTTCTAACTCTGTTCTTCTTAATATCTAAATTCCTGTTATGTGACTCTTGTCAGGTGTAAAATTATCCTCTTTGGTTTCTACTCTTTGAAACTCTCCTCTTCTATCTTGTAGCCCCACCAATTATAACATTTATATATTGTAATCCCTGAAATTCCTACTCTTTTCTTTCTTGTATTTTGTTACCATATTTAATTATTTTAAGGTTTTCTTTTTGGACAAATCTTATTGATAACTTACCCTGCAGTGCTATGTATCAACTTTTTACTGTGAATCAATTCTTTTAATTTTACATTTTGATTTTATTACAAGATATTTATGATATTGTATAATGTTTGAATTATCTTATATTCATCCTTCTACCTTGCTATCTGGTGTGCTCAATAATGTAAATAATGTTGTGATGTTTGCCACTACAAAAAATTGCCATGTGTATAGATAGATAGATAGATACATAGATAGATAGATACATAGATAGAGTGCATCCGTAAAGTATTCACAGCGCATCACTTTTTCCACATTTTGTTATGTTGCAGCCTTATTCCAAAATGAATTAAATTAATTTTTTTCCTCAGAATTCTACACACAACACCCCATAATGACAACATGAAAAAAGTTTACTTGCTATATAAAGTACAGTTGTTTCATCTGTGAATGGGATGGCCGTGCCAAAGAGTCGCACTATTCTCAACAGAACTGGCCACTCCGTAAAAAGTTAGTTCCAGGACAGAAAAATGTGGCATATGAATCGCTTGTCGACCCAGCAAAGGCGAAGGTTTTCATTATTTAAGACAGATGTTACCAAGAATAACTGATGCCAAGATCAAAGAGGGCATTTTTGTTGGCCCCCAGATCAGATATGTTATGAGTGACAAGCGGTTTGAAGATCTGTTAGTTGGGCCGGAAAAAATTGCCTGAAAAGCCTTCAAGGATGTTGTTGACCATTTTCTGGGCAGTTACTTAGCCCCAAACTACATTCAGCTGGTAGACAAACTTCTCAAAGCATACAAGACAATGAAGTGCAACATGTCACTCAAGATTAATTTCCTCCACTCACACTTGGACTTCTTCCCCGCAAATCTCGGTGCTGTCAGTGACGAACACGGCGAATGGTTTCACCAGGACATTGCTACGATGGAGAAATGGTACCAGGACAGCTTATGCAAAACATAAACATGACTAAATACGTTATCGTCAGTAAACATATAAATGTCTATTTCTCAGAGTTCCTACGCGCTGCAGTAACACCTAAGCAATATTTGAGCATACCCAGTAGGTACCTGTCACAATCATCAAAAGCTTTTCAGGAAGCAAGACTTTTCAAAAAAATTGTTGTGCAGTGTAATCATGACCAGGAATTGTACAACTGTTTATAGTAATATTTTGTTTTTGGCAATAATGCTGTTATGAACAGCTGACATACCCAAGCGTATTATGCTAGCGACCATTAATCTGCCTGATTTGTTTAAAGTATGAGAGAAGGTTGGCACCTCGACCAGTCTGACTCAGCTTACCCTTTGCTGAACTGGCGTCATCACTTAATTCCCACGGGTTAGACAGTAAAATGATGTCAATTAAAAGGCACTTCCATTGATGGTTGCTAAATTGGTAGTAATGTTTGCGTAGATAAGGCTGTTATCATGTGAGCGGCACAGGTCTGGGCAGGCTTGCTCTTGTTAGATGCTGAGGTTGCAAAGAGAAACAAACTATCAGTTAAAACTTTTCAACAACTAGCAGTGGGATGCTCAGAAAACAAAGACAGTCAAGTGAAATCCCAAAAGCACACAACTGGGATTTTTGGAACGGCTTTTCAGGTTCCACTTTGTCACTTTCGATTTTTAATTAATGACCCTGGCGCTTTTATTTAATTAGAGGTACGGCAAGCGTCCGCTTGATGAGCGGCTAAATTTAATTTCGCACAGCCAAATGGCTGTCGATGGTGTCACTCAAACACAGCTAGCCAATCGCGTTTCTCAATGGCGTTCCACTATGCAGCGTAGCACGGGTGTAGGATTTCATTCGAACTTGTTGAAGCGAATGCCAGTTTGCTGACGGCCACGGAAAAACAAGTCGACCGTTGGGTGGTAAATCGGTCATCCCCATGCAGAAATGAAAAGACAAGCTAACTTCCGGGTGGAGTGGCCCACGGTCATTCCTCAGTAACTCGACCCCAAGCTTTGAACGGGGCCACGACTGGGCGGCTCCCCCAAACCACCTTATGAGTTCCGGGATGTGTTCGCGCCGACAAAAAGGTTTTTTGCAAACCGGCGTTTGTCTATTAGCCGTTGCCTTCCTTAGCGGCGGAATGTATTTGTACGGCCAGTTGCAGAACAAGGTGAAGTCGCTGGAGTCCATGTCACTCAAGTTCCGGCAGCAGCAGGAGGCGCTGTCCGCACAGCTGCAAGGTAAGAAAACTGGAGGGGGAGTGGGCGTGGCTCCGTTGTGCGGAATGACGTAGGGTGTCGCAACGAGGCGGAGCGTTTTAAATAAGCAGACGTGCTAATGGACGCATTCAAAAGCACTTGTTTTTAGTGTTTGAGAGTGTTATTTTTGGCGTAAATATAGTTTGCTGATAAAGACAATACTGACTGTTATTGCATGTTGATAGTAACGTAAATGCCATAAAGTTCTTTATTTTAAGTGCTTTGAAAGTTTTTACACAGCATCTTAGCCATCGGTTGTTTCTGTTGTCGTAAACCAAATGTTGATAGTTAATTTTGCATTGAAGTGAAGCAAGAAATAAGGAAAACGGAATAAATATGACGCACTTACTTTGTGAAATTTGTGTGATTACTTTATTCTTGAGTTATATACATGTTGTCAAGTCCGGATTAAAAATCCAAAAGTATCCAAACTAAAAACGTTCTAGTGATAGCACAGTTATATAAACGTTTTTAAAAGGCCTATGCCACATTGTGGCAAAAAGGTGATACGTGACTATGTGTTTTCGGGTCAAATTTGATAAAAAGACAGGAAAGAAGGTAGTTTCTTTAGGTTTGACGTTGTTGGTGATTATTTTTTTGTAGTGACTTTACTGTCTTTGTCGTTGTTCACATCCATCTGCGAAATTGGACTGCACATTGCTGCTAAAGCGAAGCGGTAACAACAATCTTAGGTCGTTCATTGCCCGTAGTCTCAGCCGCAGTTTTTGCGGCTTGTTCAAATTATTTTTATTTTAATCAAATGTACGTTCTCATAAAAGTGGGCAATTAGACGTCATCTGTAATCATGCCTCATCCATAGCAACCAACCAAGATTCATATTCTTAGAAAAGCTTTTGTTAAGTTTGACTGGGTAGGCTCATAACTGTGTCGTTCTTAGTGGGTAGGGGTGTCAGTGCTGTGAGTGCCTGTACGGTTGGTGAAAACGTTGACTTTTCCTGTTTTTCCTCTTGCATATGTGTAGCCCCCTTTGCTAGCAGTGGCACAAGGTGTGCACCCAAGTGACTCTGTCGGTAGTTCCAGTCATGCATATTGTACACTTGTGGTGCCTTTATTATTTTGTTATAAACTGTTACCCAAGGATATAGTGAAGCTGTAGTCAATAATACCCTGTCATAACACCTGAGTCTTGTGTTTAAATCCTTGCCATTTGTGCAGAGTACATGGTCTCACTGTACCATAGTAGTATTTCCTCTGGCTAAAACACTCCTACTTGTCAAAGATGGGTGTATTGGATTGATCATTGAATATTAATTGGTCCTGAGTGAGTGTGGTCAGTGATTAATTAGCAACTTATCTATCTTGTTCACAGTGCAGTTAAGATAGGCTCTGTCCTCTTATAATCCAGATCTATAAAAAAAGCATAATTCAGTTAACATATGTATAGGTTGATGATTTTTCCTATCCTGTTCTTCCTTTCTGAGATGGACTGATGCTGTCTCTAGGTTTGATACCTTCCTTGTACCTATTGCTGCAGGGGTAGACACTAGAACTAAATTAAGCAGGATTTTAGAATATTGTATTCTTCCCATTATTATATTTCACATTTGTTAGCATAAAGATATTTTTTAAAAAGAGTTGTATTAGTGGGATCACGGAAATCAGAGGTGCAAAGCTGGCTTGCTTTCTTTTTATTTTATATTTTAATGGTAAAGCACTAAGAACTTTTTCACACTATAGTATAAAATATGTTCGATTTTCAGTATAGGTACATTGGGAGACCTGATTGTGGAACACATCGATGTAGTATTGAAATTAAAGTGTGAATTGTTTTGCCTGTGATGGAGCTACACTGTTTTGATTTAAGGTCATACTGGTAATCAGTCCAAGCCCTCCAGTATATGCCTGCCTGTTGTTGTCCCAGTGACACTAGCATCTCTCTGCTTTGATTATTGCACCAGCTCGTGTTATTTCAAAATTACTGCTTATGTTCAGTTACTGCTGGTCCAAACTTATTTCTCACAGTTGTCTCTTTGACTACGAACTATATCTCACATCTATTGTATTTGGTTACATTAACCTATTTTGCTTTGTATGTATCACTCCATACTCTTTACTGCAATTTTGACTACATGTCGTCCAGATTTATTTTATTATAGTCTTTAAAGCTAAATTTATAGATAGCACTCTGTTTGTTTCAAGGGGAAAATATACCTTTTTGGAGAAGTGCACATAAATAAACAACAACAACCTTCTTCAAATATACTCCAGAATTACTTTGGTGTGGTGAAAGGCCAATAACCAATTCCTTGGTTTTATTTATATTAAGTTGCAGACAATTCTTTCTGCACCAAGTAAAACAGTTCTCCACCTGTTTCCTATACTCTGTCTCATCTCCCTTTCCAATACATGCTATTGGTGTAGAATCATCTGAAAATTTAAGTAAGTGGTATGACCTGGTGTCATATTTATAGTCTAAGGTGAGAAAAGGAGACCGGAATGTTCCTTGTGGAATGAATTATGATAAGTTTCTATCAGTCTGTGACTTGTTTCACTTGAGAAAATAACAAGCCTACCTGTTGTATTCAAATGTTGTTATGCCTTTAAATATAAACTATTGTCACCTTTAGGCAAATCTGATCACAACCTGATTCATCTTATTCCCAGCTACAGGTCTGTTATTAGATAGCATCCTATTACCACCAGAATAGTGAGAAAGTAGAGCCTGGTGGCTAAAATTGCTTTGAATGACTGCTTCAGAATGAGTGCCTGGAAAGTCTTGCACAAGCCACATGGGGATAATATTGAGGGAATTCAGTCACTGCATCACAGACTATATTAACTTCTGTGTCAACACAGCATTACTCTCAAAGACAGTGCATTGCTTTCCAAACAACAAGACATGGATTACTAAGGAGCCAAAAGGTCTCCTGAATGAGAAAAAGAGAGCATTCAAATCCGGTGACAAAGAGGCTCTGAAGGATGTGTATCTTGTTATAAAGAAAAACCTGAGTTAAGGAAAGAAAGCTAACACAGCTAAAATAGAAAACAAACTTACTCACAATAACATGAATGATGTCTGGAATGGACTGGGCATTATTACTAGACTCAAGCAATCCAGGCCTCAGGTGCTAGAAAGGGATGTGGACAAGGTTAACATCAAAAACAATTTGTTTTAATAGATTTTCCCTCCCATTGCCACTTCCTTCCAATGACTTGTCTCCCCACACATATCACCAGTCCTGCTTGAATTCTGACATTTCCATGCCATCATCAGATTCTATTTTCTTTCAAAACTGCTGTGACATTGCACGAGCAATACACCTTTGAACAACCAATGAATATTTTGCCACAGTAAAGTGAATCACAATAGAGAATGAAATGGTGATGGTGACGGTGATAGTTGACAGTACAGGAAGTTAAAATGAGGACACTTTTTTTTTATTTATTAGGAGTGAAAAAATGGAGCATGCTGAATTGAGGCATGGGTCCTAACTGGAGAATTAAATTAACTAGCATCAAAACACAGAACAATTAGCAGGAATCTTCAGTAAAGAGGCAAAAATTAACAGAACTAACCAAAACATGTGCTGTAGGTTGCGTATAGTTTGATTTTGTTTGATAACCCTAGAGTTTGGATGCAATGCTCAGTGCAAGGCCATCTTAAATACTCAATACGCAATGACTTAATGGTTTCATGACATTGATGGTTATTAGTTAGAAAATGATATCTTAACCATGTATAACATGGTCTTGGCCATGAAATTCAAGCATCAAATGGTGATACCATTGACTAAAACACATCACATAGATGAAAATAACAAGAATCCCAACAATAAGAATTAGTTATTGGTCAATCGAATCCATTCTTTAAAATCTGATTAAATATGAACAAGTTCTTTGCACTGAAACCAGTAGGAGGTATTGCAGCTCCCCAAACACAATTTCACAAACACAAGTTCCGGTTTCAAACAAATGATTTATTGATAGATAGATACTTTATTAATCCCAAGGGGAAATTCACATAATCCAGCAGCAGTATACTGATACAAAGAAACAATATTAAATTAAATAGTAATAAAAATGAAAAAAGTTAGCATTTACTCCCCCGGGTGGAATTGAAGAGTCGCATAGTGTGGGGGAGGAACGATCTCCTCAGTCTGTCAGTGGAGCAGGACAGTGACAAAAGTCTGTCACTGAAGCTACTCCTCTGCCTGGAGATGACACTGTTCAGTGGATGCAGTGGATTATTCATGATTGACAGGAGTTTGCTTAGTGCCCGTTGCTCTGCCACAGATGTTAAACTGTCCAACTTCACTCCTACAATAGAGCCTGCCTTCTTAACAAGTTTGTCCAGGCGTGAGGCGTCTTTCATCTTTATGCTGCCACCCCAGCACACCACCGCGTAGAAGAGGGCACTTGCCACAACCGTCTGGTAGAACATCTGCAGCATCTTACTGCAGATGTTGAACGATGCCAACCTTCTCAGAAAGTATAGTCTGCTCTGACCTTTCTTACATAGAGCATCAGTATTGGCAGTCCAGTCCAATTTGTCATCCAGCTGCACTCCCAGGTATTTATAGGTCTGCACCCTCTGCACACAGTCACCTCTGATGATCACAGGGTCCATGAGGGGCCTGGGCCTCCTAAAATCCACCACCAGTTCCTTGGTTTTGCTGGTGTTAAGATGTATTAAGATATTGTGTAAATTCTTTCACAGGTCATCCATTAGCACAAGCACAGACACAATTTTACCCTTTTCTTTCTTCTCTAACACACTCCAGGTGAGTTTTGTCCAGCTCATCTCCCAACTCCAACTTGTTTGTAATGGAGCAGAGCAGCTTCCTTTATCCAAGATCCAGCAGTACTTCTGGTGTCACAAAAGTGTCCCTCAGAAGCACTTCCAGGTTAGGTGAAGTCCCATAAAGTAAGAACAATTAATCCCTTCAGTATCCACTGGAGGCACCCACAGAACCTAATAATGCTGGCCCATGGGACAACAATTCCCAACATGCCCTGTGGGTATCCATAAAGGTACTGTATCCCAGAGATGCTGCCACCTAGCGTTTTGGGGGAGTAAATAACCCAATTAAGTTGTCTTACCCTGTGCTTCCATTTTACTGGCATCTCAGCTGGTTAAGGATCCTTTATCAAGTCCTTCTGGAAAGCCAGCATATCCATTCCTGTCCATCACTTGGCTGCAGCAGGGACTACTCGGCCTCACTGGTGGGCTAAACTAGTCAGTACAGTACATTGTGAACCCAAAGTGTTGACTCTTGAAATGAAGTATTATTGCATCAAATGCTGCAAGAGTTTAGAGGTAATTAATCTGAAATTACAGAAGAATATGACCTAGAGTCCAAACAACAATCAAAACAATGAAAGCATGATGAGTCTCCAACAGCAAAGAAATTCAGGACCCAAGACAGTGCTAACAAGATCATGTACACAATTTTTATGACAACGAAGGGTGTAACCTATATTAATTACTTGCCTCAGAAGGCACACAATATTAGTCATACATTGAATTTGCTTTGCTGTTTGCAACCATCAATCAGGAGAAGAGTGATGAGAAAAGCTATTAGCCATTCTCCTTCTTCAGAGCAAATTTTCTGCCCTTGCTGCATTTGTTGCAAAGGCTTCTCTGTGAAATTCTGGGCTTAAAAAGATTCCACACCAGCCGTGTTCTGGCTCCCTGTGGCTACCACCTGTTCTCCACACTGAAGGACTGCCTCTGTGAGAAGGAAGCATTATGCTACTTGGGAAAGTATGTCGGCTAAAGAAGGGGTAAACAAGCAAAACAAAGCTTTTTATCTAACTGGCACAGAAAGGCTTTGTGAAAATCATCACAAATATATTGCTTTTCAAGAGAATTATGTTGAAAAATAAAAGAAATAATAATAAAATCAAACAAGTCTTAATATATCATGCTCAGACCTTTTGAGCTCTTTGGCCAGTCTATCCTATGTTGACTAGCTGTTGCTCTTGGGTATTTGAGGACTGAACTAAACTCTAACATAGATAATTTGCTTCTTTCATGTCAGATCTACTTGGTACATTTGGGAAGGGTCCTACAGTCTCTGAAAGATGCTGGGCTCTGCCTTATCACTGCTAAGTGTACGTTTATTGGGTCAGTGAGAAAATGAAAATATTGACTAGGTACTACAATATATTGATTGTGGGGACTGAGTACTTTGCCTGCTAGTTGTTAAAAGGTTGCTGGCTGCTAATCCTGTCGAAAGGGAAGTATATTAGTTCCACTGGTTACCAAGGAGTTAAAGGCTCAGTTTTCTTATGATTTTTCGCAAGAGGTACCTGTAAGTATTTTTTGTCATTTTAATAGTGCCTGTGTTATGGGTGTTTTTCCAACTATCATTACATTCATTCATCGTGGTGGAAGACGGCCATCTGATTGAGTTTTCTGAAATTATTTTAGAAGTTCTAGGACCAGGGGTGTCTGCTTTTATGTAGGAAATGTATGGCTAACATTTTGCCTCCAGTACTGTAGTGAGTGGTTATTGTCTACATTATGCCTATGCTTGTACCAACATATTGTGAAATCAGACGTGCTAGACCAGGTTTATCAGGCACAATATCTTTGTAGTGTGAGCACCAGGAGATGCCCCAGAGTCAAACACCAAACACAGTTCAACCAAACACAATTTCAGAGTAAATAAAATGTTATTTATTTTATAACAGTACCTTGCCACAGTTTTAAATCAGTCCAGCACCATACAATAATCCAACAAAGCACCTTCGTCTCCTTTTACTTCTCCTCTGTGGGCGTCATCTACCTTCTCCAGACTCTGACTCCCTGATACAGTGAGATGGCTCCCTTTTATCTTGAACCTGGGAGTATTTCTGATGTCACAGTATTGCTACCAGAAGCACTTCCAGGTCATAAGGAAACTCTGTGAAATAGGAAGGTCCATTCTTCACAGTGTTCCACTGTGGCACCCAAGGACCCCAACAGGGTTGCCCTTCTGCACTACAACTCCCAGACATCCCTGTGGGAGTCCACAGTGGGTTCCAGCCAGGGGAGCACTGCCACCTCTTATGCTGGGGGATGAATTGTTCATCTATTACTTGATTATCTTGATTGAAGACAATCACGGCTCAACTGCACCTCCATTCTTGTGCTCCATCCATTACAGCCTCATGGCCTGATAGGAACTTTTCCTTGACACATTTGGGATGCCAGCCTATCCAATCCGACACTTATAACAGTTAAACTGTTAATTTTTTTTTTTATTTCTTTCAGCAATTCTTTGTGCACTGTCCTCTCATATTCCTGGTGGTTACTAGGACATACAATATTGAAATGATTAGTGTGTTCCTTTCTCATTTATTAAGTCATAACACAGTATATTTTACTACCACTTTCTTCTGCTGAACCTTGTAATGTTCTTGACAATGTGGTAAAAGTTTTAGATTTGAAAATTGTGACTAGGAATGTGACCATATATGGTGCTCTAGTTAAAATTAGAATGTCGCTGCATTATAGCTATACAGCCATTCCTGCTTGGACTAAGCAAATTATAAATGTTCCTTGATGAGAGATGTGAAACCTACAGGGAGGTTTTCTTTTGCAAGATACCTCTGTACAACAATTATACAGGTTGTTTCTTCTTATCTCTTCTCTGTCCTGCTATTCCTCTGAGATGAGTGTTGCCTTCTTCCTCTGACTCTGACTCACCTGGACAAGACAGTACTTTCTCTTTCTTTGGGGACCTGGGAGTACTTCCAGTGCCAGGGTTTTGCCCATTGGAAGTACTTCTGCGCCAAACGGAAGTCCCAAAGGATAGGCAGGGTATCTCCCTGCAGCACCCCATAGTAGCACCCAAGGACCCAACCAAGGCTGTGCCATCAGACTACAATTCCTGGCATTCCCTGCTAGTGTCCGATTAGGTACCAAGGCCTAGGGATGCTGCCAACTAGCGCGTATGGGGGAAGACAATATTCTGTACATGTTGTGAAATAATTAGCCTCGACACACACAAAAAGGTTTGAGACAGCCACCCGTGTATTATCCCTGGCTGCAAAAGGGTATGAAAAGTCACACTTGAAGTGAATAGTTTGGAGTCCAAGATTGAACTGAACTGAACTGAGAAGGAAGTGGTCTGTTATTTAAGGCAGGGAACCGGAAGTGATGTCATTGAGGGCCGGAGCCAGAAGTAACATCAGTCTTGGGCCAGAATTGGAAGTGACGTTGGTCTTGGGCCTGTAACCTGAAGCGGTGTGTTTGAGGTTGAAGCAGGCAAAATTTCCTGTATTTGGTATGCAGAGACAACAGAGAAAAGTTTAGTGCACCCCGCCACCCCCTGGTCTGGAGTAGAATTACTTTCATTTGGTCCATTCAGCTTCCACCTATGCACACGTGTGTGACAACGTCTTGCCATCTGGAGCTTGTGTTTGATGGCACTCTTTTGTGAGGCATTTTGTTATTTTCACATTTCTCATGCAACGTCTGGAAACACCTTTGTTATTTCCCATAAAATAAATTCAATGGAGAAATTCCAGTCAATGTCTTAAGAGCCTGCCAAAATGCAAACAGGAGAAGTAGCAGAAACTGATTTAAATCCATCCTGCTGTACTACTTTTAATTACATCTGTTTTAGCATTCTGTTAAAACACTTTGCAAGAGCATCAATTAGAGAATTCTACACAAACATACAAAAATGGTTTATTTTCAAAGCCTTTGCTAATTCTTTATCTTGGTAATGATCTGAGTGGACGAATTGGTTGGTATGAATTTATTTTAGGATGCTGACACAAGTGTATAAAACCTGTCAGTGTCTTTGCATTGATCTCAGTGGAAAATCTAATGCAATGGGAATGCTTCCCTGCATAGTGTGGTGTAGTCCCCAACTATCAATAAATGTAGATATACCCCAATCAACCTTTCTAGTGGTCCAACAATATCTATACCACCCCTTTGCAATTAAATATTGACAACATAGTATTGTAACCCTTTCTCGGGTATGACAAGTAGCTTCTCAGATTTCCTTCTGCTGGTTAGAAGAAAAATGAATTGAGGAACTAGAGGTGGTGTCTTCTTTTACAGTTGTGCTTGAAAGTTTGTGAACCCTTTAGAATTTTCTATATTTCTGCATAAATATGACCTAAAACATCATCAGATTTTCACTCAAGTCCTAAAAGTAGATAAAATGAAACCAGTTAAACAAATGAGACAAAATATTATACTTGGTGATTTATTTATTGAGGAAAATGATCGAATATTACATATTTTTGAGTGGAAAAGTGTGTGAACCTCTAGGATTAGCAGTTAGTTTAAAGATGAAATTAGAATCAGGTGTTTTCAATCAGGTGTGAGTGGGCACCCTGTGTTATTTAAAGAACAGGGATCTATCAAAGTCTGCTCTTCACAACACATGTTTGTGGAAATGTATCATGGCACGAACAAAGGAGATTTCTGAGGACCTCAGAGAAAGAGATGTTGATGCTCATCAGGCTGGAAAAGGTTACAAATCCATCTCTAAAGAGTTTGGACTCCACCAATCCACAGTCAGACAGATTGTGTACAAATGGAGGAAATTCAAGACCATTGTTACCCTCCCCAGGAGTGGTCGACC
>JANRMT010062815.1:10579541-10673887 GCA_026402145.1 Polypterus bichir lapradei | reverse complement strand
ACGAAACTCCGCCCCCACGGGTTTCAAGCTCATCTCCATTACAGTAAATGGAGAAAAACAGCTTCCAGTTATGACCATTACGCGTAGAATTTCGAAATGAAACCTGCCCAACTTTTGTAAGGAAGCTGTAAGGAATAAGCCTGCCAAATTTCAGCCTTCTACCTACACGGGAAGTTGGAGAATTAGTGATGAGTCAGTCAGTCAGTCAGTCAGTCAGTGAGTGAGTGAGGGCTTTGCCGTTTATTAGTATAGATAATCACATATCCAGTGTTTTTCCACAGTGGTATATGAACATAGATCAAGACTGGAACGCTCACTGCAGAAGGAAAGGGGTGAACACAAAAAGACCAAAGAAGGTGAGAACACCTTGCTTTTCTGACTTGCCTCAGTGCAGCAGTCATCTTATATCTTTATAGTTTTCTTTATATTTAATTCCACTTATAGATTTTCTAGTGTACAAACTGGAAGCTCAAGAAACCTTAAACAAGGAGAAGGTGAGTCATCTTCACCATTTCAAGAGGTGAGTTTACGTTCTTTGTGATAACTGCAAATGGGCCCAACTTGTGCTCAATGGACTCTTTCTTCTTTCTAACAGCAAGACTCAATGAGCCGCTATGGTGCCCTAAGTTCCCAGCACAAATTACTTAAGGTAACAACAGAGGAACTTTTCTCCTGCTAAAGCCTTTGTGAATTCTACTGCCACTGGTGTTCTTCTGATGCTTTTTGTTTCATTCTGAAGCACTAAATTCTAATGGTGTGTGTCTTTGTTTCAATCAGCATTAAACTAACGCTCTGGCTTAATGTGTGTGCAATGCTGCTCAACAAAACACAGTTGGTGATTTTCATTTTTCTTTCAGTCATAGTCTCAGTCTTTGCATAGAAATGTGCTAAGACATATCCACAATGAAATCTAGATTCATAAGTAGAGCATTGCTTAAGAGAACAATGTTTAGAATGATTAGGATGACGCATGATAAATATCCATCTGAGAATTACCAGAATTTTGTTGAATCAGAAATCTTTACAGTTAAGAATGTGCTCAGAATGAGTGTAAAATGTTTTGAAGTGTGAACATTGCTGTAAAGTTTATATATTTTCAGATGGTATGAGTCTTAAGGGTACAGGCTTGATTAGAGACACTATGAAATAGTCACTGTCAATGTTTATATTGCAGCTGAAATTACCTCTGTATTTCAGAATCAGCATGAAGACCTTAAAAGGCAACTACAGGAGCTACGTACTCAGCATGCCTCCCTTCAGCTGAGCCACCAGCAGGTGCAAGAGGAGAGCAGCCACAAGGAGGCATTATTGCGTAAGAAACATGAACATGAGCTTAGACACATGCAAGGTATAATACAGGTTGTGTTGATCTACAAATAGGGTTTTTTTTAGCATATGCCTAACTACTGGTTTTCACTTTTGCAGAAACTCTGTTGAAATTGAAGGAGGAGAGCAGATCGCTAAGAAGAACCCAAGACATAGTGCATGCCAAGCAGCTGACTATGCAGGTAAATGTAAACTTGTGTGTGGAATAATGTGATAAACACTTTCCACAAATATCATTTTATCTTCCTTCGCCCCATATAGCTATTGGATTATAAAGCATCTTGGACACAAATAAGGGCTTGGAGGTAACCAATCCACTGGCTCTTAAAAACTGTAGACATGTTCTCTGTCTATTTAAAGATTAGAGGCATTCCTATGTAAGTCTTTTCAGTGTGACCAATGTTTATTTGATATTTCCTGCCTGATTGTAGTAGTAGCAGTGTATTAGTTTAGAACATGTTTTAGGTGTAAAGAGTGCCACATTAAAGTCTACTTGAGTCATTAGAGGTCAGTTTTGAGATTTTTACAATTACTCATTCTGAAGAGTGCACCAGGCCTTGGTCAAATAAATGCTCAGATGAGCTGGATTTTTGAACAATGTTATACAGCTGTGCCTCATATACTGTACATTATTTGTGCTCCTGATTTGAAATGTATTTTTTGAAAAACATAGGCAAAGTTGTATTTGCAGGCCTTAATCTGACAAATGGCTTGTTTTGCTACAGCCGGCACACACTCTCAGCATCCAACAAGTAAAAGGTATTTTGGAATCACAAGCTGGCAGAATAAATAATGTTCAGTTAAACCAGGATTCTGTGACAAAGAAAGCAGAGTGGGACCCTGGATGGCAACGATCAATTGTTGACAGGTATGAAATAAATTTATGTAATTCTAATAAGATTATGACAGGAGTTAACGATTGGTTTCGTCCGTTGAGGGAGATGGACGTCTGAAGCGGAGCTCCGTTAGCAGCGGTGTTATTTTTTCTATTCTTTCTTATTATCCGGAGGTATCCTGTATTTATCCAACCTGAGGGTTCTACTACAGTATATGCAAGCATATATAAGCATAGTCGGCAAGAAAGGGGCTCACAAAGAAACAGAAAAGAAAACCTAAAGCTACATCCAAGCATAGACTGGCAAGTCCAAGTTCAAGTTCAAGGTGTACGGCCTGTCAGAGACTGACCTGGAACAGATGGGCGAAAGCCCAGACTCCTCGGGACCATCGTCCGCTGCATCGTCTCCAGTTGAGAGCGACAATGGGAGCGAATGTGCAAGTGATGCAGGTCATGATAGCTCGCCGATTGGAGAAGGTCATTTGAAACTGGAAAACGCCTTGCAGTCCGCGCTTTCACTACTCCTCGCGAGCCGGGAACATCGGCTGTAATAGAGCCCGCCACTTCGCCTACGGTTCACGAAAGCAGAAATGATCTGTCCGAACTGAAGGTGATGATCGCTGAGCTCAAGCAAGAGATAATAATATAAAGAAATAATAGTATGCTCAAGACAAGCGAAAGGATAAGCGAGAAGGCAAGTTCGAAGCTGTGGCGGGAGCTGCAAGAGCTGAGGCAGGATAATAAAGACTCGGAGAAACGCATATATAATCGCTTTGAGGCGGCCTTTAAATGTATGCTGGAAAAAATTGAGGAGCACATTCAGGAAAATGCATCTAAACTGAGCACACTTGCCGATCAGCTGGAGGATGTTAAGCAGACATCATGACTCAAATTGAAACAGAGGAAAATCTAGCTTCCACTGCTGATGGAAAAGCAACAGCTGCCAATTCCGAATGCAAAAAACTCGGAGACAAACTTGCTGCTCTGGAAGATGGATACAGAAGGAATAACCTTAGAATTGAAGGTCCACCTGAGAATCGCGAAAGTCCAAAGCCAATGAAATTCGTAGCTGAACTATTCTCTAAAATAATTGGAGAGGACTTTAAATCAGACACCAAATTTGCTGCAGCCTATCGCATACGGGGATCGAACAACTCTAAACCTAGGACTTTTATTGTGCGCTTTGATAAGTTACAATTTGAATTAAATGTAATGTCACTTCTCAGACAGAAACAAGAGATTATATTTGAAAATAACCTCATTCGTATTTTCCCTGATTTCTCACCCTCAACAACTGTTAAGTGTGCCTCTTTTTATATTATTAAACAGCGCTTACGAAAAGCCGATATCAGATACAGCATCTTGTATCCTGCCAAACTGAAAGTGGAGATTCAAGGCAAACATTACATATATACCAGTAGGGAGGAAGCAGATAAAGAATTAATAAAGCTGATCCCAACACTTTCCTGAAATACGACCGTGAATCGCTCCCTGTCATGGCATCATAAAGAAGATATCACCGGCTGTCTGATCCACTTGCAATGACAACTGGCACCGTAATTATATATCCTTTTTCCCTTCTCGGTCACTGTATGTTTTTGTTTTAATTACAGTTTTACACGTTTATGTATGTATGTATGTGTGGAAGAAATTAAATTAGTAACCCTTTTTTTTTTATTATCCATCCATCCATTAGCCAACCCGCTGAATCCGAATACAGGGTCACGGGGGTCTGCTGGAGCCAATCCCAGCCAACACAGGGGACAAGGCAGGAACTAATCCCGGGCAGGGTGCCAACCCACCGAAGTTTTTTTATTATTCTTCTTCTAAAGGAGACTGTTAAACATCATATCCATGGTTTATTGTTGTTATTATTGCACTAGGGTTTACTAGGCTTATCCAGGACCATTATTTAACACCATTCCCTGGGTTTACTATCTTAACATTTCAAGAATGTTGAAGATTTTCTGTTTTGTTTTTTTTTTGTTTTTTTTTGTTATGCTTATAGTATTCAGACTGTATTGGCAATAGATATCTCAATTTTAATTCACATACACCGCTGCTGGGGGCTTGTTTTGTTTTGGACATGCTCTGTCTATAGGTATGTCAGAGGACTGGGACTTTGTGAAGTGGGGTTCAGCCTCACGTGGGGAGGCAAAGTGGGGGGTGGGGGGACTAGGGCGGGGGAGAAAGAGAGCAAGCTACCTCTAATCTATCCTTTTAATCCTTATAATTACACTGTAAAAAGTAATGCGCTAAAATTACTTAAAAAAAAAAAAAATAAGGCAACAAATTACAAGCAATATTTTTAAGTAGATTTGATATACTGCACTATTGAGTAAACTTAATTTATTAATTAACTCAAATTTACCTAAAATAAATGAGATTGATTAAATATAAGTAGTGACAAAAATGGTTTCATTTTACTCCGATTTTCATTTGAATTACAGTACTCAAAAAAAGTGAGTATGCAACGCTGGACAGTAATAACTGTATAACAAATACATGCTAAAAATCCATATCTTTATTTATTTGAACATACACAGATAGTCACAACAACGGAGTTATATTTTCAAAGGAAAATTAAATCAAATGTCTGAGGATAATTTTTACTGAATTACTGACATTCAAATGTCAATGAAATTTTTTTCTTTTTCTAAACTTTCTTCAAAAAGTATACCTCAATCAAATAATGTCCCAGGAATGAGTGGTAAATGGGAATCCTGCAGCAGGTGCCGCTCTTCAAACACTTCCTGCATTTACGCCAACATATCCGCTTAAATGAATGGCCGCCTTTTCCAGTACTTCTCAGCATGTGATGGCGAAAATCCTGAAATAAAATAGGACGTATGAAATCAAACATCACTAAATAAATCACAGTGTTAAGAATTAACCAGAACATACATGGCCTATGTAGAACATGAATTAAATAAGAGGTCAAATAATACCGTGACGGTTAGGCAAACGTCTTTTTATGTTGTTTACAGGTCGTAGTTTAGGACAAACACCATAACGTTCTTAAACTTATCTCAAAGTTTCATTTTCTTTTTCTGTGTAAAATAAAAGTTTTAAAGGATAAAAAAACATATGAACATACGTAACTATCCGAGAAATGTGCTTGCTTTTTAAAGCAAACCAACGAGGTAAGTTGTTATGGCGGACAAGGTAGTGTCTTTCTGTTTCCCACATGAAAGGAAAGGTTTCGTGAAAACAACAACTGCTTACGTCTGTAACTATATGAAATGAAATACTAGTTATTCATTACAGAATTAATATGCTTTATACTTACACATTCGTAGTAAAATAGCTCTTATTATGGATAAGTGTTACAGCTGAATGCATTGTTGTAAAGACCAAGAAATCGATGTGAGAGAAAGTGCCGTGTCATTACATTTCGATGTGAGAGGAAGTGCCCCGTCATTAAATTTAACTTAACTTAAATGTGTTCAATTCACAGTTTATATAAAAAACGTTTACATTTTAAGAAAAATAGTAAGTTAACATTATTCTTATTTTTTTTTATTGAAATAGAATGAAATAATCAATAAAAAGGGTAAAATCCATTTTCATTAATTAAGGCAATGATTATTTTGCGTATAGTTAGCTATTTTTTATTAGTATTTTTCACACATGCAAGATATATTTTTTACAGTGTACCAACGTAACAATAGACTGCATGGCAATCACCCCTGGGAAAATTGGAAATTAAGGTCAAAGCTGTCTCACATTTGGTTAAGACTACAAAATGACATCAAAAATTCAGAATCAATGTGTCCAAGATGGGACAGTTAATTTTGTGAGCTGGAATGTTAAAGGCCTGAATCACGAATTAAAACGAAAGAAAGTACTCTCTCACCTAACAAGTCTAAATGCTAAAATAGTATTTTTACAGGAGTAAGCAAAAAGACTGGACTGGCCAAATGTTCCATTCCAGCTTTACTAAAAAAACTAGAGGTGTGGGAATTCTTATACATAGAACAGTCTCATTTGTAGTATCTGATCCTGAAGGAAGATACATGATTGTTATGGGTAATTTATTTAATTGTAAAGTGATTTTGAAAAATGTTTATGCACCCAATGTGGATGATAGGGAATTCATCCAAAATGTATTTGCACCCATTCCCAATGTGAACACTCATAAAATTATGATGGCTGGGAATTTTAATTGTGTTTTAAATCCAGACCTAGATCGGTGTCCTGTCATAGGGGCGATGACATCTAACACTGCAAAGACAATTACACAATTTGTAACTGATCACAACTTATCAGACCCCTGGAAATTTCTAAACCCAAATTCAACAACATATTCCTTCTACTCACCAGTGCATCATTGCTACTCAATAATTGATTATTTTTTTGTAGATAACCATTTCTTGCCTACAATTAAATCCTGCAAGTACGACGCTATTGTAATTTCCAACCATGCCCCTCTGATCTTGGAGCTAAAATCATTATGCCCCACATACTTATCTTGCAGGTGGTGTCTTAATGCACTTTTATTATCAGACAAGAACTTTACAAAATTTTATATCAAAACAAATCAGTTGTTTTCTAGAGACAAATATATCCTCAGAGGTCTCTGCAGGAACACTCTGGAAAACCCTGAAGGCCTTCTTAAGAGGACAGATTATCTCATATCTTTCCCACAGAAATAAATTGGAAATCAAGCAGGTATCAAAGCTAACTAACTAAATTATTAGAATAGATCAAGAACATGCCAGGTGTCCAAGTGAAGCTCTTCATAGGAAAAGGCAGGCTCTGCATTCAGAACTCAACCTCTTGACAACTAAAGAACCTGAGCAACTCATTTTTAAATCAAGATATCATTACCATGACAGGAGTTACCAGTGCTAAGACAATCCAGTGTAATATACTGCAGATAATTAAGATCTGACAGGCATTGCTTTTTTGGCTGTTGATAATCATAACAGAGTTAAATTTTTCATATTATCTCAATTTAATGACCAATTTAAAAATACTAATATTTAAAAATTATTAGTTTGCAAGGCAAACTATTATTTGCTGGGTTAACTATGGAATTTTAGCATAGTGATTTTGGAGTAAAGGTTCAATCACCATTATTTATGTATTATAAAAGAGGAGATAATAAATAATCTCTGAAATATACTGGCACCCTGTCCAGCTTTGGTAAAACAGGCAGCACCCTCCAGAAGCCCTAAACATGAAATAAGTGGGTATGAAAATGTGTGGGTTATCAGTGGAGCCCTGTAATGCATATGGATATGAATATTGACCCTTCTCATAGCCCCGAGTCCTTAACTATTGTTTATTGAGTTTTTTGTTTTATATTTATCATAATAGAGAGACTTTTTTGTCTAATTTAGACTAGCTAAAACAACCAAAAACCTGAGAGATACTTTTAAACACTGGAAATGTTCTTTCTTATTAATTATCTGAGGTGGGAATTCCATTTGTACATACTTGAAAATAAGATCATAAATACTGATTTTTTTTTTTTTTTTTTTAACTTTAATCTCAGAGTTCTAGGTAAACAACAATACATCCCAGAATGTATCAAATAGTTAAAATAGAAAAATGGTTGGATTTTAGTTTTTTTCAGTTATTGGGCAGACATCTAGTAGTCTTCAATTTTTTCTCTTATACAGTCTAAATATGAAACATGTGCATATTGTAATTATTCCCCTAAATTCCGTTAAATCTGTGTATTATGAAAAATCACAGAAGACAAAAGCAATTAAGTCCATCATTTAGTAAAAAATAGTGCAGTCTTCTGTTTTGTCCACAAATAAAGCTGGTATGCTAAATGCAAAATATAGTGAGCTGGAGAACACTTTAAAATACACATAAGACATGCCATACTGTTACCTGTGCAGGCTGTTTTCAAATTGAAGTTCTCTGTTTGTTTACTCAGTTTTTCTTTATCTACAGGCATGTTAGCATTTTAAAAGTTAATTCGAAAGGACTTTTAAACACCAGCCATCTGAATTCCAGTCACAAAAATGGTGCCGACCCAGTTAAGTGGACATTGGCGTCTAAGCAGAATTTGGGGCCTGGAGACACAAAAAAAAAGGAAATTGCATTGGTAGATATAGGTGAGAAACAGGCAGGAATAATTAAATACATTTTATTAGTGTTAACCTTGATTTATTATTGCAGCAGTTTTAGTAGTTTAATTTAGTTAGTATTGAAATGCAGTAGAATGTGTGGTGTTGTGGGTAAGCATTTTGCTTTCCTTGACAGATGCGTCTAAACCCATATTTATGATTCTATAATGATTCGATTGCAGATGGTATAGTCGATGCTGGACCGAACCTTCCACTTGAAAAGAAACTCATTGCTCAGGAACCAATGGTAAACAAACATTACATAAAAGATACTGTATTTGAATTAACATGTCAGGTTTATGCTCCATATTTTCTCAACCTTGACAGATGCCTGAAGAAGAAGAAGAAGAAGAAGCTGACCCAGCACGAGATCCCAACAACCAAGGCGAGGATGAGTTTGAAGAAGCTGAACTTGAGCATCCACAGACTGAAGGAGAGCAAATTCTATCCCAGCAAAAGCAGACAAGTCTCAAGGTAACTGATATATACTGTAGTGGGGACTGAAAAAAGAGAAGCCTGGAAAAAGGGGATCAGCTTGGTTAACAAACTAGGGCTAGAAAAACCTGATATTGCTAAAGCAATTCTATTAGACTGCTACATTCTCGAAGGTAGACTACACAAGAATGGTATTCCTTTACAACAATGAGGGTTAATAGTTCCTAGAAGAAGGCAGTTCCTGGAGATTTCCCTTCTAGTAGTGCTTTGAATTAATGTATACTGATGTAGGTTCAATTGCTTGTTTAGGGTTTTGTCAAATTTTTGTATTTGTATTTTTTGTAATTGTTTACAATAATGTGAATGATTTATAATCTAAATCAGCCAATATTACTGACTATTGACATCTTCTGGAAAAGAACTGCCTGGATCTCTGTAACACAAACGAAGCCTCAACCTGGCTGCAAGATCTATTATAGTAGGAAGTTTTATAAAGCTAAAAAGTTAGATTAGGTAATTATTTAATGAAAATGTCAGAAACCTTGACTCAAAATATATTCATTGTAGGTAATGATCTTCAACTCTAATCTCTTTTGTTTTTCAATGGCAGATTTAGTCTTCATAAGAAATTTCTTTTACAAGGCTAGTTCCTGCACTTTTACATGAGAAGGAATCCATTCATCCATGTATCCATTTTCCACAATCACTTTGTTCATTATCAGATCATACTAACAAAATCAGGCACAAAACAGGAACTGACTCTTGATGGGATGCCGTACATATTGTTTTTTATTCTGCAAGGCGTCCGCACTAATAACCAGCAGTATTCTCTTTGTAAATATTAGTGCATGCTATCTAATACAAAACCGGCAAACTGCAGACTGAAAACTGCATTTCCTTTATGGAAAACAAGTACCACTCCCAGTTTTAACTCTCTGCTTTGTCCTGCCATCTCCTTTTAAGTTGCTAGAGACTTTAGCAGCATACACTAGCATTAACATTAACACATACACACACACACACACACATATAACAGCATACACTTCTAGAACCAAAAAGGTGACAATTTTTTACAAATATAAAAGCTAAATGGTGCAAACAAAATCAAAATTGCTAATAGAAATGAAAACAAAAAAACCCACAATATTTAGTGATAGTAGGATTAGCTTGGAAATATTTTGGAAAGTCAAGGGCAGCAATTAGAATTTAAAACTAAAAGGAAAATGACTACGCAATCATCAGAGACCTATGAAATAACTTCTAAATAGTAGAAAAGGTAACTGTTCCTTTGTAATCCAGATGTGGCATGTTCACTGCTGGCCACTGGCATTTACCAAGGTACGGTCTGAGGCAGATTATAGTGTGTACCACCCAAAAACAAGCAAACCAGAGTTAATGTAATCACGGTGTTTGTTTCAAGTCAGTACTCTGCATCAGTGTTCCATATGTCTTGTAAGCTACTCCAAACTATTTGCAAGAAGACCACTAAATAAAATATTGTAATAATCCATCTATGAGATGATAAAAACATACTCTACACAACCTCTCCAGAGAGGATAAGTATTTTATATTGCACTTTAAATGATAAAATTGAATTTGATAGCAGATGAGATATAAAATTCAAAAGTTGGAAAACTGCCAAGTACTAGTACAAGCCAAGTTTCAGAGAGAGACTGAATGGTGTGGCAAGATATAAATAAGACTTTAAAAAAAACTCATGATTCTTGACTTGACCAGGTAGTCTTTTGAGAAATAATAGTGTAGTAAGTTTTGAGTTGGAGGAAGTCTGTAGAACTTGAGACATTCCTGTGATTGTGTGGAATGGGGTGTGTTGGAGGGGTTTCCATGTTGATTGTGAATTTGGGAGTGATTTACATAAAGAGCTGAGCATACTGTAAGGTCATGTTGGTGACTCAGATATGCCAAATGCCAGTGTCGGCATAAAGATGTTAAAAAGAAGTGGAACAAGTACAGGTTCGGCAGGAACATCACAGACGATAACACTACATGACGCTGAATTCCCCATCAATAATAAGGGACTGTACTGTATGTGGGTGAGAAAGTAAAATAAGCAGATTCCTGACCATGTAGAATACATTTTCAGAGTTTTCAGGAAGTGTAAAAAGTAGATTGAGGGAAAAGAGTATCACCACAGATGGATAGCTGTCCATCATATTGAAGAAAACTTGCTTCACAAATGTTGACCAAGAGCTGTTACAAGCATCTTCTTAGCTCAGAATTTAGACTACAAAGATTTAAAGACGGTTATTAGCGATATATATTGATCTACCCTGATAAAAGTATAACTGTCTGTATCTGTGTGTCCATCCGGTTCATGTGTCTCTTTCATTCCAACAGATGGCACATCAGAAACATGTGTAATAACTAAGTGCTTTCCATTTGTAATTCCAACAGATGTTGCATCACAAATGTTAAAACTGCTTTTATGAATTCCATACCAAATAGCATAAAACAGAGACATATACATTGCATTTGTCATTCCAAGAGATGGTGCATCACAAACATTAGTAGTAATGTATTTTATTACTACAAATGTTTGTGGTGTGCAATCTGTTGGAATGACAAATGCAGTGCAGTTTATTATTGTATGCATTATAAAATACATTCCAATAGACATTAGCAAAAGTTAACGCTAAGGTCTGCATTAATTACTACCCATCTCAGATGGATAGCACAGCTAGTTAAGGTTGTAAAGAAATTATGTGTTAATGACAATAAAGGTAGATTTAAGATTGGTTAAATGATTAAGAGAAAAGAACAATCTAGGGTCTTATGTAAATGTAGCAGGAACCAAGGCAGAATGAGAGTATGAATAATGAAACAGGTAAACAGCCATGTAGCATAAAGTTGTCCCGGAATGAAAAAGGCCAGTGACATGTGAAAGAGATACTGGAGAGAAAGTTTGAACAGATGAGAGAAAGATAACAGAAGTGTAAAGATAGGACTGTTTGTGAGAGGGAAGGAGGACAGTGATCTTAGCTTGAAAGAAATATTCAAAATAGTGGCACTTTTAGAGTGATTAAAAGAACTTGTTCATAACTTTAATCAGTATTCTATAATTCCATTGCTTCTACATAATGCAACTCAGTGAAGTGTCTTGCCCTAGCATCAGCGAGTGCTTGCTGGTATGCCAGAGGTGAGAAGGCCTGATCTCTGGATATAGAGACCAGAAGACCTCCATTGTCACTCCAACCAGTGACACAGAGTCTTGTGCTTTCAAACGTCATTGGTGTATTTGAGGTGAGATTGTCCCTGTGGGTAATTTCATTCAGGCTTGTGTGATTGGATTGGTCATGTATGGCATGTTAGAATCTTATTGTTGCCATGTTGTAGTTTGGAGAATATGAGAGTTTAGAAAACCAATACATGGAAATGAAAGTTGTGATTATGGTTTTCAACTTAATGTATTATGTTGATTGATTCTGGCCTAATGCATATGGAGAAAATAATTACAGTTCAGATAACTTACACATATGTACATTGCTAGCACAGAATACATTAAGGCACAAAATGGTTAAAATATTAACTATATTTAGTACAAAATCTGGCTTTGCACTAATTTTAGCCTCTGTTGAATAGAAGTAGGGAAAGGCAGAGAGGTGCTTGGGTAGAAACGCATTGGGTGAAAGAGAACATCAAGAGATGACTAAGAAAGGAGAGTCTTTGTCAAAGATCCAAATGGCAGGGACAAAGGAACAGTTTCAAAACACATGGAAGCAAGTAGCATGTGCAGTTTGAGAACAAAAATGGCCATAAGGGTTGATGGTCTGTCTCGTAGTATAACATTTTCCAGGCTTAACATATAGAAGATGTACAGGTTTTAAACTGAATTTGTTGGTGAATAGGATTTTTGCAGTTGGTATACAAGTCTTTAACAATGTACAACTAGTTGTTTAACTCTGAATTTTGTAAACTATACATTTTTTAGAAAAAATAAAGAGCAACATATAATTTAACATGTTTAATGACTTAATTAAATAATTGGGAGTTTTTTCTTGCTGCCCATGATGTAATTAATACAGAAAAAATCTGCCTTCTCTATAGTTGCAATTTCTACCTAAAATGAAATGAAACTGACTGGTAAGGAACATTTCAAATAAAAACAAAATGAATTATTTCTACAAACATCACAGCTTATACTATTCATGTTTTCTTAAAAAAATCTAAATACATCATATTCCAGCAGACAGTAAGCAGCAACATAGTGCTCGATTCAAACAAAAAACACTGGCTGGTCACATTATAAACTACAATGAGAAAGAAGCTGCTAATTGAAAATAATCAGAATTACAGTGGAAAACATTTGTACAATTCATTTTGTGTTTTTAACGGCACTTGGTTCATTTACCTAGTCTGAAGGCCTTAGCTTCAACCACGTTGAGAGAAACAACAGTTGACTTTCAAAGTCGGACTAAACAAGAATTACATTTTTGGAAAAAAACAAATGGTGCCTGATTCTTTTGGTGTCCAGACAATTAATTATAGGCATGAGTTAACACAAAGCACTATAACCATGGATGTTTCCTCTGGATATATTTGCTCAATGGTAAAATTAAATATGTGATGTGTTACAGCTTATATGAGGGACTGGGTAATGACTGCATGTGTTTGGATGTCATGAAGAACAATGATTGTCTGATGCATTAAATATTAATAGAAATGAGAAGTGCACAGATGAATAAGTATGCCATAAATATAAATAAATTCGAATTTTTAGGGTGCAGGCTTAGAGAACCCACTGTTTCCTGTTACTGTACCTGTTGGTCACCAACATGCTGAAGAAGAATATGAGGAGGATCAGGAGATTGAAAATGTAAGATATTTAAAAATGTAAATTTCTCCAGTATATGCTTAACCAATGTGCCTACTTCACACATTCTTATCCTTATTGATGTGTTCTGTCTGTTGTTTCCATCAACCATGGTAACATTTACTTTTTTGAAGGATGATAATGGTGGTGAAGTTGACGAGGATTTGGAGGTAGTGCAGATGAAGTCTGTGAAAAAGAGGAGAGCAGCTGAGGCGAGAGACAACTACTAATATCTATCACCAGCCAAAATGTTTCTTAGTGTTAGAGGAAAAACAAGGCTCAGTTGGTCATTGAGTTGCCACACTTCTCTATTGCAGTTCATCCTTTTATTTTTGTAAACACATTCTTTGAGAGTGGCCACATCATATATGCTGTGGATCTGACTTCTTGTTTTGAGCGTTTCTGAAGACACTTCACAGGACTAAAGTGTCCAGTCTGATAGCCTAGAGAACAATTTGATGCCCCTTCCTGTGTATATAGTGTTTATCCTAATTCCCAAATGATCATCTTTGTACTTGAAATAAAACCACTTTTGTATTAACCAATGTTTTGTTCTTTGTATGGATTTCTTCCCATTTAGTCTCAGAAGTTCATCCTCACGGACTTGTAATATAGAGTATGTAAGTTATATTTGAAATATATGTGACCTTCATGAAGTGCTTTTTCTTACAGGGGAGACTTGTGTTGTAGATTTTGATAATTTTCAGCTCTTGCAGGCCACCTGGACCTTGATTTAGAAATTAATATTAATGAAGGTGTCAGTGACTTCACATATGAAAATGAATTTTACTGGCTAACAATATGTGATGGCAGAAACTGCACTCATAATTAAACAGGTAAAAAAACAGCTTATCAAGTAGAAGTGTTATAAAAGTTGACAATATTGTAGACTTGTCTTATGTGAAGTCAAAAATCTTACCAGACTTTCAAAGAATGATTAATGTGTTTTAACAAACTGGTACTTCTGTAGGTCACAGGATGTGAGCTATTGGAGCACATTTTTCAGCCAACTGAAACACCAACAGCATACCATTCAGCTTTTAAAATGAATTAATAAATTATGCTTTCAGTAAGTAAGATGCTATAGAATGCTGTGAGATGTATATTTGCCACTTCCTACTTTAAGCACAAGAGCTTCATGAGACCTCTTTATGTAACTTCTAAGATTTGGAATGCACATGCATAATAGCAAACTAATGAGGTAAGTAGAATTTGTCAGCTGCATACTGGTGAGCTATAAAAATACTTAATATAAAAGCAATCTGTCATACTAAACAAAAAGTCTGATATGGGACATGTCCTGTATATAAGGGACGTCAGGCAACCCTAGGCATGCACAGCTTCAAGTCCTTCCGACCATTTTTGCTGAAGACTCCTTTTGGTTTACTCTTTATTGTTAGGGTGTCATTTCTTGCACAAAATGTCGTCCAAAAGTGGCCTAAAAATTAGTTGGTTTTTTTTTGTGGGGGTGGTCTGAAGGGTCAAAAATAGAGCATCAAGTCAAGATGAACAATATATAAACGTGGTGGCTTTCTCGTACTGTTAAGGTAAAAGGCACTGGACAAAAACAAAACTGAAGTGATTTCAAAGTATAGGATGGTGCAGATCTAATTATGCAGCTCTAGATCATCTGGATGACTTTGATTTATGTGGAGACGATTCCAGTTTGGCGCAAAGACGATTCTTCATGTCATCAGTTCGCACACTTCTTGATGGTCCGGGATTTTTCGGGTGATTTTCTATGTAATAAACTTAATAACTTATAGCGTAATGAAAATTGTATAATTGGATCTGGACCACCCTATATTCATAACTAATTTCTATGGACACAATACAGTAAAACTGTATTATATTTATTTTTTGGCAATATTCATTCATTACGTAAGACACTATATAATCTGTAATCCACAGTTTCCAATTGGTTTTAACCAAGTGAGAAGGCATGTAGGGCAAATTTATCAGTCTCCAGATTTTCATACACCAGTACTGTATGTGCTGGCTTGTAGATGAAATTCAAAATTCATATATGTTATGCAAATCCTTCCCTGTAAAGTCTGGACAATATAACTTTTGAATATTTTTACTCATTTATTTAATCATTCAGATATGAATCTTACACCTGCAAAATGTTACATGAAGGAAAGACTTTAATGCAAATTACACATTACCATGCACTTTCAAGTCCCCTTAAATAATATCAGTTATATTGTGTGTGTGTGTGCATATATGGAGAGAGAGAAAGAGAGATTATAACGTGTATGTGTGTGAATCATCAAATTTAAACAGCCTTTCACAAAGACTGCTGTCACCCCAAAGTATAAAATGGTCAGTCTGGCTTCTACAGGACATACACTTTGCTTGTTTTCCAAATATTTAACTAGTAGGCCTCATTCTCTGGTACTAGAAACAGGTACCGTGGTACCACGTCCTGGATGTTTCCTTTCCCTAGTTTGTTCGTGTCATTCTTTGTGTTTTCTTGGTTTGTACCCCCTCCTTAAAGTCCTCTACCCTTCGTGCCCCCCGTCCGCCCCTCCTTTTCAATGCCGCTGCGCCTGTGCGTGAGTCGTGCTGCTGACACTGGGGACTCTGCTCCGGCGCGTCGTAACGGACCGATGTGTCTCCGGTGATCCTGGTTGCTTTTGTTGCCGTTAGCGACACGATGTCCGCCTCGCTACACTGCCTCCTGCTCCTCGCCACTGTGTGCCGGGAATGGGCACCGGTCTCCTCCTTTACGGGGGCCTGCAGCTCGGAGAGCGGCCGGACGCGCAATTCGGAGCCGCGGCGGCAGCGACGGAGTGATGTGGACGGTCCTCTCGCAACCTGCGCTTACAAGCTTCTGCATACCGGCACTAGTGGCGGCCTTTGCTTTCGGACCCCAGAGCGCGGCTTCCGATGCCAGGAAAAGCTCTGTACCAGGTATCGCTCGGCAGGACGCGGCACGCTTGTAGCCAACGTGCTAAAGAACGGCAGTGCACTTCTGCAGTGGCGGTTCCCGGCGATTTCAGGGCTGCGAGGTTTCCAGCTGGGCTGTTGGTGGAACGGCACACACACACAGTTCCAGTGCGACAGCGTGTGGTTGGGCGCAGGGTGCTCCGATTACCTACTTGCAGACGTGCACGATAGCGTGCGTTATCGTATCTGCCTACGGCCGCTGTACGCCGCGAACGCCAGCAACGGCGGACCCGGAGACTGCGTGGACTTCAGCGCCGAACCAGCTGGCATGCGGGATATCGTCATCGCCATGACGGCGGTGGGGGGCTCCATCTGCGTCATGTTGGTGATCATTTGCCTGTTGGTGGCTTACATCACGGAAAATCTTATGCATCCTGCATTCAAAGGTGGAGGCCCGCTGCGGGCAAGTGCCAGCACCCAGACGGACAGACGTGCAAGGCTGGCGCTGGTTGTGCGGGAGGAGCCAGACAGTGAACTGCACAAGGCGGGCATGCTGTAGTTACTGTGTATGACGTCTGGTGTGGACCTCATGTAGAATTGCGCCATTGTGTTCCACTATGGTGAGCGACCTCCCTTTGAACGGATGAAAGTTCAGCTCGGTATTGTCACCTCAGGGTCTGCAGTGCCACAGAGTCATTAAGACTGAAGGGCCTCACAAAGCCCCTGGATGGTCACAAGTGTGTGTGTGTTTCCTTCTCTCACATTGTGTGCCCAGTCAAGCTTTGTTATTGCTAGATTAGAATAGATTCAGCTCCTGATAGAGTAGAAACCATACTGGAAGCAGGCCAACTGTCTCTTGGCTCTGGCACAATACTGCATTGAATGGTTTCCAGTGACACAGCTGTCATGTAACTGGACTGGGTGCCTGGAGTAAAAACTTGTCTTTTTTGCAGATGGATTTTCCTGGACAGATAATTTCTTTAAAATCTGACAGGTTGTGAGCCAAATGAGTTTGTGAAACATGCTTTTGGATCTTGCTGCATTTTCCTAGCTCTTGACATTTTGGTACTTCCCAGCTGATTTCAAAGGGGCATGCCAGTCAGCATGCTTTTTCCAGTATGGAAGTAGGACTTAGTAATATTGATCATAGCTTTACTGTTGTATTCCAAATTAGATTAAATAAACATGGCAGTGGTATCACATATTGAGTAATTTGATTGTTTCACCAGTTCTATTAGCTGTCATTTAAACAGCTCAGTCAGGTGCATGGTGTAACCTGAGTAACTTTTATGGATATAGTTTAACTGCGTCAGGTGCATTAGCACTGTAGTCATCCAAACAACTGGAGAAATGTTTAACTTACTGCTCCACAGGGAAGCTGAAATCTGCCATCATGCTGACCAGAGAAGAACTGAATACAGAATATGAAGCGGAATCTATGCACCTCTTTTGGAAGTCTTGTCAATTATTACAAATTGTACAATATAAAAGATGCCCACAACCAAAGAGCTGTAGGTTTCTTTGATTGCTAGTGCTGTTGCAATATTTATCTTTTTAGAATGTAATCTCGTATAAGTCAGTTCATATTGCAAGGTTGGCTGGTTTATTCATCCATCCAATTTCTGAAACCTGTTGTTTCAATTGTGAGGAGCAAGCACCAATCCTGACAGCATTGATGGAAAAGCTGGACAGGCTGGCAGTACACTAAAATGCATACTGTTGCACGTATCCGTACACAGTTACATGGTTTCATCTTGCATTCACTAGTCAAAATAACATTTATGCGTATTTTGTTTAAATTAATGTATGCATGAAAGGACTTCATAATCAAGAGAGTCCTCTTAAATGTGTGAACATGGTTTATAGTGATGCATGTTCTTCATAAGTCAAAGATTCTTAGGGCATAAAAATCTGTTTTATAAAACAGTTTTTAAAATAATTTTTCCCTACCCTCCCCTATGCTCACCCTTTTGGTGAACCCATTTGTGAATACAGATGTGTAGACACAGTCAGCGAGATTCTTGTAAAGTGCGTGTCCAGTGCTTCAGGTTTAGGTTTGTGATGCTGGTGTCCCCCAAGGTTGTAGTACCTAGAGCACTAACCTGATTGCCCATAAGGTTAACTGGCCCTGCCTGTGCAGTGTAATTATGTATGGGTGACAAATCCAGTAATACTAGAGGTCCTCTTGATTGAGAAGAGACAGTTGCAACTGCTGCTCTTTGCAGAGCCAAAAATCCTGGGGGTGGAGTCAGATTTGATCCAACTCATGCCATTTCCAAACCCTCAGAGCTACAGGGTTGGATGCAATTGCTTAATTACTATTAAGGATAAGATTTAAATAGGGTTATCTTATTCTGTTTGTTAGTCCACTATGTTGATTTTTATCAATAAAATGATAACAGTCTTGATGGGCCAGAGAAATAACCAGGTGTGTTGTGATTGACATCAATATGCGTGTCAAGGGTGGTGTCACTGTATGAAGGCTGCAGTTGGACCATTCTCCTTACTTGAACTAAGTGCATATAGAAGCCCTGAACCAATGACACGATCTTGTAGAAGTCTGTTTAACTATGTATGGCATCATCTTCCTCATCATCTACTTCTATTTCTGTATGGGGTGAATGTGTTTGCTCAACCTTCTCCAAACATCTAGGTTCTGAACCTTCTCACCTTCGCAAGCCCTTTTCTTTCAGATCTTCTTTTACTTTATCCATCCACCTCCACTTTGGCCCTTTCTTGCTTTCTCTTCCACTATACTTCCATTCCCATCACTCTTTCGCCAATCTATTCATCATCTGTCCTCATCTCTTGTCTATACCACTTCAACCTACTTTCTTAGATATCTCTCCCACTTTTGTTGTGCCTCTGATAATGATTCTCTCACTTCTTATTCTGCCCTTTTTAGTAGCTCCATCTCATCATTCTTATTTCTGCCACATCTAACTTCTTCTCATGTGCTCCCTTTACTGCCCATTCCTCAGTTCCATACATCATTGCGGGTCTTAACACTGTCTTAAAAACCTCACCTTTAACCTTCATTTTAATTTTTTGCTCACACAATACTCCTGATACCTTATTCCAATTGTCATATCCACCCTGCCCTTTATAGGTTAGCTCTGCATCTAGTTTTTCATCTTGGACTACCACTGATCCCAGATATTTAAAAAATATATATATAAAAAAATCTCTTTTCAATAGCTCTTTCTGTAGGCTAACTTCTGAATCCTGATCATTTAAACCTAATATATTCTGTCTTCTTCCTTATTTATGTTCACTCCTCTATCTTACATCGCCCTTCTCAATTCTTCCAACTTCCTCTCCATTTTTTCTTTTCTGGTGCTACATAACACAATGTCATCAGTGAAAAGAATGCACCAGGGAGACTCACACATCCATAACCAGGTCAAAGAGGTAAGGACTTAAAGAAGATTGCTGGTGCCAACCTGCTCTGAATTGGATTTTGTCTTTTACCCCAAAACTGCTTTTAACCCAAGTCCTCACCCTCATACATATTGTGGACAATCCTCATTTACTTCTCTGGTACTCCTTTCTCTCTCATACTCCTCCAGACATCTTGATGTGGTGCATAAGCTTTCTCCATATCAATCAACACTATATGCAAATGTGTCTGTTTTTCTCAATTCTTTTCCATGAGCTGTCTCAATGTAAAGACTGAATCAGTTGTTCCTCTCCTTGACATAAAATCAAGCTGCTCTTCCTCTATGGCGATCCCTAAGCCTTCTCTCTATAACCCTTTCCAACATTTTTATGTGTGTGACATCAGTTTTATTCCTCAATAGTTTCCACAATCCTGAATATTACCCTTCTCTTTATACATAGGTACAATCACACTATTCCTTTACTCCTCTGGTATTCTCTCTTGTTCAAAGATCATCTGCATTAGATCCCACAACACATCAACTCTTCTCCTATGCTCTTCTACAATTTTGCTGGTATTTCCTCCTGTCCTGTTGCCTTTTCTCTTTTCATTCCTTTCAGTGCCTCCTTCCTCCCTCCTTATTCTTTGCACTTGCTCTTTATTTGGGACTCCATCCCCAAATACTACCTTTGGACTATCTTCATTCAACAGCTTTTCTAAGTACCTCTTCAATCTACAGTATTCTTGATCCTATCAAGCTTAATCAAGGCCACAAATTCCACAGCTTTATCTGACTAAAATCCTTCCCATCCTTGTTCCTGTCTTTGCTATTCTAAAAAAAAACACTCTGTCTCCCTCTTTTGTTCTCTTCAGTTTTTCATACACCTAATTCAAAGCTTGTGCCTTGGCTTATGTATAGCAAAGTACATGTAATGTGTCCCTTTTGCATCACATTGTTTATCTGAAGCTCATCCCACCCTTCGGATTTTTTGCTAGTTGAATTGACTGGAGCTTTTATTCGGAAACCCCTGGATCACACAATCATCAGGTGTAAAGTCACGACTCGGTGGAAAACAAGCCAGTGCCGACCCATGATACACCCGTGTGAATCGTGCTTCTCAAGGTCTGTTTATACTTAGCTGGTTGAAGCCCATATGGAGCCCTAGACGGTTTCCCCTAGATGTATGTAGCGCAGACGGAGACAGGAGTGGGATTAAGAAACGAAACCCCTTGGTGTCTATAATACATATTCAGTAATGTTAATCTTGGGTGTACTGAGCCCGCCCCCCTTAACTTTCATAAATGACGCCCTAGGCGACCGCTTAAGTAAGTCTCCATTGCCCAAGTCCGTCGGTGAATTCCAAAGACTTTGTTGAGGGTGAGTGGTCTGGTCATCAATCTGCCATTCCCACGCCCCTCTTCAAAAAAGGAGGAGTAAAAATAATGCCGAAGATCAGCGATTTTCTTTTAAAAGACGCCGTTAAAGAAAAGAAGGTTACGACTGCTTCCTAATATTTTTTAACATTGCAGTATACTTTCAAACCGATCGGTAAACGTTGACTCACGCTGAGACACGCCTTGCCGAGTGCTGATTGGCGCGACCGATTCCCGTCACAGTTTATCGTCACTCGGTCACATGACTCGAAATTACACGCCCATTGGTTTTGTCACCTTGCTCGCCGCCATTTCCTTCAGCTTCTGGAGGACCGGTTGTTGTTTCAACGAGGTGCGTTCGCATACCGAAACACCGGCGTCGAAATGCCGTCTCACCCGCTGCGAGTAGCTGTGGTCTGCTCCAGCAACCAGAACCGTAGTATGGAGGCGCATAACATCCTCAGGTACAAGTGAAAAGGGGCGGGCGAAACTGAACGAGACATACTAGGAAATCCGAGCTTTATAGACCAAGTATACGGGCCCCTAGTTCGGGAGAGGCCTAAAGTGAAATACAGTACAGACGGTGTGAAAACCCGAAATAAGCCGGAAGATATGATTTCGGAGTAGCGGGACAAATCGCGTGTCGTTTAAAGTCATATGCATCGCTCGTATGGGACCAGAAATAAGACGCAAGAGCTGGGGATGTAAAAGTAGGCCATGAGCGAAGGGCCTCCAAATCCGAGGTATTTGTATCCAGGTAGGCAAATGGCGGTAGCGTTTCCGAGACTTGCGAAAATATCCGTTTTTTTTTTTAACCAAATAGCAATCTGTTATTTAAGAAAAGAAGGGCGGTAGAATCGCGAAATGATTATGCAGTGGGGTAAATGGTCACCCGTACTAACCCCGTTTTGGAAGATCAAAAGAAAAGTTTCGAAATCCTTTTCACTTAGGAAAAAAAAACATACGTTGTGTACTGTATGAGCCAGATGTTATGGATTCCAATTGTATGCAATACGTGAATTGTAAATTCACAACACAGTACGTAAACTTAAGTGGGAAGGGAATATTTTTGAAGGTCGGAAGTGGAAATTTCGAGAATTTCTTTAGTTTCCTAAACAAGTCCAACTTGCCTTTGTTTCGCGTAATGGCCTATGTGTGGTAAACACCGTCGCAGTGTTATTTAAATTGTACACTACCGTCATATGGTATTGTGTATACGCGTTTATATTAAAAGCCTCACAGGCGTTAGTAAATGGTTACATCTGCATAAAACGGTGCTTTAGGTAAATCATTGTCATAAAATGTATTTTTTTTTTTGTATATGGGTTAACTGAGAAATAGTCTTTTTTTTGTGACAACTGTACCCTATCATTGTCCATGATAGTAACTTCCAGTTTTTAATTGCTTGAGGACCCAACCAGGAATAGTTTCAACCTTATGTCATTACGGGTAATTATATTTGAAACGGTTGAAAACAAAATATTTTATTACATTTTCCTTCTTGAAGTGGAGAAGTCATTGTGGCACAGTGAGTAAAGTTGCCTCCGTATTTAAAACCACCTTATTTTCCAACAAAATATATTCTTTGTGGACCATGCATGTTCTGAGAGCTTTTTTTTCAAATATTAAGCCTCAGGACCTGCTACAAGAGTATTTGGCAGCCGTGATTAGGTGTTTGCATGTGTTGCCTATGATATTAAATATTATAAATTGATTCCCTGTGATGCATTCTTAGATAAGTCATTTATTATATGAATTGATTGTACACACATAGCATAAATTGTTAAAGGAAGAGGTTAGAACCACAGCAGTATCCCTATGTATATCACATTTCTAAGATGCTTGAGTGCAAAACACTCATGGTCAGTCATAAGGATGTAATGGTTTTTATCTAGCAGCTTTGAGTAAAATGCCACTAATGGTAACCCCTCCACATTATCCAAACCCATTTTTTTCCAGAAGAATGACATTCCTCACCTTTTTTCAGATTTTTTTCAGTGTTTGTTTTTTTTTTCTATTTCCTCCTCCTCTTCCCCAAAAATGACTGCTGGTGCAGTTACAATTGCACCAGCAGATACCGTTGTCTTCTGCTGAACATCTAATTCAGTTGCAGTGCACACAGGTCAAGCCCCAAACCCTTGTTTGAAGGATGATCTTGTTTCCCAGGTGCCTTAGTGTCTGAAAGCTTTAAAGTTGAGTCATATTTTCCTGTAACTGCTGAATGCCAATTACAAAAATATTTTGTGGTATATAGACAAATTTTCCACCCTCTTGTTCTGCTTATGGAATTTGCATCTCATATTGCCTGCTTTCTGCAAACATTTCCAGTTGAATGCAATTAGTTGTTAATTTGTTTAGCAATGTAGTAGGCATTGTACATAGTTTTGATGTGTTCTGTACGAAATAAACAAAACTGCATCCACATGGAATAATTTTTTATCATAACATTTTTGTTTGTTCATCTGTAGACATAACATGTTTTGGTAATAAACTTGGGCATGTTCTTTCCTGAGTTTGTTCCTTTCTTGTGCTTGATGCTTTGGGGTCAGGCTCTCTAGACTGTGAAACCTTAAGATCGATTAAGTAGTGTGTTAGCTGGATAGACCTTGAAGATAGATTAATTTAAAGTTCTCATTAAGGCAAAAATACAGTATGTGAATGTACAGCGTTGAAGCCATCCTGAGTGGACACAGATCAGGTAATAGTGTGAATGCAAATTTTGTGGTTCCAGTGTATGTATATGTAAAACAAAAAAAAAAATAGTGTTTTTACTTTCTACCATACCTTTAAATATAAATCTCCTATCTGTTCAAGGGAAAGGACATCATTGAGTTATTGGTGATGCTCTAGAGCTGATCATGAGATGTTATGTAATATGCAGCATCATTCTCCTTGCTTATCTCAGTATTTAAGGTTTTATAATACCTTCTACATTTTGTATTTTTTATTCAATAAGGTAAATAAACAGTTGGTTCTCAACAAGCAGTATCAGTGCAGTTCTTCAGGTGGTATAGTGTGAATACTACAGTCACCCCCCCACTTTCTTGCCATAGTATGCTCTTTGGTATCGTAAAAAACCTGCAGTTGGGTTTTGATTGGAAAAAGCAAACTGTTGGTACCAATTTAAATCATGGATCAGTACAACTTGAGTTTGGCTTTTATATTGTCTGGTCCTGCAGGGTCATACTGTGCTAGATGAAGTTCTATTTTCTGAAATCTGTTGCTTCTGCACTTTTAAGGCATAATTGTGAATCAGAAATTAAATGAGGACTTCATTTGTATTGGAATATTGCATCAGTCTCAAGCCCCAAATGAGTAATTGAACTATTGTAAGTTATACAGCCACCAGAGCACTATTTTCAAGTCTTGTATAATATTGATGAATTTCACATTCTGTTACTTCTGTACATATTTTCTGATAAGGTTTTTAAATAACTGCATCTAGATCTTGAGTGGAAGTAGGCAAACATTGCATTTAAATTGCATCTCTTCGCAAGTAGTATATAGATAAAACATCCAGTCTCTTGCAGTGCTTTTTTTTTTTTTTTATGATGTTTTGTCTGGAGTGGAATATCTGGCTTTTACTGCAGCAGCTAGTAAAGGAGATGACTTATTTTGCAAAGTAACGTATTTTTTGCTCCATAAGACGCACTCCCCACGCCCCCCAAAAGTGGGTGGAAATGTCTGTGGTCTTATGGAGCAAATATTGCGTCACAGACCGTGATCTGTATTACCTGACCTGTTAGTGGTAGCGACAGCTGTTAGAAGAGGAAGTGGTAGGACCACAAGAAACCCCTGGGGACGCTTAACACTAGAATTACCAAAGCCTATGAAAAAAGTTGTAAATCCATCCCATCTTAAATCCCTTCGCACCTCCCCTTCAGCGTCTTTTGTCTTGTAAATGTGTTAATGAGCGGCAAGTAGCCTGCTCCCCCACCCACTGCCGCACAGTTTTCTTAGCTCAAGTCTGTTTACCTGCGTGTCAGTTGCTTAGAGTTGTATAGAGTGTGAAATCAACTGAGGTGAACTCAGATGATGACGAGGATTCTACATCGGAGAAAGAATGCAGATCACCCTTTTGCCATTGCTGTACTTTATATATGCACACGGGAGCCTCTGCAGTCTGCTTGTGACTTTACGCTGTAGGAAGATAAGTAAATTAAGGTAAATAACATTTGATCTGGCTCTTGTATACGAATTACAGCGACGGCAGCTTTCACCTGCAGCTATAGACTATTCAGTACGCAAGCGACTGTCCACGCTAGTGTTGAGGTTGGGATGGTAAATGTGCCCAAAAAAGAAGTCTGACTGCATTCTTATACCATTGCTTACAAACTCAAAACTCAAGTGTCAGCGTGCACTTTTTGTGGCATTACACGTGTATTTTTTGAGCATGCCCATGTAAATCAAACACGGGAAGCTTTGCAGTCTACTTGTGACTTTGCACTGTAGAAAGTAAGTAAATAAAAGCCAGATCGAATGTTATTTACCTTGATTTATGTAAGTAACATATAAATGTTAATGTTTTGGGCACATGCACCATCCAGATCTAAACACTAATCTGGAGAGTTGCTCGCGTACTGAAGGGTCTATATCTGCAGGTGGAAGCTGCCAATAGCAATGCCTTAGATGGAACTGAATATAGCAAAGAAAGTGATATCAGTGATTGTGAGCAACTGAGGTTCATAAATTCTGACACTAGTGATGAGGAGTTCTTGGGGTTTCCAGAAAACTAGAAGAGTGCTTTAACCTTAGTTTCTTATTTGTTAATGACAGTGATGATGGTTCTTAATACCGCTGTTGCCTTTACATGGTTGACATGTTATTCTGCTATATTTTATTAAATATATTAGTACACCATTTGGTTCAGAATATTTTTCTTGTTTTCCTCCTCTAAACCTAGGTGTGTATTATGGTCAGATGCATCTTATGGAGAGAAAAATAGGGTAAATACTTTAATTGGCAGTCTACATGAGGTGAACTGTGTGCTCGCAACTTGTGTTACTAGTTTCGTCAACATGAAAGTGACCTTAATCTTAAGTTGCTGATAGTGTTAAGTGAAAGCTGTTTCTGATATAACCCTCTTTATTAAACAGGTGGAATCTAGACTAAGTATGGTGGTAATACACAGTTTGCAAATTGTATTAATCTTCTTGGTCCACTGTGTTTAGCAGCTACATACGAGGTGTGGCAGAAAAGTAATGAGACTGGCAACACTGCAAGCGATCTGGCAACACTGCGCTGTTGTCCTTGATAGAGAACGTGTATCAGTACCCTCCCATAGCTCAGTGCGAGTTTCAACTCCTTCCGTTAACTACGTGATTTTTGTGACTGCTATTAGCGAAGTTGTGTTTTTGGTTGTGCGTCACACAAAATGGAACAGCGGAATTTGGAGCAACGTTGTGCCATTAAATTTTGTGTTAAGCTTGGAGAATCGGCAAGTGTGACGTTTGAGAAGTTAAAACAGGCCTATGGGGAACATTCTTTATCCCGAGCTCAAAATCATTTTTGGAAGGCAGACAAAAGGGGTATCGTCCACAAAGAATTTGTTCCTCCAGGACAAACTGTCAACCAAGTAAAGACGTCCTTGAAAGGCTCAGAAAAAGGGTCATTCGCATGAGACCAGACATTGCAGACAAATGGATGCTCCATCATGACAATGCCCCATGTCACACTGCCCTCTCCATAACAGAATTTTTGACCTCAAAAAGCATTCCTGTGGTTCCCCAGCCCCCTTGTTCACCTGACCTCAGTCCGTGTGACTTTTTTTCCTTTTTCCTAAACTGAAAAATGTCCTCAAAGGACGTCATTTTGGGACTTTAGAAAACATCCAAAAGTGTAACGGACATGCTGAAGACCATACCGGTTGAAGACTTCCAGCGCTGCCACCAACAGTGGGAACAATGTCTCCATCGGTGTGTAGCTGCCCAAGGGAACTACTTTGAAGGGGATAACATTGATGTTTGAAAAAAATAAAAACTTTGGTAAATAAAAAATCAGTCTCATTACTTGTCTGCCACACCTCGTATAATGCCTTTTATAAATGTAGTTTTATTATACTCAACATTCTTTCAGATTAGCTAAATGCTTTCTTGTTGCTTTGTATTGCATAAGTTTATAGAACACAATTGTACCACCCCTCAAATGTGTGCAATGTCCTTTATGAAAAGGTTTTGCTTCTGCTATACAACGTTGGCAGCCTCTTTCCTCGGCCAGTCTCCTTTAGTCTAATTTTTGACAGTCCTCATACACCCACTCATACATTTTGGCATAAAAATAATCCTTCCACAGATATGCTTGGATTCAATTAAACAATTCAATGTTTTGCATTTTTTTCAGATTGACACTCTATTCTGGCTCATTATGAGTTTACTATACCTGTAAATTGGTAAAGAACACAGAATTAAATGGAGAGTGGATAAAAACAAAAATTGAGCTTGACTCACATTTCTGGAGGCCAGCAGATGAGAGAGTTGGAAAGTGGTGAAATTTTGTAGTCTGTGTCTGCTTGTTTTATAAGAGTATGTGATTAAGAAAATGTGAATAGAATCATTCACAGTGTTTGTGCCACATTTTCAAAGCCAAGTTCTTAGCTGTCATGCTTTGCTTTTTATCACTGGTCCCTGAACAAAAATAATTTACATGTAATAAGGAAACTTTTTGGATGTTTGGCTATCCCTCCCCTTCAGGGACAGCACATTTCTTTCATGGGCAGTGCTCCATATTAAATAGCAGTAATGGCTTGTGGCTACCTAAATCAGGTGGGTATGGAGTCTACTTTTCATGTGAAGTGAAATTGTTTTTGCAAGGAAACACCTGAAATGTTACCACTCCAAAGATGAGATTTGAGAAAAATGATTGCTACTTTTTGCACAAAACAACTAATAAGCAAAAGTTTTGAGTGTACACATTTTTAATTTAAAAAAAGTATTTTTATTCTGAATTGTGGCATTTTGTCCAGAATACTATGACACTACAGTCATTTTTAGATTAAATATTTACTTGATTTTATGACTATATGAAACCTTATTTTTTCTGGTGTGAAGATAAAAAATAAAAATTATGGAAAATAGTGACCATTAACGCACCTTGCATTCCATTGATTAACTGTTTGGGAGTTTGCCAGTCGTTGATCTTAATGTTTCAAGAATGCCCAGAGGTATGTAGTAGTGTGCAAATACCTTAAAAATAAAATTAACTGCTATAATATAGAAGTAGAATATTTTCTTTCAACATTTTGTGTTGGAAGAAAAACTGAAATCCTTTTCTCTCCAACTGATGTATACTTCAAGCCCTCTCATTGCTGCTGCCTGCCATCCTTTAACTGGACAAATGTCATTTAGAATTTAAATTATTATTTAAAGGGTTTTACTACCAGCATCATATCATGTATTATCCCAGTGAGTAAGACATGTTGCTGTTGAAATCCAAGCCATTTCACTTTTATTTGCTTCAGCTGTCAAATTATTTAATTTTTTTTTATAATTCTTATTCTGTTTTTTGATAATGTTCTTTTAAAATTGCAGTTTTAGAAATGTTAATGGTAGTTGGATACTGGACAGCATTACTGGTACATTTAGTAGAGGCAACTTTATCATACCTACATTTAGGTTTTAATCAGTTTTAACTGCATTAGCACCAGATAAAACTGTTGCCTTGTTAACTTGTGTTTAAAGGTACTGGCATTCCTAGAGTTCAGAAATACCCAAAATGAAAAGGCTTTTACAAGAAGCATGTCTGTCTATTGCTGTTTTTACAGAAGGAAGGTTATTCGATGTGACAGATTGCTAAGAAACTGAAGATTTCATGCAAAGGTCTCTATTACTGTCTTCAGAAGAGGGTAAACTGAATCTAACCAGGATAGAAAAAGGAGGCCAAGATGGACAACTTCATAAGAGAATAAGACATCAGAGTGTGTATTTTGAGAATTTCATTACTAGTCCTTCATTGTTGTCTTTATTAAATACACAGCAAGTATCAGTGTTCTCTGCAACAGAGAAAAGGAGACTCTGGAATGATGAACATAATTTACCTTTCCAGTCATTGTTTGTTCATTGTCTTATTTTGCCAGTTTTAATCTTTTCATTTGTGGCTTTTTTATTATTGTTAAACTCTGCCTCTGAAGCCAGCATTGCACAGTTGTCTTTTCACATGACACTGGTGTTTATCATGAAGTCCACTGAGAAACCAGCAAGGCCTCTGAGAAGCAACCTGCAGATTCTGATGTCCTTATCTTAATGCGTTAGTTCATCTTGGCCTTCCCCTTTTTCTGTACTGATTAGATCCAGTTTACCTTCTTCTCTCAGGATAGTAATGGACACCTTTGTATGAAGTCATCAGTTTCTTTGGGAATCATTAAAATAGCCTTCATTCTGCAAACAAAAACAATAGACTGACATGATTCTTTAGAAAGCTGTTTTATTTTGTCAATTTTTGAACCCAGAACTGAACGTTTTGAATGACACTACATTGCAACACAAATGAATGGAATAACTGGTTTCATTGGTTGTAATATTTCTTTCAATAATCAACATGCATGTAAATATAACTAAGGTAACCTTATAGAGTTTACCATTTGGAGACTGAAGGAATTGCTGCTGAAAATGGGGCTTTGTAGCCATGTGTGAATAAAAAAAATTCAGTCCTTAACTGCAGTAATGGCCTTTATACACACTAGTATTACTTTGGCTGTATTTTGAAATCAATTTCATGATATCTTGGTAAAGGTGTGCATTTCTGTCAAAAAAAAGACAATTTCTTGGTGACCCAAACTTTTGAATGGTAGTGTATTATGTTGCATCAAAGCAAACTATATACAAGACAAAAGGCAGTTTATCACTGTCAATTTGAATCATCAGGTTACTGTTTAGCACCCTAACCTGTTGAAGTTTGGGTTTAAAGGCTGTAGCGATGTTGTGGCTTTTTTTTTTTAATACTTAAGTTGCAAATGTCTAGTAACAAAAAAACAAAACTACAATGTTAAGGAGATTACGTTTTTATCAGAAGTCATGGTTTGTTATCTAATATACTTTATGCAGCTTTTAATAAAGTTATGGTTTTTTAAAAACCTGCAAGACAGCTAGGTGGATTCCGTATTTGGTTAAGTATTTACTTTTTGAATGGATCGTAAATTAAATCTGCCTTTTTTTGTACTGAGAGGCGATAATCTTAATTTTGGATAAAAATCCATTGGTGCAGCTCATATATAACCCCCCCCCCCCCTTATATTTATTAGATAATTAAAGGTATGTCGTTTTGGTCAGTTCTGAAGTAATCAACCAAAATACTTTTGTTTATTGAATTTTCAAGTTATTGGAGTTGGTATCCATAGTTTTACAAAAAAAAAAAACTCCCATAACTATGTACATATTTTGTCCACACTGTCTTCCTATATTAGACAACTTCAGATGTGTTTACAGTAAGTAATCTGTGTCTACAAGTTTCTTTTGTTTTATCAAGTAGTAGCTTGTTTTCTTTAGTTCAAGAGTGATTTGTTTCTGACCTTGGCAACAGACATAGTTACCTATAGGAACTGATAGATTTACTGCTGTCCAATCCAGAGGCTTTCAGACTCGATCCTGAGGACCCACTGTGGCTGCAGGTTTTTGTTCCAGCCAGGTGGTTAATCAGTGACAACTGATAACACTGATCTCATTTAATGAGCTGTTTTTCTATATTCAGAGAAGCACAACACGACGATTTTTACATTTATAAGACATTTTGAAATATTTGTATTTTTGCTGTAGATTTAAATGCTTAATTCTTTTGTTGATTTAATTATTTTGCCCTTTCTCTGTGCAGTTTGCTCCCTTCTTTGTATCTTAATAATAATAATTAACAACTAGCAGAGCAGGCAAACAGCACTGAATCATGAAAAAGCTGCATCTACTTTAGCATCACACCCACTAATTAGTAAATAATTAATTGAACAATTAGTATACCTGGAAAAGTAGAATGAAAATCAAGATAAAAATATTAAAATGGAAACAAACATTATTCCCATATAACTGCATAGTACATTGTTTTTTTTTTTTAACTAAACTTAGTATTTCTGTATTGTTCCAAAAACACAGAATCTGGGAAATAATTCACTTAATTAGTCCTGGAGTCCAATTAAAAGCAGAAGCTGGTTGTAACAAAAACCTTCAGCCACAGTTGGTCCCCAGGACTGAGTTTGAAAACCCCGGTCCAATCCTTGTACCCAACGGTGTAAAGAGTTGCTGGGCTCCAAAGTTTTTCATGTGTATGGAGAATGGCGATGACAAATTCCTGATACAGTAAAAGCAAATGGGGACCTAGCTTAAAGGCAGCAAAACAGTATCAAGATTTCTGTTTAAAAATCATTGTTTAGCAAAAGTGTATTGGTAAGTTAACCATTTGTTGAAAACCCCTTTCTGAATGTAGAGTTTACTGAGACAAAGGAGCTTTTAATTAAATACCAGCATTCATCCATTGGTCAGGAATCCAGCCTTGTAATGGCTAATACATTGGTGCTACCACCTGCTTCACGTGGTCTGAGATGTATGTGTACAGCTAGGGAATAAAAGCTAAATGTGTGTGAATGAGAGAAAATGTAAAGCACCATATTTGTAAGATGAGTCAATAAATGGAAGATTAATTCGTCACTGCAATTTCAATCGATGGAAAAATCTGTAAGTACTGATTTCTTTTAATGACCAACAAATGAGGTCTTCAATACAAAGGTTGGATTCCATTTTAATACACCTTAGTTTTTCATGAGTCAAGCTTTCCAGATATGGTTTAAATGGCAATATTTTAGCTGAAATGCATGTAGCACATGATTGGATACCTGACCAGTGGGCTAACCTTCTTGAGTAACCTGACAATGTTTTTGATGTTTTGATATTTTTTATGGTTATTTAATGTTGGACTTCATTGACTTGTTTGTTAGATTTGTTATTTCCATTATCTGTGAAAACTTGAGATTAACAGTTTTTTTCCCCCCTTAGTCATCACTGCAAGCAACACCAAAGTAATGGATGAAAAAAAAAATAGGTGGTGTATTCTTTGAAGAATATTACCATTGAGTTCAGTGGAGTGGGCTTCCTTTCTAATACCATGATAAGTCTAATTTGATTGTGTAAATATACTCAGCAAAAAAGAAACGTCCCCTGACTTTCAACTGTTTTTACTTTCAGTAGACTTAATGTGTAAATATTTGTATGAACACTAAAAGAGTCGACACCATAAGACATAAACTAAAAATGTTTCACAATGTGTCCCTGAATGAAGGGAGACCCAAAATCAAAAGTACCAGTCAGTATCTGGTGTGGCCACCAGCTGCTTGAAGTACTGCAGTGCATCTCCTCCTCATGGACTGGACCAGATTTGTCAGTTCTTGCTGTGAGATGTTACCCCACTCTTCCACCAAGGCACCTGCAAGTTCCTGGACATTTCTGGGGGGAATGGCCCTAGCCCTCACCCTGCGATCCAACAGGTCCCAGACGTGCTCAATGGGATTGAGATCTGGGCTCTTCGCTGGCCATGGCAGAACACTGACATTGCTGTCATGCAGAAACTCGCGCACTTTTTTGCCACTCCTGTCTGGTCCAGCGAAGGTGGGTTTGTGCCCATAGGCGGCGTTGTTGCTGGTGATGTATGGTAAGAACCTGCCTTACAACAGGCCTGCAAGCCCTCAGTCCAGCCTCTCTCAGCCTATTGCGGACAGTCTGAGCACTGATGGAGGGATTGTGTGTTCCTGGTGTGACTCGGGCAGTTGTTGTGGCCATCCTGTACCTGTCACGCAGGTGTGATATTCGGATGTACCGATCCTGTGCAGGTGTTGTTACACGTGGTCTTCCACTGCGAGGATGATCAGCTGTCCTTCCTGTCTCCCTGTAGCGCTGTCTTAGGCGTCTCACAGTGTGGACATGGCAATTTATTGCCCCAGCCACATCAGCAGTCCTCATGCCTCCCTGCAGCATGCCTAATGCACGTTCACGCAGATGAGCAGGGACCCTGGGCATCTTTCTTTGGGTGTTTTTCACAGTCGGTAGACAAGTGTCTTTAGTGTCCTGCGTTTAGACCTGTGACCTTAAATGCCTACTTTCTGTAAGCTGTTAAGATCTTAACAACCATTCCACAGGTGCATGTTAATTAATTGATTATGGTTAGTTGAACATGCATGGAAAACATTGTTTAAACAATTTACAATGAAGATCTGTAAAGTTATTTGGATTTTTAAAACATTATTGTTGAAATACACAGTCCTGAAAAAGGGACGTTTCTCTCTCTTTTTGCTGAGTATATAAATATTAAAACATACCTTGGCATAAAATACAGCGACTTTGTGTATTCATGGGTAAGAAGATCTTACTGAAAAATGTGGTTTGTGTGTATATGAAGAGGATTTATTCTCTGCAGAAGATGGGGTACAGTGTTAAAGTTGATCATATAAATGACTCATGCTGTGAGTAAGTGATGTTGTAAAAAAAGTTGCCCAGTATCTTGTCAGTCTTTTTGTAGTAAGAAGTGGTGGTCTCCCTCTCACAGCAGCAAGTCTGGATGGAAAATCCTTGCTGTTGAAGCACCCATGGCTTGCACTTAGATTCTTAAACCCCAGAATCATTTAATATTGTTTGCTTTTTGAAATATTAAGCCTTAATTTGGTATGTGGTATTGACTCTTTCAACTGCCCCTTTCTTGTGATGAATTCAGGAGCTGTCTTGCCATTTTAACTCTGGCTCCCCATCTTTCACAGCCTACTAATCTAAATCACTGTCCACGTAAATCATAAGGCTATGTTTAGCACACTAACCTGTTAAAGTTTTGGTTTAAAGGCTGTAGCAATGCTGTTGTGGCTTTTTTTTATATTTAAGTTGCAAACATCGTAACATTAAACCACAGACAAAACTACAATGATAAGGAGGTTACATTTTTATAAGAAGTTGTGTTGCAGGTGTGTAGTTTCTTCCTTGATAGCTTTAGGTGCAGTGGATAAATGGAAATGGATAGGCTGTCAGTCTTTCTGATGCCAGCGATATTCACTTTTTTTTTTTTTTTTTTTTTGCCCTATTTACACGGGCATCATTGTAATCCAATTGTAAGGTTAACTCGATGTGGAACGTGAACACCATGTTCTGTGTGCACACACACCATGCTGTATTTAATATTTGAAGCTTTGGAAAACAATTGTTAGAGAAACCAGCATTCTTTGACCTCAGTGGCATGTATGACATGGGTAGTACACATTCAGTGTTTTATTTATTGGCTTTTACTTAGGTTTTTGACAGCAGTGATCCTTGTGTCATGCTGCTGATATTTTCTAATTATTGAGTAGTAATTTTTATATTGAAGAGTGTTTGAATTTAAGGCCTAAATATTACATTTATGTATTTGTTATGAAATAATGAGTTATCTAGGGCTGATGCATCTCTAGGAAAAAAATTCACAGGTTGGTTTGTTTAGTCCCCTTAAGTACACAAGCGCACACATGAGGAAAGGTCCACATTTTTTGGGCATTTGAAAATGCAACCTTTTTATTCACTAGTAGGGGGAGGGAACCATGAATTTTGTGGGAGGCAAAAGTACTAGCTAGGTGTAGTAGCCCTTGTGCTCATAATGTGTTCTCGAACCAGCCTTTATCACTGTTCACTACTATTTCTAGTTCTGTAGTGAGTACTTGTGCTGGTATATGGGAACATCACTCTGTTGGACTGTTCAAGAGTTTGTGCTGATGTAGAAGAGGTGAATTTGTGGGGTGTGGCCTTTTTTTTTTTTTTTTTTTTTGAAAGGTTGAATATTTGCAAATGCTTTTCAGCTTGTCAGTGATATAAATAAACATTAAAAGTATAATAGTCTCAAGTCTCTTCTAAGAAGTTTAATAAAATGTACACTTAGCATATGTTTGGACAAGTAACAGGTGGAAAGAGAACTACATTGATTTGCCATATTGCCAAACACTTTTCCCTGTTGTGTTCCATGAAAATGCTTGTTAGTGGTCTTGTAACTATATTAACATTTAATTCACTCAAAATGCAATGTTAATGCATTGTAAGCTCCCACCAGTCCATTTTGTTGTCTGTGCAGTACTGAAGTTATTATTATTAATTATTATTAGTTATTGAAATTTGCAACCTTCATAGTTTTTTGTATTTTTTTAATCAGTATTAATAATTGTGAATTGGAGGAAGTCAAATTCCCTTTTTTTTACTAGAATTTAGTTATAGTGCAATTCAGTATCGGTCAAAATATATATGTTAAACACAGTTCATCCAATAAACTCAAGTAGAGCACATGTGAAATAAACATGGGGGTTGGGGTGCCTTTGAGCTGTTACTTTGAGGCACAAAAAAGTAGATTTTTTCCAACTGTTTCCTTCTAATATTTCATACTAGCATAGTAAAATGGACACAATGGTAAGTCAGTCTCTTTTGATCATTTCATGCATTTAGGAACCTCTCCACCAGGTATGCTAGTCCTTGTGCCTCTCTTTAATAAGTTCTTTACATTTAGCACTCTTCCTACTAAGTGGGGAGCCACTTCAACAACCACTAATTTGTGGCCTCTACCTGGATGATGTGATGGAAGCCATTTTTGAACCAGTGCACTGCCCACACATTAGCTTTTTGCTGGTGAAATAGTGAGAGAGAGAGACCATTAGATACAAGGGATGATTAGAAGGCCAGAATGACTAGGCCGTGAAGGGCAGTTTAGCCTGGACATTGGGATACACCCAACTCTTTAGGAAGGCTGCCAAGGGTCACATGATTCAGAGTCGGTACCCTAGTTGTATGTCTCATCTGAAAGACAGTAACTTTTTTACAGCATTACAGCACTGTGTCCCTGTCCATGCACTAGGGTATTGGGATCTGTATTCAGACCACAGTTAAAGTGCCCCCTGCTGGCCTCACCAAAACCTTTTCCAGCAGCAGCCCAAGCTTTTTGATGTACCAGCCAGGCCCAAACATGCTTAGCTTCAGGTGGGTGATTTCTTCTGAAGTACATGTGGTATGGCTGCTTTGTCTGTCTTCCTCTCTTTATTGGACATTTTAGCCATCACATCCCTCTTCCCATGTTGTTTTGCCAGTGAATAAAGGCAACAATGACTTTCAGTCCAGGCTTGGACACTGGACGTTTTTGTGTGTGTCTAATAATTTTGAGAAAATGTGCTAGGTTTTGGGTTCTGTATCAAGCATATATTTACATGTCTGAATGTAGATTTTCATTGCTTTAAGGTGTTTTGAAAACCTATTGATTAATATCAATCATTTCATTTTGGGTCAAATTCATCACAATGTCAACTTATGTCTGTATTGCCCAGCCCTACTTGATACTGTGTTCTTTCTACCTCAGCGCTTTTGGCTTTCATTGTTGGTCATATTGTGGCTGTCTGAAGCTGTATTTTTTGGAAGTTTTGAATAAAGAGGTATTAACTTTGTAGTGAAGGTTGCTAGGAGCCATTATAAAAAGCTTACTTGTGGCTGTTGTACCCCTGAGATCTTTTGATATTAGAATTAAAGGACTTCAAGGGAAGCTTGTGCAGTAGTAATCAGAAGGGTATCCCAATATGGCTTGAGCCAGTATTGTTACTTGCAGACCAAGAAGACAGTGGCAAAGGTTAAGTTTGTGTCGGGTTTGAGGTTATGAAAAGCAGCTTGCTTGAAAGGATAGCCTTTACTTTGCAATTGTAGTTGGAATTAATGCCCATGATAAGATGGAAGGCATACCTTAAAGTTCTGGAGGCTTAACCATTTTGGTGGGGCAAAGGAAAGACCTATTGGTGGAGTTGACTAGATTTCTGTGATCTAGAATCTAGTGTACTAAAATTAAGGGGTGTGTGAGATGCCTTTGTTTATTGTAAGGTGGCAAGTTCGTTTTTATAGTCAGTTGAGTGATTGCCTCCTAAACGTACTGAAGAGAGCTAGTACCAAAATCTGGAAAGGAGAACTCTGGTGACAGTCCAACTTTGTCTTGAAGTCTAACATCCTGGCCATTAAACATTGACCTATCCTTTTTATTCTTAGATAGGTATTTAACAATTTAGAGTTTGCCAGTGCTGGCTCAGTGTGGTAGACAATTGTTAAAGGCGTATGGTTGCATTTCACAGATTCTTATTGGAGGCAATCCTGAATACTGGATCTTTAGGGTGGTGTTTACATGCCATTTTGTCCTTCAAAGTGTTTGTGTAGGGATTTGTGACATTCAAATTAAATTAAGTTCAGTTTGCATTTAATTTTTCAGTATCCTTTTGGTATTGAAAATAATTCTTAGGTTTAAGCAGTAGGTTGGTTGCTTTTTGAATGCTGCACCTAGATTGTTTGGCATTTATCATTGAACTTCTTCACTCTATTCTATACAGATATCTGGTGGTTTATGCATTCAGCTAATTATATGGGAAGGACTTGAACAAAAAATTACCCCACTGTGTAGGCCTGTTCCAGTAGAACTGCAGTCCTGCACTTCCCATGACACACATCTTATTTATGGAAAAATAGGTTTTATTAAATTTTACAAAGTGATGTTTGGGAAGGTCTACCTTTTATGTGTTTCTTTTGCACACTCTTAAGTACCAAGACTCTTTGGAATGGGTATTTTTAGTGCAGTATCAGATAAACCCTGGAGCGGTTCTCTTAAGGTATGAATGTAATGTGGCACTGGCCCAATCTAACTACATGAAATACTATGTTTTATGCATGAAATTGCGTATGCTAAGCATCACCTATTGGTAATTAGGGAATCTCATTCGCACCTAATGAGTTGGGTTGGGGGTGTTAGCGTGGTGCGTTTAGCCCAATACAATGGAGAAAAGTGTAAATTCACCTAAGATAGACAGACATACAGATGTGTTTGATGCATCCAAAATAACTGGAAATTAGAACAAAGTAATGTATCCTCTCCTACTTTGTAAGAAAGCAGATTGACTATGAATGTGAAAATGCCTTAATCAGTTACAGCGATTGATGGACTTGGGGTGAGTAAAGATGCAGTTTCCCAGAATTGCTTCAAAAAGGTAGTCATTAAATTGTCAAATATAAGCTATTTGTGGACAGCCTTGAAACGCATTCACCCTGATGCTTGCCGTCATTGGTGCTCTCTGCTTCATCATCATACACACAGTGCACACCTGTGTCTTACTTTTTTTTTTAAATATGTGATTGAGTTTTTGCTTGTAGCCTTTATAGCTGTCATTTGCAGTTAAGTGTTTTTTAAAAAAAAAAAAAAAAAAACCTTAAGTTGTATTTAGAATTACCTTGTACTGCTGTACATTCTGGAAACCTTTGTTAGTGAAGCGAGACATTAAGTACAAGTGCAGTTTACATAAATCTCATTATTTACAAATCAGTTTTACATGAGAATTGAATGCATCATCTCATTAAACTACACCACACAACTCTAACAGCATGTACAATGGTTTACCTTTAGCATGTCAATTAAAGGAGGAGCTTTTCTGGTACACCTAAATTTTAATATTTTTCTTAATCTTGGTTAAGGTACACATACTTGACTTGCAGTTCAGTAATTTTTAATAGAAATCACTGAAGTTTTTGGATTTTCAAAAGTTAATTTTATATGAGAATATTAACAGTTAAATGTTCTTCCAAAATTTCTTCTTCTCTTTCAAAGTATCCTTCCTTTATATATTAACAAATCCTCTTTGAAACAATTGGTAACACCTGTAACTTAAATTTAGTTTGTATCCTAAGTAAAACTGCGTTCTGTTCAGCCTTGCTGAAATCTAGCCATTCAGCACATTCTCTAACCATTCAGCACATTAAATGTTGTACCAATTCAGGACCCACTTAAAACTGTGTTGTTCCTTTATTTCTTCTCCTAGCTTAAGTAATGCATTGATTGGAGCATTTGGCTCATTAAATCATGATTTATGAATGGTGGGAACACAACCTTCTTGTTAACGTTCAAATAAATTCTGTGTGTTAAAGTGCTAAATTTATGCTGATGTCCTCAGCAGTGTGATCTCCTAAGCAGTGTTGGGGCAACGCATTAAAAGTTTACAGTGTGGTAAGTCTTCACATTACTTGTTGAAGAATCTAGTAACCTATCACTTATTTTATTGAAATAAAAAATGCTTGCCTTGTTATCCCTGGGTTTAATGCAAGAAGTAGACCTACTGCTGTGCTGTTCCTTTGCAGGACTCAGTTGCATAGCTGAGCAGAAAAGCATGTGCTGCGTGCAATCTGGTAACATACTGATAGTGTCAGTTTAGTTTTAATCCAGCCGTTTGCTTTTGATGTGTTAAAACAATGTGATAGGGTGATGAAATGTCTATACCGAGAATTATAGATGGCTCGAGTGAGGGATTTAAAAAGATGTATGAATTACCTCACAGCACATGAAGCGCTGCATTTATGTTTTAAACACATTTAGCTATGTTTCTGGTCAGTTTCATGAAGGTTTATATATATGGGTTTAGGGATTAATAACAATATGACCAGCAGAGTGTGCAGGTTTTCCATATAAAAGAAGGTACACGTGCACGGTTTACCATTACATTTTATAGTAACTATATAACATGCCTTTTTGTAAGTAATGAGTAATGTAACTGTTTTAAAAATATTCCCCACACTGGTAGGGTGATGCAGGCTCCATGCTTCTTTTTGTGTAGTTTAATGACATTAGAGTGTTTTATACTTGCAAGTCCACCAGTAGCGCTGTCCCAGGGTAAGTGCAGATTTTTAAGAAACCAGGTATGGTATTTCGGGATCCACGGCTTCAAAAGAATGGGCAGTTTTAAATAATCCAAATAGTCATGTCAGTCTCTGTGGGTGCAGTTGCATGACCGCGCGGGAGTTAATAAGGTAATTGGGGCGAGTCGCACGTGAGGGTGCGATCATTCTCAATTGCTTCATCGGCTTCCTGCGGTACGTGATTAAGACGCTGCGCCCACGGAGCCATACAAGTATGGGCCTCTAAGCAAAGGGGAAAAAATGAAAAACAGAGGGTAGAGGTTAGAGGAAGAAGGAAGCAGAAGGCTGAGTGCCAGTGTGGGAGCAGGCTCTCTTGAAAGCAGGTAGCTGAGAGAAGAGCCCCTGATGAGGAGTGTGTTGCCGACACTTGGTAGAGGGACAGTTGGAAGCGGTTGCTCCAACTGAACAGTCCCGAGGAGTTGGAGTGACCGATAGTGAGGATGACTCGCTTTGGAATGTAGTGGGAGTCAGGGAGGCTGATCTCCAGCATGAGCACCCTGGCTGTAAGGGGGGGGGGAGAACCCCCAAGTCTCGGTACAGTAGGAGCTGCACTCAGCCAGGGCATGGAAGGCTACCAGACCAGTTTGGTAGAGCGACTCCCATCCTGCAAGGCCTGTATGGGATGAGCAGGGGAGCCGCCAGTTAGAAGGTAAAGGCAGCAGATTCATTTTTTGAAGGACAGCTTCCTGACTTTGTTTTAACCTCGTTTTAAAGTTTTTTTTTTTATTTTATTTTAACCTCCACTTTTTTGCACCAGTTTTATTGATTATTTATTGTCTGTTTGTTGGAACACTACACTATTTGAACAGTGTTTGGTTGGTTTTGTTAGTTTTTAATAAAAGCACTTTTTGCACTTTTCCCCTTTGCCTTGGGTTCGAGGGGCTCTCTGAAGAGAAGTGGCAGCATGGAGCAGGACCTGCACTGTCTACATCAGGTTTCTGTTATAACTGGGTTACTCACCTTATTCCAGTTTTGTGCGTGTATGTTGGCATACCCATTGCTAACAATAGGTACTCTTACTAGAGTAGTAGTAATCTTGAACAACACTACATATTAAACCTTAACCTGAAATGTAATCTTTTTTTCAGCGGCTCCCCTTAGGGGTTGCCACTGCAGATTATAACTTGAAATTTAATGCATTTTAAAATATAATGTACTTTCAGGACATTTTTAAGTCTATGTATACACACACTCTTTAGCAGAAAAAAAATCTGCCCGCTAGAGTTTTGATAATTGCTTAAAGTACAGCACCTAAAATGAAAGTATGTTCTTAACTTGAATACAAAATAAGTATGGCGACTCTTGAATACAGTAACAAATTGAAGCTCTTTAAAATGCTGCTAAAGCCTAAAATTGTTTGATAGTTATATTTAACTAAAGTCTATTTTAAATTCAATAGATTTTTTTAAATGTAAGATACTTTATTAAGTCAGTTAAGTTTTGTCCTCTAACACTAGAATTACCAAAGCCTACGAAAAATCTTGTTTAAAAAAAAAAAAAGAAAAAAACTTTAGACATGGTGAAAATATATGCTGTTACCATAGATAAAGGGTAAACTGGCCCAAAAGTTATATAACAGTATTTCTGACATTAATGCTAGGCCTAGAAATTGTAACTAATACTAATATAGTAATTTTTTTATGAGGTGATGAATTCAATTCAGCAACAGTCACTTGGGGCTATACTTATAATTAGCTTGTTGTATGTGTGTCCTAGAATTTAAACGACCTAGGGTCTATTTCCTAGAGAATTTTAGTGATTAGTTAATGCATCCAGTACATCTGATTAGAATTACATTATACAATAATCAATTGTTGGTCTTACCAATGTTACAACTTAATGATGTGATGGAAAAGAGTAAAACTGTCCTGACTTCCAGTTTAATATAGTATTCTTTACTATGTAGTATTCCCCTGCTTGTCCTGCATGTTTTCTAATGGCTGGTTTTTCTCTTTCTCTTTTTTGTTTTACAGCAAGCGTGGCTTTGAAGTGCGATCATTTGGAACAGGAACACATGTAAAGCTGCCAGGGCCTGCTCCAGACAAGCCCAACGTCTATGATTTCAAAACCACTTATGAACAGATGTATAATGACCTTGTTAAGAAGGACAAAGAACTGTATCCGCAGGCAGGAGAGAGTGGTGTATAAACAAAAATGAGGGTTTGGGGAGGGGAAGGGGCATGCTGGCATCCACTCTGCCTGCTCATTTTGAAGTATACCTGTGTGATAAAATTTGTCACTTGGGTGAGGTTCTACCTTGATGTCACCAGGCCTGATGTCCATATACAGGAGAGGTGAGCCTTTCAGAGGATGCTATAAACAGTACAGGTTAGAGAAGATAGTTAGCAGTCACATCTGCACTGCCCAGAGTCGCCCAACCAGGCATGGGAATGTTTAGCACTAGATGAGGAATTATCTCATTGCGTGCATTTTTTTTGGTATGGAAGAGATTGCTTTTTGTGCAGTTTTATTAGAATCTGAAATGTCTGTCAGAGGCACAGAGTTACCAGCATTAAGGTTTTAAACAGTTGAGCTTTAGATTAAGTGACAGATCTTTGTTAGAGTAGGTACCAGCATTGGAAAGGACCTTCTTGTGCTGGAACCCAAATGACCTCTTGGAAGGCATCTTTCAGAAATGCAGCTGTTCTCTTAACCCTTTGACTACCTCATTTTATTACCTCATTTTATTTTATGCAATATTCAGTTGAGGTAGTACCTATTTTGGCTTAACTTGAAATCTCTCTCGGGATATTTGCTTATGGCAATTATACCGCTTATATAATTTGGCAGTATCAAATTAGTATATACCAAAATGGGTGCTATTTTTTACACTATTTGCATGTAATTATCATAATGGTTTTATGAGTTCTTTAGAATTTACCACAAATAGTTCCCAGTGGCTAAAAATACTTTACATCCGTGTTTCCCAAAATCGGTCCTGGGGACCCCATGTGGCTGCAGATTTTTGTTCCAACCAGCTTCTGTTTTTAATTGAACTCCTGGGCTAATTAAGTGAACTGATATTTCCCCAAGTTCTGTGTTTAGGGAACAATATAGAAGTTAGAAAACTAAGTGTGGTTTAAAAAAAAATATATATATATATTAAAATGTACCAGTTATATAGGAATAATGTATTTTTTTTAAGAATATTTTCATCTTGATTTTCATTCTACTTTTCTAGGTCTTCTAATTGTTTAATCCATTATTTACTAATTAGTGGGTCTGACTCAAGTAGTTGCAGCCTTTGATTATTCAGTGTTTGCCTGGGTGTCTGACCTGCTCATTATAAATTGTCATTTTTCATATACAACGAAGGGGAAAAACTGAATAGAAAAAGGGCAAAGTATAATGAAATCAACAAGATTTAAGCATTTAAATCAATAGCAAAAGTACAAATATTTCTAAATGTTGTATAAATGTAAATCATGCTGCTGTGCTTTTCTGAATGTCAAATAAAAGAAAAAAAAAAAAAAGCTAATTAAATGAGATTAGTGTTATCAGGTGTTGTCACTGATTAGGAATCTGGTTGGAACAAAAACCTGCAGTCACAGGGGGTCCCCAGGACCGAGTTTGGGAAACACTGCTTTACATTAACAGAAGTGGTGGAAGTGAAAGGATTACAGATGTAGAGTGGGGCAAAAAAGTATTTAGTCAGCCACCAATTGTGCAAGTTCTCCCACTTAAAAATATGAGAGAGGCCTGTAATTTTTATCATAGGTATACCACAACTATGAGAGATAAAATGAGAAAAAAAATCCAGAAAATCACATTGTCTGATTTTTAAAGAATTTATTTGAAAATTATGGTAGGAAAATAAGTATTTGGTCACCTACAAACAAGCAAGATTTTTGGCTCTCACGGACCTGTAACAACTTCTGTAGGAGGTTCCTCTGCCCTCCACTCGTTGTCTGTGTTAATGGCACCTGTTTGAACTCGTTATCAATATAAAAGACACCTGTCCACAACCTCAAACAGTCACACTCCAAACTCCACTAAGGCCAAGACCAAAGAGCTGTCAAAGGACACCAGAAACAAAATTGTAGACCTGCACCAGGCTGGGAAGACTGAATCTGCAATAGGTAAGTAGCTTGGTGTGAAGAAATCAACTGTGGGAGCAATTATTAGAAAATGGAAGACATACTAGACAATTGATAATCTCCCTCGATCTGGGGCTCCACACAAGATTTCACCCCATGGGGTCAAAATGATCACAAGAACAGTGAGCAGAAATCCCAGAACCACACGGGGGGACCTAGCGAATGACCGGCAGAGAGCTGGGACCAAAGTAACAAAGGCTACCATCCGTAACACACTACATTGCCAGGGACTCAAATCCTGCAGTGCCAGGCGTGTCCCCCTGCTTAAGCCAGTACATGTGCAGGCCCGTCTAAAGTTTGCTAGAGAGCATTTGGATGATCCAGAAGAGGATTAGGAGAATGTCATATGGTCAAATGAAACCAAAATAGAACTTTTTGGTAAAAACTCTACTTGTCGTGTTTGGAGAAGAAAGAATGCTGAGTTGCATCCAGAGAACACCATGCCTACTGTAAAGCATGGGGGTGGAAACATCATGCTTTGGGGCTGTTTTTCTGCAAAGGGACCAGGACGACTGATCCGTGTAAAGGAAAGAAAGAATGGGGCCATGTATCGTCGGATTTTGAGTGAAAACCTCCTTCCATCAGCAAGGGCATTGAAGATGAAACATGGCTGGGTCTTTCAGCATGACAATGATCCCAAACACACCGCCTGGGTGACAAAGAAGTGGCTTTGTAAGAAGCATTTCAAGGTCCTGGAGTGGCCTAGCCAGTCTCCAGATCTCAACCCCATAGAAAATCTTTGGAGGGAGTTAAAAGTCCGTGTTGCCCAGCGACAGCCCCAAAACATCACTGCTGTAGAGGAGATCTGCATGGAGGAATGGGCCAAAATACCAGCAACAGTGTGTGAAAACCTTGTGAAGACTTACAGAAAACGTTTGACCTCTGTCATTGCCAACAAACGGTATATAACAAAGTATTGAGATGATCTTTTGTTATTGACCAAATACTTTTTTTTTTTTCCAACCATAATTTGCAAATAAATTCTTCAAAAATCAGACAATGTGATTTTCTGGATTTTTTTTTTCATTTTGTTTCTCATAGTTGAGGTATACCTATGATGAAAATTACAGGCCTCTCATCTTTAAGTGGGAGAACTTGCACAATTGGTGGCTGACTAAATACTTTTTTGCCCCACTGTAGTTTGCCGTAAAGCTTTATTTGTAAAATAAATTATAAGTGTTGTGGAATGTCCCACTCCAGATTTTTTTTCTTACATAAACTGTTTTCTAGGGTTAGTTTTGGTTTCTAGATAACATTTTATGGTTGTGTTTTGTCTCCATCCTAACCACTCCATTGCGCCTGCTTCCACTTTTTCTTGGCTTTTTGTCAAGATTGTGGAGTTAGGGCATCAAGTAACTAATCTGGTATAGATGAGGTGCCTTTGGCCGTAAAATGCAAAGCACAGTCCTAATGTTTCAGTTCTCTGAACTTTTTTCTTTAGGTGATATGTATTAAGCTCCCTCTGGAATACTGATTTTGGCTTTGAGGGTGGAATGATGACTAATGAGCCAAATGCATTGCAGATACTATTTGCACTGTTTTCTTGCTGTCCTTGTTTGTAAATCCTCTTGAACTAAAACTGCAGGTGTTTAGGTAAGAATTTGCTTAAGGCTTAGGTTACCATTTAACACTCCTGCAGTGTATAGTCAATAATCGTGAATTAGGGTAGAAAGATTGAAAAATTCACATTTTACTGTATCTTGTTACAGCGGTGCTCAGTCTTGTCTCTGAGCAGCCATTTGGAGAGTAAAAGAAGGAAATAAAAATTGGCTTAACCTATGCTGCTAGCTGACTATTTGCTGAAAGGTGCACTGATACAAGAGCAAAGCTCATTTGTAGGTATCTTTTTTTTTTTGTGTCCCTGAAAATAGGTATCAAGTACTTGTTAAGTATGCACAAATATACCATTCTAGAAAAGCTTTTATCAACTCCATACTTCCTTTTTCTTAAGTCAATCTGAAATTTTTCAGTGATGTTTATATGGAGATGTTGTAAAAACATTTTGATTTGACATCAGTTTCTCTATTGCACACCAAACTTAGAGGGGCTCCATGCAATCCAGAGAGGACAGGTTGTAATTCCAGTGTATGTCTGTCCATTAAGCGTCCTTTGAAAAGACCATTAAAGCACAACCATGGATTATGTTGGTGAAAACTAAGGAATGATTATGTGTACTTGCAGCAAAGGCATGTAATTGAGGTAGATTGCCAGGAGCAGTTCTTGAAAAAATGATAAAGTATTCATGATCAGCATGTCTCATGGTCATGGATGCTTTTGGAGGCAATTCCTGGAAGGTCAAGGTTAACTAACCCCCCCCCCGGGGGGGGGGGCTCTCTCTTCTAAAGAGTATTTATGTAATTATTTCCAACAGTTTTGCCAATATTTAAAATAAAACCATAAGCCAGTAATTTTGAGCTTGAGGTGGAGAACCAGCATGGCATTCATAACCTAAGCTTGAGTTCATACTTGCTATATACCAGTGGTTCTCGGCCCAAACACGTTACTGGGGTGCCACAAGGTGACTGGCAATAATTATGAAATAGCAACAAAATACTTAAACTTTACAGCAGGGATCTAAAACTTGAGGCCTCAGGGATCTTTTTGAATTCAGCTTGCTTCATCAATATGTTCTATACTGCCAGCAATAACTTTTCTCAAAGGCCCCCTTTTATGTCCATCATAGATTGTATCTGTGCAGTATAATTTATCTGTATTACACTTACACCTGGCAGTGAAATTTGTCTCCATTATCCACATCTCCCAACAGAGATTGGATGGACTCCACACATACTGACAGCAGTTTGGGGTTAGTGGTGTCTTGCTATGTGTTTTAGTGTGGTGGCAAATATTTCAGTAGTTTATGAAGGAATTGTTAGGTTCACTTTTTTAAAGCAGCATAGGCTTCAAGTCTGGCTACACTTTTGTGACTTATGTGAGCACTGTCATAGCATTATATAACTGTTTTTTTTTCTGCCAGTTTTATGTGAATAGAAAAAATATTTCCATGTGTATTAAAATATGGCTGTGGCCAATGCAAATGACTGAATGCTGAATTCAGAGGATAATGATGTAGCTTCTGTAGTCATGAAAGTCTGTAGTATCAAATTCATAGTATTAGGTTTAAACTGATTGATACAAGTTTTTATTCCCCAGAAATACTTAATCCATGTTTATTTTAAGCTGAAGCTGAATTAGTCATAAGCAACTTTTTTCCTGTGGAGACAAATTGTTTTGGTAATGCATATTTATCCAAAAAGCTTACTTGTTTTATGTTATACTAGCCACAGCACCACTGTAATGGCAGATTTTTTTTTTTTTTAAATGTTCAATCTTCTGCCCTGTGTGTGTTTTCAGCATGTGTTTGTATGTCTTTTCAACCGCACATTCCCAAAATCCGCCTTCTCACACTCTACTTTCAAAATGCCTTTCTTGCCTTCTGTCCGGTTTTATTATTTTCACCTTTGGAAGTGCCTCTTTCAGCATTACCCATGCGCCTTTACTCCTCCTCGTCCTTCTCAAGCTCAAACGCCCTTTTTTGTCCAGTCCCTCTTAGCAATGTTGTAACAAATGTTTTTATTATATAGTAGATTAGGGAATTCAAGCAATAGTTTTTAAAAACTTGAGTAACGGCAAGCAGTTTAATTGGCCTGTTTTATATTGTGTTAAAAAAAAAAAAATTTGGGCAGTGTAATGGCATTGATAGCAAGCAAGCTTTTTTAACTTCAATTTCAAGCAAGTGCAAAAGACTAGAAAAAGTACAGAATGGTAATTATGGCTTTTGTATTGGGGCCTCACATCCTCATGGTACATTGGGGATCCTTGGAGGAAAAAATGTTAAACTGCTGCCGTATATTGTGGTAGTATAACTGAGTGTGGGGAGACCATCCAATATGTAAGTGTATGCCTTGGACAGTTTTTAAATTTGTGCTGGTGTCTGAAAGCTGTCCTGATCCATTTGATCAAGGTATATGAATTTTGACATACCTGGGTATGCCTTAGCATTGCTCCCTTTGGTTAGGACAAAAAAAGGTTAACTTAATTACATACTATGTATTCCTGGTACCTGCACAACTTCTGGAGCTGCTGCTTTAGCCACATACTTACAGCACTGTGCATCTAAGGTGTGTTTTTAACCTGCTTTCAAGAATGAATGTGATTTCTATCTGAACTAGAATTTTACATGTACTTAGATTTCAGTTTCACTTTTGAGTAGTTTTGTAAGGTATCCTGCATAGGAACAGGCACAGTGATAACTGCTCATTCACTTCCAGATTAATGTAAGAGTTGCCATTTTTGTTTTACCCAAATACCAACAGAAATGCCATTGTCAATGACAGTAAATTTTTCGTGGCCCAGTGTTTGCTGGCTGATTTATTTGAGGGGAGTTTGAAAAGTCCATTCATATGAACTTTTGACTTTGTTCCCTATGGGATGTTTTCCGTCTCCTCTGGAATCTTATTCTGCTGTTCACAATCTACCTGAAAGTTTTAGAGTCAAATGCCTTCATGGAGACAACAAATGCATGTTAAAAGTGAACCTGGTGCTTGCTTGTGAGTGAATCTCACTCTCTCTCTAACCCCAACCCCTGAATGAGTACTAACAAGTGCTCTACCTCATTTTTATCTGGATCATCGGGGCAGAAAGCTTCATGAAGTTGGAAGATTGTCTTGGTGACCACACAACAATTTAAAGCTGTCCTGAAGTGGTTTGCCCAGTTTTGGGCATATATACAAAAATGTTTGGGTGATGCCTTTCAAAATCTCAGATGTTGCCCCAAGTGCAAATTGAGCAACTGGTTGTCTTCTTCCTGACAGCGCTCTTGCTCATTGAGCCACCAAGACAATTCTCTTCATTGGTGCCTCTGGGATCAACCTTTTAGATGCCTGACCCGGCCCCTTATAATTTGTGGCTGTTCTCCAAAATCAAGGCTTTTGTGTGGAAAATAATTCAAGGAATGAGAGGACATGATCAAGATAAGTGGAACTCTCATAATGTTATGTATTTGTCATTTGTAGGTTTGTGTATAGTACTTGTAATGCTGCACTAGACTGGGCAGTGGAAGCCTGTCCTCTTATTCTGGGTTTTCTAATGGACCAATTCTGTGGACTGTAACAGTATTAGACACTTAAGACCACTTTTTGATGAGCCAGTTTCTCTTGTGCTTAGGTACGTTGATTGCATCCCGACGTTTAGTCATCCTGTCTTGGTAATGCTTTTTAAAAACTGAGAATGTGTTTAGATTTTGTGTTTAGACTCTTTCAAAGTATATCCTGGTATGATTTCTAGTATCCCTATCCATTGACCCCCCAGGAATTTGAGGGAAAAGTTCTGGGCTATGTTAAGCCAAAAAAATCTTAATTTTCACTTTTTACAGTCTTTCTCTGCAAGAGTAGCATAGTTTTATTTCTTCCATTTCTGCAGGGTTGTATTTCAAATGTGTTTGTACACTATACGTCATTAGTAAGGCTGTCTGGAAACAAAGCTGGTGTTTTAAGAGTTGCCTAGGTTCATTATAGTTAAGCTTCATTGGCTCATTGCCGTGATGTTAAGACTGTTTCAGTAAAATGTCAAGTTGTCTTCTAGTTTGGTTGATTTGTTAAGGAATGTTAACTGCAGTGAGGACTTGGTCCTCATTCAATCACATTTTGTGTTTGTACACTTGAAGGCATAGTATTACCTTCACTTCCACTACATTTTGTTTATAGCTGTACTGTAAAATGTGCCTGTCAAAGGGTTAATTGTCAATCTTTATGTGGTCTTTAAGAAGAGTAGCATCTAGGTTTCAAGTGACTTAACTTTTTTTTTGTTTTTTTATAATAAAAAACAACACGAGTATTTCATTCAAATGACGGATTGAGCTCTGATTAAAGAATTCATGAAATTACCTGCTGCTGCATTTGCCTCTAAAGCAGGGATGTCAAACTCCAGGCCTGGAGGGCTGCAGTGGCTGCAGGTTTTCATTCTGACCCTTTTCCGAATCGGCGAGCAGTTTTCACTGCTAATTAACTCCTTTTCCCTTCATTCTAATAGTCCTGTTTTTAAAGATTCAGTCCTCTGAATTGATTTATTTCTTTATTAAATAGCAGCCAAACAGAAATGAGACGTGAAACGAGCCACCAGATGACCAGCTAAATTGGGGCTACAAACTCCAAACAGTTTCTTAATGAGAAGATGATTCTTGCTGTTAATTAAGCCCTTTATTGAGTATCATGACTTGTTGCTGCTCTCATTCTGCCACAGCAGACATTTTCAAAACTGCTGATTTTCTGGTTTTTTTTCTAAGAACACTGTCAATGTTTTGGTGACCTCAGAGATCAACCTTACTGAGACCTTCACCTTTCTTTATTTTCAGATATTGTGTGATGGGCACAGGTGAGCTGGTCATGTGGTGGCTTGTTTTGTGTCATTATTGTTTGCCTGCTAATTAAGGAAAAAAAACTAAGGGGCCTGAGTCAAGTTAATTTAAAACAATGGACGTACATTAGCTGCAAAAACTGATCACTAATTAAGAAGATGGTTAGAATGAAAACCAGCAGCTACTCCGGCCCTCCAGGTCTGGAGTTTGACACCCCTGCTCTAGAGTGTACTTGGGTGTTGAGCATTAAGGCAGTGCACAACTGAATAATGCCCTGGTCTCCTTTAACTTTTTTTTTTTTTTTTTTTTTTTTTTTTAATTGTAAAGATTCTAAATCTGCATCCAGCCAGGTTTGGGGTTTTACTGGGCCTTCTGCTTTTCTGAAATCTAGTATATTTGGCCAGAGAGCAGCATAGCATCCCTTTGATGAACAGTTCAGTTTTAGACTTGTTGAATATTCTACCTCAGAATAGATATTCAACCGTTAAGTCTAATTACAAGACAACCATTTTCACAGTGTTTATTTTAAACAGAACTGGCTCTAATGAAGGTGCCGGAGGTTGCATGAAGTTATACAGCATACTTTAGGCAAACACATTTGACTTTAATTCTGACATGTCTGAGTTAAATATCACACTCTTGACATTTAGGCTCAATACCAGACTTTGTCATTGCACCAAACCATTTTAGTATTTCTTGCTTGGATTTTCTTCAGCTTTTCTGCAAAGTGCTAATGTATCAAACTAACTAATATCTAGGGAAGATCGGGTTTGGCATTACTTTCCCCAAAAAGTCTATTTGTGAAATGTCAGTAGTTTAAAAGAGACCAATTTCTTGTCACAATATCAACCATGTCACATTTTGGCACTCCTCACTCCTCACTCTTCCATGCAGTGATGGGGGTAAAAAATAGGTTTTCATTATTGGATTTCAAGGTATACAATGCTATAGAGCAACCAGTATTTGTCTGTTACAGATGTGCCTAAAATGATTGCTCTGCATGTAAATTACAATGCTACTTCTCAAAATTTTTGAGCTGCTGAAAATAATATTGAGAAAATTATGCCAGCACTTGGTCTCCATGGATTAATATAGACGAGAAGGAATAAGATGAGTAATAAGGTATGTCATTTTTATTTTTAATTTCTTTGAGGAATGTGAGTGTTGCTTTAGCTTGCTTATTCAAGCAGCGGATATTAAAATGGTTTGGTATATGCTCACTTGCCCTGGTAGGTTTGTAAGTGAAGCTCATATGTCATACATTGATCTTTTCCATTAATGAGTCATCTGGCTGCCATCTAGTGTAAAAGACATCATTGTAAACAATATGGAATGGGGCCAATCCTATTCAAAGCTCTCTGTAGTAGGGTAACACTTTTGTATTCACACTCTGGGTTAGTTTAACTGATTTTTGCCAGATGCTCACTGTGTTGTGGCATTTGGCATCTCTTTTTTTTTTTTTTTTTTTTGGTAACTTTTTTTTCTCCATGTAAATGTCACGGTTATGCCCTGCTGAGAAATACTTTTAATGGAAACAGAAGGTACTGAGAGCCTTCACAGTGTCACTTGTTTTTGAAGCTGTTGAGTACCCGTGCAGAGTTCAGATTGTGGAAGGTAAGTTTCAATAAATTACAAGTATATGTTGACTGACTGGTAGTTTATTGCTTTGTTATAGAAGGTGGCAGAGGGACTGCTTATCTTGCTGAATCGGGACAGCTTGCAAGTAATAAAATTATAAAAGAAAGCAGTCATAATTAAACAGCCATACATGTCAAAAATGTAGACAAACCAACTGAGTACAGATTATGGTTAGAGATTAGAATTTACATCTAACTTTTCTGATACTCCTGGAAATGCTTTCAACACTCTGAAAGTTGAATCTTGGGCTAGGATGATAATTCTTGAAACTTGTCTCAAAAGGCAGACAACACATTTCTGTAATAGCGCCATATTGACGAACTATTTAATATGCTGCTTTAACCACAGTCTTGATAAATTTAAAAACTATCATTTGTTTAATTTTCTTGCAAAAAAATCAATGTTGTGATTGTCTTTGGAGATCTAACAGATTTTATAATATGGCCATTTATATCTCATTCAAACAATATTTAGCCATTTTAACTCTTGTGCTTCCCAAGCACTTTCACCTGTTCAAATGGAAAATGCCTATGTTTTTTTAAATGGCCATATGTAAAAGAATGGAGCATGGTCTACACCTAGGACCAGAAGCGTAGTAGGTTGTCCCATTAATTTTTTTTTCTTTAAACCAATTTTATTTCAGCCTGTCTTTGTAGGATGAAGCAGAAGGCGTGAGCCAATCCTGCAGTGCTAATCCTTTGCAGGGCACCATTGCATGCACTTGTGTACTGGGGCTAGTGTTGAGTACAATGAGCATTATACACAAGTCTTTTTTGAGTGGGAGTAAGAGAAAGAGAGAGAGATTAGGAGCATGCACTGATACAGCACATTGCCACAACCACCACATGGCAAACCTCTCTCTCTCTTACTCCCACTCAAAAAAGACTTGTGTATAATGTTCATTGTATTCTACACTAGCCCCAGTACACCTGAAGGTTGCCGGTTCGAATCCTGTAAATACCAAAAGGGACTCTCTTCTGTTGGGCCCTTGAGCAAGGCCCTTAACCTGCAATTGCTCTGTCCTGGGCATGATGTTCATCTGCATCCATCCCTGCATGTAGGCCCTTCAACCTGCAGGGAAAAACTTGGGGGTTGCTGGCAGAATTGACACACCAGCCACCGTAAAAAACCTCACACTGTTCCACTCCATCTGAACTGCATTATATGCATTTGCATTTGGTGCCTTTTCTAAGGTGTTGCAATATAAGTAGCAGATGCTTATTTTAGCACTTCGGTAGGATGGTTGTGTTAGAGTGGTTTTAGCAATTAAAATCACTGAACTCTCCAGGACCCACTTCCAAAATGACAGGGTTGAAGCTCCGGAGAATTACTGATGTGCATTGGCACTGTCCCTTTTGTTGTAAAGGAAGGAAATATATTAAAGTAGTTGCTCTTGGTCAAGTAGTTTTATTCGCCTCATTCAAATTATGCATACATTACAATATGTAGTGAAGTCCGTAGTTGAAATGCTTCAGAACTCTGCATTTAAAAGGAATATAAAATCTATACATAAACATCAATAAAAAATCTTTATGGTGAGAGATCAGTAGAATGCATTGTCATAGAGTTATGAAACGTGATAAGTAACTAAATAACTAGGCACAACAAGCCTTAGATGTTGTCTAGCATAGCATTTACTTAAATCCTCTTCTCTCTTGGCTGCCATTTCTTACTGCTTTCAACAAATTAAGTTATCTGGGAATTTGCTGTGAATTCCCAATGTAACTGATACAGCTGGATATTTTAAACTGCTAATAGACAAGGCCTTTCAGCTACTTGGTTTAGCTCGCACTAGCTGGTATGCAGTGGTTCTTATCCTTGGTCCCAATGCCCATCCCCAACTGTATTTTTATTCTCAATTCCTGCCATTGGCTGGATTGCTGAGACTTGCTTGGGTTAATTACTGTCTTTTTTTTTTTTTTTTTTTTTTTTTTAACATTCAAGTTGAAGTTTTTCTCCACTTTCATGTTTCAAAGGAATGGTAGCAAATGTCACGAGCAGATGAGTTTCCACCAGCTTACTTGTAAAGGCTATGTTGAATACTGGCTATTATCAAAACAGCTGCCTGGTGAGTACATGGGCACGAATGGAACTGAATAAGCATCTCCTATTTCAGATAAATTGTAATTTGCAGTGAGGCCTGCTGTTTAATCTTCAATTTAATGGGAAGATGGATGCAATTAAGGGAGCAGACTTAATGAATATGTGGAATAAAAATGAAAAGTTCTTAAGGCAAGACTTCCTTGTTAAATGTTATATTGACTTAATTTTCATCCAGTCTTACTATAATGGCTTTTGCCTGTACAATATCTCAGTGGCACTGTTAAATTTGTGTGCAATTTCAGGGAAATTCACAAGACTTTCCAGTCAGCTTTTTTTTTTTTTTTTTGTAGAAACATGAGGTCATTGCTTTCCTGCTTAGTCCACTAAAAAGCAGTTGAGGTTTACCTTTATTTTTTTGATCAATATAAAAGACAAATTAAATTCATTAAACATACATTGCATCTCTCCAAATACAAAACAACCACACATGCCATTTATAACTTCAATATTCAAAACTGTTTAGTCAGATGAACGGATGTCATCTTGGCCAATTCAACAAGCATTTTCTTTTCCTTATTGCCACACTGGAGACTACCACTTTGAGGGAGCCACTAGGAAATTTGTTTCCCCAAGTATCTGCAATATGCAATTGAATTGATTGTCTTCTGCCATATGTAAAAACTATATAAAAGTTGTTTATGGTTATAATGTACAGGGTGAGCCAAAATGAAGTACCAAATTTCTCAAGGTCATTGCGGGAGATAGAGGCAGCCGAGTGGACTGGGGTCCTTTGATAGGCGATCCCTTCTAGTTTTCAGTTGGCAACATGCCTTGGTCCAGTGTGCACCATGCTTACGCTGTTGAAAACAACAAATCCATCACTGCAGCGCACCTTTTGAACGCATTTCAGCATTCCTCCTAACGGTGATGTCAATTCTTCAGTTGGTGGCTACATTTAGATAGATGGGTACAACATTGAACAGAAAATCTCTAGGCCACTAGATGGGTACAACATTGAACAGAAAATCTCTAGGCCACACTCAGACTGTACGAACGCCTAAAAGCATCCAAGCTGTAAGGGCATTCATTTTGTAGTTTCCTAGACGTTCAGCATGCAAATATGCTTCTGCCTTAGGCATTTCCAACACTTTTTTGATGAGGATTTTGCATGAAGACCTTTAATTTCTATCCATACAAAATGATGGTAGTGCAGGAACTCACTGGGAGAGCCATAGAGAGTTGTGTGTGAACATTTTGTAAAATGTTAGAGATGCTGTTATGTGCAGCGACAAGACATTTCCATTTACATGGTTGCGTAAATAAACATAACTTCTGCTACTGGGCCGAAACTAACCCTTGTGAACTTCATCAGAGATCCCTGGACTGTGAGTGTTTTACAGTTTGGTAACAGACTTTGGCATTGTAGGCCCTTGCTTTTTTGAGGAGGGAGGAGCAGTGGTCACCGTTACTTCAGAACGTTACTTTGAAAATGCCTCTAACTTATTTTGGCCCCCAACTGGAGGAAATGGATGTGGTGGATCCCTGGTTTCAACAGGATGGAGCACCAGCTCATACTGCGCGGAGATGCATGCAGGCTTTGCAGGAGATGGTTTTTGGGGAAGCTAGTCTCCCTGTGCCGTGATATTGGGTTGCCTTCACGTTTGCCTGATCTCGCTCTTCAATTTCTTGGGGGTTTTTCAAGTCAAAGGTGTAGACATACCGATCTCAAAACCTTGAAGCCCTCAAGGATGCTATTCGCCACAAAATCGCCAGTATTCCTCTTGAAATGCCAGAAAGAGTCCTGCAAGTGTCGCCATAAAATCGCCAGTATTCCACTTGAAATGCCAGAACGAGTCCTGCAAGCGTTCAGAAATAGTCTCAAAGAGTGTATTGCTAATTAAGGCCACCACCTTGAGGCCATCGTTTTTAAAACGCGGTGAAAAAAATCACCACACCATCAGAGATGCAGGCTTTTGAACTTTGCACTGATAAGAAGCTGGATGGTCCCTCTCCCCTTTAGTGCAGAGAACACATTGTCCATGTTTTCCTAAAATTTCAAATATCGATTTGTCTGACCACAGAACAGTTTCCCACTTTGCCTCAATCTATTTTAAATAAGCTTTGACCGAGAGAAGACAGTGGCTTTTCTGGGTCATGTTTGCATATGGCTTCTTTGCATGATAGAGCTTAAACCTGCAATTGTGGATGGCACGCTGAACTGTTTTCACAGACAGTGATTTCTAGGAGTGTTCCTGAGTCCATGCAGCAATTTCTATGACAGAACCAGGCCTGTTGTTAATGCAGTGCCACTTGAGGGCCCAAAGATCACAGAAATCCAGTATTGATTTTTCAGCCTTGTCCCTTGGAAATTTCTCCAGATTTTCTGAATCTTTTGGTGGTGATATGTACTGTAGTTGATGAGATATTCAAAGTCTTTGCAGTTTTACGCTGAGGAACATTATTCTGAAATTGGTCCACAATTTGTAGACCCAGTTTTCAAAGATTGGTGAATCTCTGCCCATATTTTCTTCTGAGAGACTGTCTCTCTAAGATGCTCTTTTTATACCCAATCATGTTTCTGACCTTTTGCCAGTTAGCATAATTAGTTGCAAAATGTTCCTCCAGCCGTTTCCTTTTAGTACCACTTACTTTTGTTATCACTGTCCCAACTTTTTTTGAGATGTGTTGCTGCCATCACTTTCAAAATGAGCTAATATTCTCACTTTCAACATTTGATGTTTTCTATGTACTGTTCTGAATAAAATATAGGTTTATGAGATATTCAAATGATTTCATTTTGTTTATTTACACTTTACACAGCATCCCAACGTTTTTGGAATTGATGTTGTACTTACTTTCTCAGCAGTTATTGAGACACACATAAACAAGAAATCTAAAGCCTAATGGGATTGACTTTTTGAATTGAAGAACTACCTCTCTCTCCCCTTTATTGGTCAAAAGTCCTGTCTTCAATTCAGATGACTTTTTCTCCATACTGTATGAAAACAAGAAAATAAAAATTGTTCTCAGTCACAACTGCAAAATGCATGGGGTAAGTAACATAATAAAGAATCATTTTTTTATTGAGTATTCATTCATTTAAGGGAGAACCCAACCCTGCATGGAATGCCATCGTAGTGCAACATGGCAAATGTGTGTCCTTAATTGGTGGATCTTTGGTGTTATTAGCAAGGTGGGTGCCTTTGTACTCCGTGATATAAATTATAATTAGCCGGTAAAATTTTCTACCTTACTTTTAGTCACACCAGTGGTATTGCTCCTTGTGAATATTGGTGAGCGGAGTATGATGGCCTGAATGTTGGGTGATGACATTCACAGTGGCGCATTCTGTTCACTGACTGCTGTTAGATGAGATGATTTAATCAGTCATTCTGTTTATTAATCCATGTAATACAATAAATGTGAGTATGCATCTTTAGTAGTACTTTGTTGTGCTAGTAAAATGTAATTTGATAACTTCCTCGCCTTTAACTTCATAAGTTTATGCTGTTTACCATTAGGATTAAATAATTGTTTGTCAATGTTGACCAGGGTGTTAGCAGTGGCATGCTGGCCAGTGGAATGGTGCAACTTCTCATTTCCAGAATGAGGGGGTTTAATAACAATCTGAGTTGAGTTTACCCCTTCTCACCATTTTTGTGTAGGTTTTTCTCAAGGGGTATTTTTCTTCAGGTTGATTGGCATGTCTAATTTAGTGGGTTAGTGTTTGTTTGTGAGTGCTCCTTGTGGTGGACCTCTTGAGTACACTGCTGCCATGACAGACAACATCTTCTTGACCTGGGTAAGGAAGTTTGAAATGGGTAATCTGGTCATTGTGCAACTGACTCAGGAGTTTGAGTTTTATCCCCTTTTGCACTAAAGTTGGGGTTTATTTTGTGTTTAAAACAACTATTTTTCAAGCACAACTCTAGTTATATAAAATTTCCAACCTGAAATATAGGTTAATTATGCAGAAAAATTAGCCACTGCTTCCAATGTGGAAAGACACATTGTTAAAAAACTTACTTCTGAAAGCAATAAAAATAATCTTAAGAGGAGTTTGTATTTGACTTATACCATTGTGTTGTTCATTCTTTTAAACTATATATATATATATATATATATATATATATATATATTTTTTAATAAATTTTTGTAAAAAAAAAAAAAAAGTCCTTAATAAATCATTTGTCATAATATAGAAGTATTTTTTTATAAAGACATTCATATTTTAGAGAAGTCTTGATTTCAGAGCTGCGCGGATTGATAATTCACTGCATGTCATCCGTGGCAACTTTCTTGCCAATAAAGAATAGTCCAAGGGCAAATGCTCATCTGTGGACAAAGTGTTCAGTAAGCATGGCTTATATTCATAGCTGTTTGGTACTGATTTTTCTAAAGACTTTTTAAACCGACAGAAAACCCTCATCAGAAAAATATTCCAAATGGTTCAGCATCAGCTGTATTCAGACATCCAACACTCACTGTGTCTGTGGACTCGGGCTTAAACGTGATGAGCAATTTCAAGTTGGTTTTACTGCCTTAAAGCAAACACAAACCTGATGATCTGTACCCTGTGAGACCCATCTCTACAAAGTACACTTTAAGCATGTCATACCACTATTAAACAGTCCAAACTGCTTTTAACAAGGCCTAAAAAAAAAATTGATCATTATAGAAGGCCACCTGTCCTGTTATGATCCGTACCATTCACATTTTGTGTCCTGAGGAAAGCGCTCCATTGTCTGACCTATGTCGGATGCATTGCCGAGTTTCATGACACTAGTCTGCTTACCCTGCTGAGGCTTTTAATGATGGCCTACCGTGTGGACTGCAGGCAAGGACTTCAAGTTGAAAGAAGCCAATTATTTTTTATTTTTTTTTCTTCATGGCAGGAGGATGAGGGCCTGCAGTGCTGCAACTGTGAAATGAAGTGGGTGTTGGAAACAGGTTGATGCGCAACACTCTGGAGATGCCGGGAAGTCCCGGCCCTCTTGTGATCTTAAAAGGGCATTCTGCTGGGTCCATAAATAGGATTAATTTCTTATTTACCCAGCAGCTGAAATTGGACTGTTGATATTTAACCGTAGATCTTGGGACTTCATGGTTATGACAGGCACCTAAATAACTCCTGGTACATTTACGTATTTGGCTGATGCCTTTATCCAAAGCAACTTGTAATATTTATGACAATTGGTTACATTTCTTTTTCTGATTGGAGCACAGGCAGGTCAAGTGACTTGCTCAAGGTCACTCCGTGGCACAATTTGAACCCACAACCTCAGGGTTTGAAGTCCAAATGTTTAACCACTCCACTCCCTGCCTGTATGTTTCATGAGTCCTCAATGAGACCCCTCTGTTTCAGGTGGTGACCCAAACAACTGCTGCTGCTGGTTTCAGAGGACTTTTGGTTGTGATATCTACAGGCTCCATGACAAATACATGGATTGAGTACTTTAGTGGACAGTACACAGTCCAGCTGATATGTGTGTGTCTATTAAGTGACAATTCTCTGCCAGTGATGATGAATTGACTGAATTTTTGTAAAAGGCAAATGGTTGCTACACCCTCCTCCACTTAATGTTGAAAGCTCACCAGCATAGCACTAGCTGCTGCAAAGCAATGACAGATCCTTGAGTTTTCCAAAGATTTTTAAGTATACCATTGTCGATAATAAAAACTGCAATTAAGTTTTCAATAGTGAATTGCTGTAGCTCATCCACAGTTGACCTTGTGTGATGTTTGTAGAAAACTTCCAATTTTCTCAAAGAGCCATCAAGGTCTTTAGGTTCTCTTTGGTGGAATGATGTTTCTTGTTCGCCAGTGATTCCTTAATATTACCTGGCCTGCAGGGGAAAAAGGACCACACTTGCAGTTCAGTCACATTATATAAAACCTTGGCCCACCCGAGGTCAGTCAGTTACTGCTTAAAGTTGTCCAGAAATGACACTCTGTTCTGTAAATATGTCTTCTGTGTGGACATATGGGAGCCATCTATAGATCTGTCAACTGTGGACATTGCAGGCCAGCCCAATACTTTATAGCTAAGAATGAATCTGTGTCTAATGAGCCCGTCGTCCTCCCTGAAGGGCACAGTCACACACCACTGCCCTGCATCATTTAATGGAGCAGTTTACTTGTGTGAATGGTAGAAGTCCTTACCTAAGTGACCCATGGCCCTCCTTAGGGGGTATGTCATATCAAAATGAGCAGGGTGCACAGGTTTTGCTGGGTGTTCATTGCTTTTGTCAACAGTACCAGTTTCTTCCTTAATTCAGAAATCTCAGATATACACAGAATGGTATCCTGCACATGCTGGATCGCAACAAGCGCATCAAACCACGGCCAGAGCGCTTCCAGAGCTGCAAAGATCAGTTTGACCTGGTGATCACTTGTGAAGAGCGAGTCTATGACCAGGTGCTAGAAGGTAAATGGGAGCAGATTGCAGTGGAAGAGACCGATGTGCTTCATGACGGTGTGCGCCACTTTTGTTGTTTACTTTTTTTTTTTTTTTTTTCTTTTCCCAACTTTTCTCTTAGATTTGAACTCTCGGGAACAGGAGACTTTTCAGCCGGTGCATGTCATTAATGTAGACATTCAGGATAACCATGAAGAGGCCACATTAGGCGCATTCCTCATCTGTGAGCTTTGCCAATGTGTAAGTAGTCTTGGCCTTACCTTTTGGGTATCTCACATATTCCTGCATTAAATGGGGGGAAAAAAAATGCTTTTGCTCAGTCTTTATTTTTTCTGTTATATAAATCTAGCTGTGCTCCCACCTAAGATGGGTTGAAATCGGAGTAATCAATGTAGACCTTACTGTTTTTTTTTTTTTTGTTTTGTTTTTTTGGCTACATGCCTTGTCCGTTTGGTCTGGTATAATACACACCCAATCCATTTCCCTTGCGGTAGCCGATTCCTTTTTTGGACCGAGGCCCCAATTTTGGCCACTTCTCGCCATTGCTTGTCATCCTGACCATTCTTCCAGTTGAAGTGTTTTGCTGGAGTAATGTGGCGGTCGACACTACTGCATTGGCCTGGCTTAGCGACTCTAGCCTGGGAGTGTTGTGTTGTGGTGCTGGTTTCCTGGCATGTGCATTGATTTATCATTCTTTTCACTCACTCATCCATTGTCCACTATGTAAAGGTACTGTATCAGTCATTAATATTACAGCTATAAACTTGGTTCACATGGCCAGAGCAGGTGCAAGAAAGTTGACCCCACACTGCTGTTTCCGGTGTATAACACAGGACATCAGAATAGGCCGATAAGACCAATTTTCTTGCTTGGGATTTTTATTATTCTGTATGGTTTGTATTTGTAGCCTTCTATTTATTTGCTGTTTTAAAAAATGTTCCTAATCCTGGCAATGGAATGGACACACAAATACACAGACACTTGTCGTTTTATTAATGTGGAAGGTGAAAATGTATTTTGGTGTTTTTTTTTTTTTTCCCCCCCCAGATTCAGCACACTGAGGATATGGATAATGAAATTGATGAACTTCTACAGGAATTTGAAGAAAAAAGCAGCCGTCCTTTCCTGCACACGGTCTGCTTTTACTGAAAGGTGACCCCAAGCTCCATTTCCACCCTCCAGCTGGGTGACCCCAGCCCTCTTTCTGCACTCTGTGACCAAAAGGAAAAAAAAAAAACTCAAATTGAATGGCTGGGCTGGACTGTGTCTTGTGGTAAAAAGAAGGTGGTGGTGGTCCTTGTCTTCTAATGGTGCACGTGAGCTACTAGATGAGGTGCCCCAGTATCTGACCAAAAACAGCAGACTTTGCTAACTGCCTTTGACCCCCTCCCCACCCCAGTAATGGAAATGGTAAGTTCAGTGGACACAGGGACACATTGAGTGAATGTGCAGTTGATTTCAAATGTTACCCCTAAAGGAGCCCCATGTGGGGGCAGGGACTCCGTGTCGGGTTGCAATGTGGACATTTGAGCTTGGAGCAGCCTTGGTGCACTCTGTGTGTCCCAGCTCTCAAGTGTGGATGTGAGCACTTAATACCTCTGTTGACCAGCTCATACACCGTCTAAGGAGACCGCTGCTATGGCAGGCTTCTCGATGAAATTGTGAGAAAGGGTGAGGCCCACTCACTGTCTGCCTCATATTTATGCATCCCTTTTTAAGACCTCTGCAGAATTCCTCTGCACATCTGAAAGTTGTATGTGTGGGAAGCAGAAGTAAATGAGTTGAGTTGGAGCAGGTTAAGTGTTTGGTTTGCCGTCAATCTGTCTCCATGTATATATGAACTGTTGAGCTGACAGATGTGGAGGGAAGCTTGGTTTGACCTGTAAAACTTGGCTTCTCCATAATTTAAACTGGATTTCTTGGAAAGTGATATCCATGCAGTTCACTGCTTTCCAGGTTGAGAGAAGCGAGTGGGGGAATAATGTATGTGGACGTGTGTGTACATAAATAAAACTTCTATGAAACAGAAACACTTGTACTTCCCAGTGGTTCATTTTTGCACTTCTTTCTGTCTAGGACCTCCAACATTGTCCCGTGTTGAACAGTTTTTCATTTCCATGTTTAATTTCCTGCAGGAAAGCAGATTGTGGCAGTTTGCTGAGGAAAATTAGAAATTACATTCGTGAATTTGTAAGCCTTCTGACCTTGGACACAAATGTAAACAGCACTGTCATGACGGAAGCGATGAAGTGGCATCCATTTCCCACCCAGTCTATGGAAAAGGGGTGTGTGATAACTCGGTTTTCAGTTTTTTACCTTCAGCAATGCTGGTAATTTTAAAGCAATGAACAAGACTCAAGTGATGCCAAGTTTAATATCGGTTGAGTGAGAGAATCTTTTTTGCTTCCCAGCCGGGATACCAAGAAGAAGAAAAGCGCAGGCCATTTGGTTTATGAGCGAAGCAAGCGGGGGGAACCCCCTAGTATAATAATAATTCTTTAGATTTATATAGCACTTTTCTCATTACTCAAAGCTCTTTACATAGTGAGTGGAGAGCCACTTAAACTACCACCAATGTGTAGCACCCACCTGGATGATGTGACGGCAGCAATTTTTGTGTCAGTATGCTAACCACACAATAGCTGTTAGGTGGTGAGAGAGATCGGGGATGATTGGGGGAAGAGATGGGCAATTTAGCCAAGACATTGGGATACACCCAACTCTTTACAAAGGATGCCAGGAATCTTTAATGACCACAGAGAGTCAGGACCTCAAGCGAAGCTCAGAGCCATTTTTACATTACAGAGTCCTTGTCACTGCACTGGGACATTGGAATCCACACTCGGGGCACAAGGTAAGCGCCCCCTGCTGCCTCACCAAATCCTCTTTTAGCAGCAGCCCAAGCTTTTCCTAGATGGTCTCCCATCCAAGTACTGACCGGCCCTGAACAACCTTACTTTTTGAAAACTACGTATGTGAGATTCAGGTCAAGGATTTGCCAAATTAGAATCAATTATAAACAATCATAAAAGTGGAGAAAGCTCTTTTTGCCAGATACATCGTAGTAGTGACAGGCTTTATGGCTCATTTGATTCGATGCCAGTATTTATTTGTTTATTTCTTATGAGAACATTGCAGGGTTTTGGTTTGATAGATAATGTTATTGTGTAATGTGAACTGGAGACTGGGGGACTCGATCACTCTTAAATGACCAGGGGTCAGTCCTGCTTAGCTAAACCTGAGCTCATAGTTTCCCATCCAGTGTCAGCTTAGGACCATTTCCAATAATAAAATGAGGGCCACACATGAAACGGCCCTTATTTCAGGAACATCGATAAAGCATGGCACCTCCACTTAAGAAGTGGTAATGGCCGCTCACAGTTTTGTATTCTAGTGGCCCACACCCACAAAGTATGGCCGAGGGGAGTAATGCAGTTCAGAGTCCTGATTTCAGTTCCGCCCGGCTGGCCATGTGGGTGAGGTTTGCATGCTCTCACTTTGTGTGTTTTTTCTCCGGGTTCACACTTTTGCTTCCATATTTTAAAGATCTGTGGGTTAAATGAGCAAACTTTAAATTGGCTGAGTGTGGGTGTATGCATGACTGGACCCTGCGACCAGTGCTATGTTATTTTTGCACCCTAGGCAATCTTATTAGTGCGCCAACTAGCTGTTTGGTAGGTTACTAGTGCTGCTGGGTTCCCCCCATTATGATCGGCACCCTAGGTGAATGCCTAATTCACCTTAATGGTGGCACCAGCCCTGCCTACAGCTCCACCCAGGGTTGTTTCCTTCTTGCTGCTACTAAGGAAAGCTTAATCTCCTGTAAGCCTGAAGTGAATTAAGTAATGGACAAACAGATGAATGGACTTTAGGGTTTGTATTGTGTAAAGGTGGGTGTTGTGGCCTGAGAATAACCTTTCCCCAGTTTCCTGACCTTCCCTCCTAGCTCTCTGGTGTAATCAAACCATTCAGCTGCAGCCAGGAGTGACACCCTGAGCCTACAAAGAGAGGGATATCTGCTGTCTGTCTGTCTGGTGCCAGAAGCCTGCATTTCACAATCCACCAATCACATCAGCTGGGTTTGCAGTCAGCCGAGAAGAGCATTTCAGCAATTAACTGCTGAGCCAGGATTTTTGTTCCCAAGGGTCCATTCTTTATGGCCTTAGATGGGCAATTCATCGCCAGTCTTCTAGATATGTTCACACTTAATCGGGGTTTCAGCTCTCCAGATAGTCTTGATTGCTTCATCCATTATGAGCTGCAGAACACTTAAACTCAATCACGCAGACCCAAGTTCAGTTTTTTTCCCCCCCAGATACTGCAGTCATGCAACTCAGGTGTTTTGCTTTGTTTGCAAGTGCAGGAAGTGAAACTTCATGCTCTTTATAAATGGAGATGACATGTATTTGAGTCACTGTCTGTTCATCCTCTTTTCTGACATGTGTTCACAGGTGAGCTGGACTTCAGACTGATCCTCATTAATTTGCCAGATCTAGTTATTCCCGTTATTGGGTCATGGGCAGCTGCAGTGTGTTCTGGCAGCCCTGGATTGAAGACTGCAATTACTGCAACTACGGATGGGGGTACAGTCCAACACAGGGTCCATTCACTCAAACTGAGCCAATTTATAGAGTCCACGATCTGCACAAGGAGAACATTTGAAGTTTAGTCCGGGATATGTGGCCATAGGCTGTGAGCTGCACCATTATGGTGGTCTCATAAGTTAGATAGATAGATTAGACAGTTTAATAGTCCCCTTAATAAACAATAATATTTATTTATATAGCACATTTTCATACAAATAATGTAGTTCAAAGTGCTTTACATGATAAATAAAAGACAAAGTAAGAATTAAAATAAGACAACACTAACATAGAATAAGAGTAAGGTTCAATGGCCAGGGAGGACAGAAAAAAAAAAAACTCCAGATGGCTGGAGAGAAAAAATAAAATCTGCAGGGGTTCCAGACCATGAGACTGCCCAGCCCCCTCTGGGCATTCTACCTAACATAAATGAAACCGCCCTCTTTGTACAAGGGTGCAGCAGAAATAACTCCCACATTTCGAAAAATCACTGTGGGGATCCCAAAGCAGGTAGAGGGGTGCAGTCCGTTCCGTTAGGTACGGTACATAAAGTTGTCAGTCGTCACCATGCAGTGGTCGGGTGAGCATCGAGGCTTTGTAGTGGAGGCTTTTTTTCAAAAATAGCAGATCTGTAAGTGTGACGCAGAGGACATTTCGCACGCGGTTCGGTTTACGTACTAATGAAAGTGTTCCAGACCGGAAAACGATTTTGCTGTGGGTTCAAAGAGTAAGGGCAACAGGATCTGCACTGAAGAGAAAACCACCCGGATGTCCCAAAAATGTGAGAACACCCGAAAATATCGCTGCAGCGAGGGCTTCGAACGGAAACATGCCTCAGCTCTTCGGATTTCAGAAAGAACTGTAAGGCGAATTTTGCATACTGACCTTCATTTACACCCATACAAGATTTATGATTGGTCAGGAATTGTCTCCAGTAGTCTCCAGTAGACTGGGGAAGACGTATGGATTGCTGTATGGATTTGCAGATGTTGTTCCCAGGTTGAGTGGTCTCCTTACGCGAGGCAGTTCTGTGGCCACCGCGCTCGCCTGATTTAAGTCCCTGTGACTTTTTTCTGTGGGGGTACCTCAAGGCCGAGGTTTTCAAACATCGTCCTCGGTCCTTGGACCAACTAAAGGAGGCCATTCAAGAAGAAATTGAAGGAATTTTGCCCAACATGCTAGTGAGAGTGATGGAAAACTTCCAAGAACGGCTCCAAATGTGTATCAGCTGTCAAGGCCACCATTTGGACGATATAATTTTTAAAACTTAAAGTAAAAAAACTTTTTTATATCTACATTTGGGAAATAAAGTTTTTGGTGATACCTTGTACCATTTTTTTTCCAATCCCCCTTTGAAATGTGGGAGTTATTTCTGCCGCACCCTATTTAGGGTTCTCATGGAAGGACTTGATGATGGTGGTCATGTAGACTTCTGGCTTTTAATCCATCAATGTAGGAACATCATGATGCTTTGATTAGGTGGTGGTGGCGCAGATCACCACCACAGAAAACCGGGAAAAGAAATAGAAGAGAGAGTATGAGTTAGTACGGATTTTAGAGCTACCATGAATAGTTATTATAATGAATTGAATATACAGAGTATCAGGATTAAATTATGGTGAAGTTATGAGAAAGCCATGTTAAAGTAATGTGTTTTCAGCATTTTTTTTTTTTAAAGTGCTCCACTGTATTTGCCTGGCGAATTCCTATTGGCAGGCTATTCCAGATTTTAGGTGCATAACAGCAGAAGGCCGCCTCACCACTTCTTTTATGTTTTGCTCTTGGAATTCCAAACAGACACTCATTTGAAGATCTAAGATTACGATTTGGAATGTAAGGTGTCAGACATTCCGATATATAAGATGGAGCGAGATTATTTAAGGCTTTGTAAAACCATAAGCAGTATTTTAAAGTCAATTCTGAATGACACAGGTAACCAGTATAGTGACATCAAAACTGGAGAAGTGTGCTCGGATTTTCTTTTCCTAGTTAGGATTCTAGCAGCTGCATTCTGCACTTGTTGCAAACGATTTATGTCTTTTTTGGGTAGTCCTGAAAGGAGAGCGTTACAGTAATCTAGACGACTGAAAACAAAAGCGTGAACTAATTTCTCAGCATCTTTCAATGATATAAGAGGTCTAACTTTTGCTATGTTTCTTAAGTGAAAAAATGCTGTCCTAGTGATCTGATTAATATGCGATTTAAATTTCAGGTTACAGTCAACAGTTACCCCTAAGTTCTTTGCCTCCGTCTTGACTTGTAATCCTAATGCATTTAAGTTTATTTCTAATAATCTCATTGTATCCATTATTGGCAATCACTAAAATTTCTGTTTTCTCTTTATTTAACTTGAGAAAATTACTATTCATCCAATTAGAAACACAAGTAAGACATTGTGTTAGTGAAATAACAGCGTCTGGGTCATCAGGTGCAATTGATAAATACAGCTGTGTGTCATCAGCATAGCTGTGGTAGCTCACGTTATGCCCCAAGATAATCTGACCTAACGGAAGCATGTAAATCGAAAAGAGCAGCAGACCCAGTATAGAGCCTTGTGGAACACCATATAGAATATCATGCGTTTTTGAAGTATAATTACCACAACTAACAAAGAATTTTCTACCTGCCAGGTAGGATTCAAACTAATTTAAGACACTGTCAGAGAGGCCCACCTATTGACTAAGGTGATTTCTAAGAATGTTGTGATCAATGGTGTCAAATGCAGCACTCAGATCTAAGAGGATGAAAACAGATATATGGCCTCTGTTTGCATTTACCCGCAAGTCATTTACTACTATTTTTGCTACTTATGGGTTCCTTTGCCCTTTGTGGGTATAAATCACAATACACAGACTTAAGCAATGGCTTTTGCTTTTTTCTGGTGTTCTTGGAATATTTTTAAAAGCTGTCATTCACCTCTCTATGCAGAAAGGAAACTAAGCGTCTTGTCACAGGTCCATTTAATATTAACTCAGATAACTGATAATGACAAAGTGAAAACATTTTCACAATGGTTTGCCAAGTATACAAATTCTTAATGCAGTACTTTGTAAAAGGCTCTTTTTTAGCAGTTACAGCTTTGCGTCTATAAGCTTGGCACACCTGGATTTGGGCCATTTATCCCATCCTTCCTGGCAGTTCTATACTGTATGGAAAGTGTCTGCAAACTGCCATCTTCAGGTTCTCTCCACAGATGTTCGATGGGGTTTAAGTCTGTCGGGGCCACATTTGGGGACAATCAAAGGCTTGTCACAAAGCCTCTCCAGCTTTGACTTGGCTGTAAACTTTGAGTCATTGCCATGATGAACAGTGAACCATCGCCCCAGTCTGGTGTTGCTTGCTCTTTTTCATCCCCGCAACTGAAAATTGTTGACCAGAAGGGTTCTGAGGTCACTTCCGCCACTGGAAACAAGCTTCGCCCCTTTAACTCCGCCTCTTCCTCCAAAAGCCTCTTTAAAACAAATCAGTCTTATTTGGGATTTGCCTGTGGGAAGACGTTAGTGACAGCAAAAGCCTATGAACTGTGCATTATTGAACCTTGCTGGTTTCTTTTTTTGATTTTCGACCTTAACAGTCAGTGTCCCAACACTTCATCTTTGCTTAGCCCTCATTTTAAGGCCAGGAATAAAGAACGTTAGCCTTCAATTCCCACTGCTGAAATGGAAAACTTGGGCTGTGCATGTGGAACCATATACTGCAGGGCCAAAGGGTCCAGTCCCTTAGCTGGAAATAGCATGAAAACAATTTCATGTAGTACTAAATAAGCTACGTTAAGCAAAATTGGATGAAAACTGCTTAAGAAGATAAAGTTGATGATTATTATAAATATTTTAATAATGAGTTAAATTACTGAGGGAAGCTTATCACTTACAATTCACCACATATGGGAGACTGTGTCCCACTGGCCCTTAATGGAGTAAGCCACTGGTAACTAATGGAACGTTGGCCTACTTTACGTAGCGAAATTCAGGCCTAGTGCTCCTTCATAGCAAAATGAGAGTTGTCTTGACTTGAGTGATGACTGTTGCTTATGGGCAAGTGACAGAGTCAAGGCAGAGTGGACAGAGGGTCCCTCTAACATGCTATTATTATTTGTTTTCTGCTTCCATTCCATGTTACTTAATCGTTATATTTTGAAACATCACGCCATTTTATCTTTTGTCATTTTGGTTGTCTGGTACGAGTCACTGTAAGGACTTGTGGTCCTGGGAAGTTGCCGTCATTGGACCATGAATACGTAAACCAGTGCTACGTGTTTCTCACTGTCCAAGTTTGTGGATACGTTTTCAAAACCTTTTTGCAAATACTTACTTTCAAATCTTTCCGTTGACTTTTGATGTTTGTGGATTTGATTGTTTGTTCTTTTGATTACGGGCCCTCACTTGATAAATGAAACATCTCGTGTTCCACCTTGCTCATATACGGTCTGCTAAATATCCCTCTGGCAGCAGTACATCCAGAAACTTCATATGTGTTTAGTGTTTCTTCATTTTACAGCCTAATTTGTATTACTGTTCTCAGAAAATCAATTTTAATTTACTTCTCTTAGAATTCCAACAACAATTTTGAGATGAAAGAGTCATGTCTCTGCATGAAAGATTATTGCCAGTAGTAATAATGATATTAATTAAAATAATACCTTCCTGTGGTTTGTGGTGTGTTGGCAGGGGGTGGTGCTGTTAGCCTCAAAGATCCTTAGGGCCATGTTGCCTGAAGATGTGATTATGGGATAACCTGTAGCTAACTGCCTAACGCAAGAGGCCTGATAAACGACCATCCATAATCTGACCCTCATGAATATTCTGGACCAGAGACAAAAGGAACCACCTCTGGAGCCAAGCCTGGGAGAGCCTCAGAGCTAGGTGACCTGTCATGCTTAGCCCAGAAAAGCTGCACACCGCTGTCGTGTGGGCTCACCACCCAGAAGGATTATGGTGCAATGCCAGTCAAGTGACAACCAAGAGTGCGGTGGACCCAGGCATGCTAGAACTTGGCAATGAAAATTGGATCTTGGGACATGGAACATTATTTCTCAGGAGGAGAAGGAGTCAGAGCTCAGACAAGAGGTTGACAATGACCGGTTGGATATCGTCAAAGTTGCTACTACATACAGCATTGGCTCTGGGATCAACCTCCTTGATCAAAGGTAGTCTAACTCCTACTCAGAAAGATGTGGGTATATTCAGAAGCCCCTGGCCAGATGCTATTTAGCTGGAGATTTCTCCAGAGGACAAGAGGATGGACTCAAAGTGACTTCGAGTTGAAGAGTTTTGTTTGTCATTTGCATGCATCAAATGTACCAAAAACACCAATTTAGAGGAATTTGCTTTTTTCAAGCACTGAATTTGATGTTCCATCTGCTGACTCTGAAGCCTAATTTGGACACTTGAGTAAAGAGAGCCGTTGAGTTGGTGAGCAGACTGGGCTGACCTGCAAGATCCAAATGGGTAGTGAGGGTGGCCTGGGAATAGCTAGCACATGCCTCAAAGTGTGTTCATTACTCACATCTGAAGGATCTGCTTCTGCATCTCAGGAGAGATCTTGGGTGGGAAATCCAAACGAATCTTGTTCATGACCTAGTAGTGGTGGCTGCTGCAAGGACCTAAGGGCGGAAAAGTTTTTTGGTGTTTGTCATGGACCTGCTGGTTGACACCAACATTAATGGAAGCTGTTGAGTTGAAAAAAGAGGTCTTCCATACAATGTTAGTCAGGGGTATGACTAAGACATAGCAGCAGACGACAGAACTGACCAAAATGAAGACCGATTTGGGGGTTGAGGCTGGAGAGAGTTTGGTTCAAACAAACCATTTGATGACACAGGAAGGGAAGGTGGAACATCACCCCAGCAAGGGTGGGTAAAGCTGACCTCAACTGGGCAGTTGCCATGAGGTGTAAAGAACACTGAGGAACTCCTAAACCTGGTGGATATGTCCTTACTGGTGAAGGTAGGGCCAGAGCAATCGGTCACAGTTTGGTCTCTCACTGCAGTGATGAAAATGATTTATAATTGTAAGGGGAATGACATCTGGGGCGGCACGGTGGCGCAGTGGTAGCGCTGCTGCCTCGCAGTTAGGAGGCCTGGGTTCGCTTCCCGGGTCGTCCCTGCGTGGAGTTTGCATGTTCTCCCCGTGTCTGCGTGGGTTTCCTCCGGGCGCTCCGGTTTCCTCCCACTCTTCAAAGACATGCAGGTTAGGTGGATTGGCGATTCTAAATTGGCCCTAGTGTGTGCTGGGTGTATGGGTGTGTTTGTGTGTGTGTCCTGCGGTGGGTTGGCACCCTGCCCAGGATTGGTTCCTGCCTTGTGCCCTGTGTTGGCTGGGATTGGCTCCAGCAGACCCCCGTGACCCTGTGTTTGGATTCAACGGGTTGGACAATGGATGGATGGATGACATCTGACCGGAAATGCTGAAAGTGCTGGATATTGTGGAGGTCGTTCTGCCTAGAACACAACATTACATGGCAAGCAGGGGACATTACCTCAGGATTGGCAGATGGGCATGGTGGTTCCTACTTTCAGAAAGGCGAAGACAAAGTAAAAACCTAAGCCTGGGTATGAAAATGAGCCCTCCATTGTAGAGCTGAACCTCACATTCAGGAAGAGCAATGCGAATTTAGTCTTGATCCATGAAGCAGTAGACCAGCGCTTTGTCCTTGCCCAGGGGTCATGGCCAGTCCTGTCTACTAGTGCTGTGTTAGGCTAACCAGATTTTTAGACCACTCACAGAATATAACTTATTAACAACTTAATAACCAGGGGGTTGCTCTTGCAGGTTATTAAATGACCAGCCAGTTAAAAATTGGATATTTAGTAATCCAGTTTTTACACAGAACGTCTGGTCAGCCTAACTGTGTGGACTTGGAAATGCTTATGACCATATAAGTTGTATGAGTATGGGGTCCTGGAGGCCACTGCTTTGTGCCATTTAGTCCCAGCATTTGTTGGCTTACTTGGTGTTGAGTCCACTGAATATGGGCGTTGGACTTGACTCAGGGGGTGTCTTGTCTCCTCTCTTGCTCATGATTTTCATGGCCATGATGTCAAGGCACAGCTAAAGTTTGGAGATTATCCATTTTGAGGTCCTGGGCATTGCACCTATGTTGTATGCAGATGTCATGTCCTCTTGGCCTCATCAGATTGTTATCTCCAGTGTATGGTGCAAAAACTGACTGTAATATGGTTGGGTTTAGAATCATCCCCTTCATAATCATGATCCTCTCCTAGAAAACAGTGCCTTCAGGTAAGGGGCGAGCAGCTGTCTCATGTGCAGGAGTTCAAATACCTTGGTGTGTTCCTCATAAGAGAAGGTAGTTGTTATTGTGAGGTTGACCAATGACTTGGGCCAGCCGAGTCAGTTTCATGAATGTTGTACCAGCCTATGGTGGTGAAGTGACAGCTACATCTCTGAACACAACTGTTTATTTGACAGTTAGTCTACACCCAGTCCTTGTCTCTCTGGTCACATACTATGAGTGGTGAGAAACAAATGGGTTCAAGCAACCAAAATGGTGTTCCATCATGAAGTTACTCAGCAACATGGGAGAACCCGAGAGTAGAATCACCAGGTCAAGAGTTGTGGCCATTTAATCTGAATGTTCCTGGGTGCTTCCCTTGGTGGTGTCCAAGGCACAGGCATTGTGAAGAAAACCCAAGATGCAGATGATTGTCCTGGAAGCATCTAGGAATTTCCCAGGAAAAGTCTGGAGAAATTTGTAGGGGACAATGAGGCCTGGTCTTGTTACCCCAGAGCAGTGTGCTGTTACTGTGGAACTCACCAGGAAAAGAGGAAAGAAAACAATGATGATGATGATGATGATGACAACAAAATAATAACTTATTTCCTGATCATTCAATCAATTACACTTTTGTGGAGAGCTGAATGCAAACCTGGGAAGATGTAAGTCAATAACCAATGATGTACAATAATTATAATAATAATAATAAGAAGAAGAAGATTTGGGGGTTGATTAGTTTTCAATCCTATTTTTGTAAAAATTGATTTATTTGTATGGAATGTTGTGTGATTTTAATAAAATCAATAAAATTAAAAAAAGAAGAAGTAGAAGAATTCACATTTATTGATAAAACAATGTCAAGTGCACGAAAATGGGTTTTAGCTTTTGCAAGCAAACAACAATACAAACATTCTACATTAGGCCATCAGTAATTGAGATTCCCAAAAGCCCCCAGCCAACCAGTTCAACACAAACACACTTGAACAAGGTCAACATTTAAGATCATATTGTGTGGGAATGTACTTCTAAGAAATCTGGTAGCCCTGCCTTTGACTGACCTCAGATTTACTTAAAGACTGAAGCAGAACAAGTAGAAGGTGTACAGGTTGTGATGGGTCAGCATTTGGGAGGCTTTTAGCCAAGGATTTTAGAAGAGACGCACACCACAGCTGTCTGCCCTCTGCAAAAAGATTGTCAGAACGAACGTGATGAACGAATGTCTAAACACTTTCAATAACGTTCCTGTACAAATGGCTATTTTTTTTTTTTTCTGTGACACTCTAAGCCTCTTCAGCTATCCCAAAAAGAACGTCCTCTCGTGAACCTCCTGGTCCATAACAGACTTGTTGATCTCTCTTGTTAGAACAATGGAAATGGTGGTACCTACACACTTGAAGTTCTCCATTGTCTTTGCAATCTGGTCAAGGTATAACGATGGATGTAAAGCCCACCAACCAATTCTTTAATTTTCTTCACATTTATTATTTCGACTAGACTATTTGATCAGTTCTATGTCATTTCTATATGCAGACTTGTCATAAAGTCCAATGAGACCTACAAAAGTGGCATCATCAAAAAGTGGCCATTCCTACATGTAACAATAATAATAATAACAACATTAATACTACTACTACTAATACTACTGCCATTATTATTATTATTATTATTAATATTATTATTATCCATCCATCCATTTTCCAACCCACTGAATCCGAACACAGGGTCACGGGGGTCTGCTGGAGTCAATCCCAGCCAACACAGGGCACAAGGCAGGAACCAATCCCGGGTTGGGTGCCAACCCACCGCAGTATTATTATTATTATTATTATTATTATTATTATTATTATGCATGAGTTTAGGCTTTGATGTATCCAGTGACCTGTCCATTCAGAGGTGGCTCCTGCCTTGTGTCCCACGCTGCCCCGCGACCCTCTGTTTCATTAACCGGGTCAATCAAGCAACGTGTTCTCTGGTTTTATTTTCACCGATTATCCTTCGCTGCTAGACCTACTGATGGAAATGAGATCTCGTCCTCTGCGGCACGTGTATCACTTAACACGGCGGAACCCATGACACCCTTGAATTTAACCCAAAAGAAAATCAGCCGAGGATTTTCTCGGAATATGGCACCTTTCTACGAAGTAAACCTGGACACGCCTCGTGAGGTGAGGTGACAAAGTCGCCGGTCACGGACCCGCTAACATGCCCCCACGCAAGTCTCTTTTGGTGTGTCGGGAACTTTATCGTCCCAGGCTAAGGCGATCCTGGATAGCACCTTGACGAGATGTGACCAGCAGTGAGCAGCCCAGCCCAGAGCGACTGGTGCAGAATACCAATGTGAGCTGCAATGTCAGAGAGAGAGAGAGAGAGAGAGAGAGAGAGAGAGAGAGAGAGAAGCGGAGGAGAAGGAGAGAGAGAGAGTGAGAGAGAGAGAGAAAGAAAGAAGAGGGGGGTGGGCAGGAGAGCGGGAGGCTGGCCGGGTCACTTTTTTCCCCTGGCAGGGGACATGAAAATTTGGCATTTCTGAACGGAAATGAAGCCCCATGAAAAGCGAAGTGTTTGACCTTTGTCAGAGAAAACCCGCCGGGCAGATCGTTCCGTTAGAAAAACCGCTTGCCAGTCTCGCTATAGAGAGTCGCAAGTCTTTCTCGCGGCAGGGGGTCCCAGTGGAGAATTGCGGGGCCGGTAGGGCGAACCTCACTGGAAATCGCTATCTTCTGATCACTCTTCTTCTTTCTCTTTTTTTCGCTGACATGAGCGAAGATGTCCCTATAGCTGACCGCTAAGCGGTGGAGCGGCTCGCGGAGCCCCGGCGCGCATTTTGGGGAGAGACTGTGAGGAGAAGCCCCCATGAATGTCGCCCCCCTTCGCGGACCTCCTTCCGCCGACGGGACCGGATCAGCTGGCTAGGAGCCGGTCTTTGATGCACATCAGCTGTAACACCATGATTTTCATGATTCTCGGAGCATCGGTTGTCATGGTAAGAGGATCATTTAACATCGCCCGCCGCCTTTCTCGTAGTCATTTTGTGAGAAATGAAGTAAAAGCCGGAGAGCCAAGACGGGCAGCCGACGGCAACGGCGCTCACGCATGCAGTTTAGTGGTGGGGGGCCGTGAACCCCCCCATGTGAGCCGGGGGGCCCCGGGGGCCCCCGCCGGTGCCCGGGGGGGCGCGTGCGACACTGCGTGTGTGCGTCTGTTTGAGTTCATACGTGTGAATGGAAGTGCGACTTTGTGTGTGCATATGTGTGTGTGTGTGAGCGTGGGGAGCACAGATCTGTGGACGTGCGCTTGTGTGTGGTGGTATTGGTGTGTGTATGTTTTGGGGGGGGGGGGGGGGGGGGATGGGGGGGGGGGGTCGTTGTCTCCTTGCACACTGACCCGATGCTTTACTTGTGGGTTCTTACAGGCGATCGCGTGTTTGATGGACATGAACGCGTTGCTGGACCGCTTCCACAACTACATCCTGCCGCACCTGCGAGGGGAGGACCGCGTCTGTCACTGCAACTGCGGGAGGTAAAATAATAAGTACAATGACGACAATAAGGGGACGGGATCAGTTAGGGGAAAAAGGAATGGGAATGAATGACGCGAGCTCAATGTGCGCGATTTTTGGCAAAAATGGAGAGCCTTTCTGTTGCTTAGGACATCGCGATATTGCGGTCAGTCAGCACATAGCGACAGAGAGAGCCCTGGGCGCGAGGGGCTGCGTGTTTCGCGGAGGAGATCACGCGCGTGCACGAGAGACGATGTGCGCGGATTGCCGGAGCCGACATCTTACTTTTTGAGGAATGGTCACGGGGGTGTACTGACAGGCTTGGCTCCAAATCTCAGTGGGTTAGTAGTGGTTGCCCAGTACAGAGGAGACTCATGTTCTCGTTTTTATTGTTGTCGAATGACAGTCAAATGTTTGAGATTGTCGAGCTCGCATGTGTGCGCTCACGAGTCAACCCCCCCCACGAGCTCCCACGGAGCACGCAGAATTAGCGACAGCAAATTCTGGCTTCTAGTTGAATACCCGAACGAGGCCACAAGCAGCTGGCATTTGGGTGAAGGTGCGTGGATTGGTACACTGGGATCTGGCAGAAAGCACGCGTTTTGGGGGTGCAGTTTAGAAGTGTACTTCTGAAAGCGAGCACACCAGCGCCACTGGGAGCTCCTGAAGTTCACCGGCGAGTGAGCGGACTGGTCAGCCTCTCAAGGTTCGAAACCAGCGTAAGTAAACGAGGCACCGGAAGGCAACCGAGCTCCAGTCGATCACAGGCATGGCGAGTCCACTGTGAGTGGCCAGTGAATCAGTATGAAGTCCATATGGACAGCCGCTAGACCTGGAGCCCCCGAAGCACCTAACTACTGCGGCACCGTGCCTTCTGCATCATTATTAACATTCATCCGCCCAGCTCAGGGTCTTTGGGTGTGTAGCCTATCCGGGTACAAGCGGAGGCAAAGCAGGGATCAAGAGCGACATTCACGGATGGGGACAATTCGGAATCGCTTTTGGGTGTGCGGGCCGAGATTTGAAGAATGGAGCGAGAGGCAGTAGCGCTAATCACTCCGCCACCCTAACGTCCATTGTTATTACCATTAGGATGATAACTATTGTTGTTTCTACTTCTACACTTACATTAATAATAATAATAATAATAATAATAATATGTGAGCCCGTCACACTATAGCGGCGAGGCAGCAATGCTAGCCATTGTGCCACGTTGCTGGTTCATCATTATCAATAATTCATTCATTTTTTTTAGCCCATTGGGAGTTGGAAAGCAGCAGCGCTGTATTTGAACATATTGTCATAATCATCATGGGGCAACATTTTGAACCGGAAACTAGGAGAAAAACAATACAAATTAGTTATATCGTAACATAATACTCCTTTCTGATTTTGGAAACTACTTTCTTCCATTAATAATAAGAATCGAATGTCAGATAAAATAAAAACGTTGTCACACATTTAGTGGAAATGCAAAACACACGATAACTGGCAAAATATACACAGTTGTTTCACGGTAATAAAGAGAAAGGTACAGTAGATATTTTAATAGATATAAAAAGCACTACATACATGACAAATAGAAAGATGCGAAAGATACATTTATGTTAAGGGCACTACATACAAGTGGTGGATACAGTAGATATGAAAGGCGCTATGCAAATAGTGATAGGTACTGTATACATGAAATGCACGACATAACGTAATAGAGCAAAGGGTATTATATATAACTGACAGATAGATAGATAGATAAGGCTCTAAGTAATATAAGAAATAGATGTGAAAGGCAGTATACAAGTGATAGTGCTATATAAATAGTGATAGAGGCATACATGAAAGGTACTAGAGTAAAATGCGCCATATACAAGTGACAGATAGAAGTGAAAGGCGTTAAATAAAAGTGTTAGACATGAAAGTCGCCATATAATGTAATAGATACATATATGTTAAGGGCACTACGTACAAGTAGTAGATAGATGTGAAAAATGCTATATAAACAGTGATAGGTATAAACGAAAGGCACGATATATTTAATAGGGTGAAAGACACTATATACAAGTGATAGATAGATAGATATGAAAGGCATTATATATAATGTAATATAAATAGATTTGAAAGGCACTATACCAGTGATAGATATGAAAGCGCTATATAAATGATAGCTATATATGAAAGGCACTATATATTGTGACAAAGTGAAATGCATTATATACAGGTGATTGATAGAAATGACAGTCAGTTTATAACAGTTTTAGACATAAAACTGCCAGCATGAAAGCGACACGAAAGACGCTGTAAAAGATAATGGAAACAAATGAAAGACCCTATATAATGTTATAGACACATAGATGCTAAAGGCAATATATACAAGTTATACAGAGGTATGAAATCTGTGTATAGTGAATAGCACTATATGATGTGATAGAGTGAAGGACACTATATACAAGCGATAGATAGATAGATAGATAGATAGATAGATAGATAGATAGATAGATAGATAAGAAAGGCCCAATGTAAGACAGATTGCTGACAGTTTCAAGAGAACGCCGAGCCACACATCGAACTCATCCCCAGCGTGCCCAGACGCGCTCGCTAAGGGTCTACACAGATCGTCACCGCTTTTTCTTTCTTATTTGCCTCTTCCGATCGCTGTCTGTTTCCGGATGATGTCATGTGTTTTTAAGCAATTCTTCAGCTGTCCCCGCCCGGTCCTGTGCTGATTTTTCCCTCCGTTTGGCGCACATCCACAGCCGGCGAGGCTCGCGTGTTGCAAGCTGACGCCGCGCTTCTCTCCGCTAAGTGACACTCACGCAATGCCGGTGTCCTCGTTCCTTTTCAGTGCACATTGTCAAGTCAGAGAGTTTCGCTCTTGCTGGGGATCCTTCAGTATTTTCATTTGCTTGCCACTTTAGCTTCCGTCACTACGCTTTCCCCCCGGCAGCTTTGTTACCCGACGCCTGTCTAACTGGCAGCAGCCCAGTTGGTGCAGCTCGGAAGCTCGGCAGTGCGCTCACTCGGCGGCGGCTCTGCGATGTTAAGGTGGACTGTGGGAGACGCCGAGCCGGTTGGGGTTTATCCGACTGTAATCCAAAGGACCGCGAATGCCGTGGTCAGCAGCTTTTGGAGTTGATTCTCAAATTCAAGTTCAGGTTGATGGTCACGTGTGCGGAGTTCTGTCGATGGCTGCCAGGATTCATAACTGCCATGACAGGGTGACGCGTCCTCCCTGCCGCAGGGGTTACACGGCTGTGGTGTCCACCACGCGAAGGTGCAGTGGTCCCAGTCTACATGGTCTAGATGCTGGGCTTGTCTTGTGGGCCCATTAAGGCAGATCTTCAGAGTTGATTCATCTTCCCTCGTGGTCTCTCGCCTCGTTTGCTGAATGAATTTGTAGCCTGGCTCTTCCTGTCTCAGGCAATGTGGGTGGTGGCACAGATGTTGGCAGAGAATGGCAAGGCTTAAATTTGACCAGCTGCTGATGGGTGGCTTCTTCTCTTTTCCAGACATCATGTCCATTATGTGATCCCCTACGATGGTGACCAGTCCCTAGTGGACTCCTCGGAGAACTACTTCGTGAGTGACAGTGTCACAAAGCAGGAGATTGACCTCATGCTGGGCTTGCTGCTTGGATTCTGCATCAGCTGGCTGCTGGTGTGGTTGGATGGCGCCCTTCACTGTGCTGTCCGTGCCTGGAGGGCCAGTCGGCGTTACGGTGAGTGTCCACACTTGAGGGGCTCAGAAACTTGATGGCAGTGCAGTTATTTTTTTTAAGTAACAAATGAACAGATTGAGTGTTATCTTCACAGAACAGGCACAGATGGCCACAAATAAGTTTCAGGCCAATTCAAGCTGGTTGGTCATTAGCTCACCATGGTGATACTGTGTGAATTGAACTTGGGCTTGCAGTGGGCAGCAAGAGGAAACGTCCAATGGACCATCTGTTTATGAAAGGGATACAAAAATGGAAGGTGACTGCGATTCCTCCTTAGGCTTAAAACAAAATAGGGTCCCAATTCCCTGTTAGGACTGAAATGAAAGGTGACCATAGTGCTCTCTTGGGTCCAAAACCGAAGGTACCCATGGTACCCTCTTGGACCTAAGGGCTCAAAACAAAAGGTGGCCATGCTGCCCTCTCAGGACTACAATGAAGAGAGTCCATGATGTCCTCTGAAATGGAAGGCAGCTATGGTGCACTTTTGGGCCTACAACAGAAGGGAGCCACAATGCCCTTTTAAGACTAAAATGAAAGGTAGGCCTTGGTGCCCTTGGGTCCAAAACAGAAGGTGGCCAATGCACCCCCTAGCAGCTAAGGGCTTAAAACTGAAGGTGGCAATGATGCTTTTTCAGGACTAAAATGAAAGGTGCTCATGATGTCCTATTGGGTCTAAAATAGAAGGCAGCTGTGATGCCACTTTTGGCCTGCAACAGAAGGGAGCAACAATGCCCTTTCAAGATTAAAATGGAAGGCATCCATGATCCCCCTTGGGTACAAAACAGGAGGAACCCATGGTGCCCTCTTAGGCCTGAGGGTTTAAAATGGAAGATGGCCACGATGCCCTGTCAAGCTTAAAACAGAAGATAGCCAGCATGCCCAATGAGGCCTGTTTCATACCCATCCGAGGCAGTCTTTACCTTTTTATTACACATGTCCCTCCAATGGCCTTGTTGTCGGCTTCTGCCCTGAGGAATTGCGTAGGGAGATTTCTGCAGCGTGTATTCTGAACCCATCAAGTCCTATATAGCACCTTCCACAATGTGGCCACCCCGACTCTTTTACATGATGTAGAGGACTAAGAGGAGGTACAGTGAGGTCTGCTCCAGCCCCCACTCATCACTAATAGTCTCCCCTCCTCTCTTTCAGACTCCCCTGCCTGGTCCTGGCTGCCCAAATTCTGCAATCTCCGGGAGTTCCGGCGGCGGCCCCAGCTGCGCCAGTTTGAAGACTCCAGTGGCAATATGGTTCACATCAAGCAGAAGTTGTACCACAACGGCCACCCAAGTCCACGGCATCTCTGACCATCAGCAAGCAAGGGAGACATCTCCTGGTCTGCAGTCTACTGTGCACTGGCCACCAACTGGTTTATCGATTATTAATTTTTAGGAGCATCCGTTCATCATTCAGGAAAAGTGGCAGGTATCTGCTGGTTTGGAAAGCGAAGGCATGAGAAGACCTGGGTCAGTCTGAGCAGACAGGTGGGGGAAGCGGTTTCTGTACTGGGTAGGTTGGCTGCATACCCGGGGGCGAGAGAGGCCAGCATAGACGGCTGAAGTGGCCGAGCACAGCACATCGTGTGCCCTGCAGCTGGGAGACTTCACACGCGCACAGGCAGTCCCGTCACTGCGCCCTGCCAACATGGGTCAGCCCGAATCGTGATGGGAAGCCTGGGGGCACCCTGTCAGACCTCCTCAGGGTTGGCAGCTATCAGAAGTCATTTGGGTAACTCCCTGCGTTGCAAGGCTCTCAAGGACTAGTCCAACCTCAAATCTCAGAGGACTTGGCCTTTCCCTACGTTTCCGTGTTGCTTTGTCCGGTTGGTTGTACCACGTTAAGTGCCAGCAGCCCTGACCTGCAAGATTCTTCGAGAACCCTCCGGGGTCTCTGCACTTATTGAACTGCACAAAGCACAAGAGAGACGCTGGTGAGCGGCCAGTCGGCGGCCCATGCCACACAACCATCCCATCTGGAAAGCACAAGTGCAGGAGACGGCAGGGCAGCATGGTCAAATCAAATCGGAAAAAGTGCTGCCCACCCTTACAGGGTGCCCTGCCCTGGGAGGGGACAGCAACAGATGGTCTGCATTCCTGACATCAGTGCAATGCACACCTTTGGGCAGAATGACATGGCCTGAGCAGTGAGAAGAGAGACACACACAAAGGCACTCCGATTTGAAACTGTTCTTGCTGTTAAACCTTTGGTTTCAATCTTTGTATTTGAATGTTCGAATATAATATAAAGGAGATTTGTGTTCTTCGCAGCCAGCTCGTTCCTTACGTGTGTGTGTGCGTGTGTGTAAAAAAAAAAAAAGTGAGGAATTGACGAAGACCAAACACCACAAGCAACCTTGATAATAAAGCACCTCCATTTATTCAGAGTAAAAGGCCATTCCATATCACTCTGACTGGACAAGGAAGCGCCGGGTCCCAAATTAGCACAAATAAAAGTGACACATTTTCTCTCATTCCTAGATTACGTACAAGGTCCTGCCATTTCAGGTGCTCCCCAGCCCACACCTTGAGTCCAGGATGTCAGACCAAAGGAATGGTCCCTTACATGGTCACTCTAGCCCTGAGCTACTTCCTCACATGGTATTTCCTAATACTGCACTGCTCAAGTTCATATGTAACACTTCAATTTAGATTTCTGCAAAAACTCATCATGACTTGATTAAAAAAAACAAAAAAAAATTCTCAGCACCCTTACCTGACCATAAAGGAAAGACATTCCTATAGTTTCTCATTGTAACCAACCCACTCTTCTAAAATTCTGCATGGCAAAGTTCATATATAACCTTGCTGGGGGGTCCCAGAGAGCTTGCATATTAAACCTACGGTCAGACATCCCAGCCTTAGTTTGTACCACCAGACAATCATTAATTAACCGACAGAATAATCCATGATTTACAGAGATGAGGTGACTGGACCCACTGGACCGATGACCACATGCTGCCTGCTCAGGCTGCACGCTTCTTGTAGTTTCAGACAGGGGTTCCTTCTAATATAAGGGGGTTCAGAGCAGACTTTCCACTCTCTGCCTTTTCCATCTTCAGCCACTGCATTTTGAGCTGGTGCTGCCGCACAGCATCAGCCACTCGGGCATCAATCATGGCTTCAGTCAGAACGCCATCTTCAGAAGCGTACGCGGCAGCCTAGGGAGATGACAACATTCCCTAATATCATTCCTGTCTCACAAAAAAGTGTGGCTCAACATCCAGTGCAGGCTTCAGCTCTTAACACAAGCAACTTACCTGCCAAGCAACGCCCAACTTGGAGATCTCTCGTCCAGACATGCCTTCGGTCACTTTGGCCAGATCTGAGCATTTCAGACCATAGTCAAACTGTGCAACCTTCAGCCTCCTACGGATAGAAGAGGGAAATTAATCTGAGCCTCAAGGGTGCAAAGAAAAGTCATCGATGATCAGAAAGACTCCAACTTGTACGCAACACAGAGAGCACTCTTAGAATTAAGGAAGGACACATGCAAGTGTATGTGTGCTTTGTGTGTCTTGGCAATGGGAGAGATGGAGCACCTGTGACACTTACTGCTTCCCCTCAGTTGCAGGCTTCAGGACATATTTGTCAAAATATAGCCTTACTAGCCGCTCTCGTTCTTCTAGACCTGGCAGGGCGAAGTTCACAATCTCATCAACTCGGTCATTGATTGCCCAGTCAAACTGTTCTGGTTGGTTACTGGCCAGCACCAGCATGAATCTAAGAAGGACACAGAAAACAAAAGGTCAGAAAATACCAACAGGAGTACCCATCACTCCAAAAACCCAGGGCCTTCATCCATCACGCACTTGTTGCTCTGCTCTCCAGTTCTGTACAGGAATGCATTCAGAGTGGCTCGAAGATCCTCACTGATTTTCTCCTACAAACCAAAGGACACCAACTGAGCACAGTCAAAACGTTGTGGCCACGTAGTCCACCATGGCCTGAGTGTAGGCTTTGCCTACCATGCAGTGCATTTTTGCCTCCTTTCAATCATTTCTGTAAATGCCTCACTCACCGTTGATCTCTTGCGAAGAAAAGCATCTGCTTCATCCACAAACAGAAGTAGGCTGTGAACAAATTTAAGGGGCAGTTAGCACCCTGCACAAAACGGTCACTCTTCAGGCCTATAGCAGCACATTCACAGTTTTGTTTTAACATTATATTCCACTTACCCTCTCTTGCTGGTATTTGCCCAGTCAAATACTTTGTGCATTGCTGTGACGCCATCTCTTCCCATGGGAGCAACATCTCCACCTGTCATGATGGCATAGTCCATACCAGAGTGCATGGCCAGTTTCTGAACAATAGATCAGAGAATTGTTGGATAAAACAAAAAAATAAAAGAAATTGTGAGGTAAGAACATCTATAGGTAGATCAATGCTTTCTGATAAATTAAAATAATAAAAAAAAACCCACAACTTTGGTTATGCGTATATCAGACAATGCTCAGGAATTCAAAATATGACCACACACACAAAAACATCAAAATTGGGTGCAAAAGTCTAGAAACAGAGCAACATCAGCATGATCTTAGCTTATGGATAAGATCACGAAGAGAAATCCTTTAGACGTTTCCTCCTCTGCTCATCAGAAAGTAACCCTCACGAGCTGCCTTAAGGGGTTGGCAGTTGCCACAAGATGGCAGAAGTGAGGCTGAAGCAGGGATCTGCTTACATCCGTCTGATAAGGAGGAAGGACATGAATACCAGGACCATGAGTTGAAAGAAGATACCATCTCAGTCCTGCACCTCCTTCAGCTGTATACAAAAAGGAATTTGGCACACTGAAATAAAATAGTTGTTTTGTCTCTTCTGGCTAAAGATTTTATTCTTGTATATACTTGATTCACAAAATCAACTTAAGCTAAGGAACTCCATTTACACAGGAGAGTCCAACAAGTTGGCAGTTTAAAATACATCAAGCAGAACCCACACAGAGGTTAGCAATTGAAAATATCCTTAAGATAAAAAAGAAAAAATTACAGAAGTGACTGAAGTGGACTTTCCTTTTTTCAAATTCAATTGTCTTAAAGTCATATTTATTAAGCTTTATAAAAACAGATTTTGCATGATAAATGCGAAAACAGTTAAGTAAAAAAGGCTTTTTATGAGCACTTAAGGTGTATATACGCAAATCGGTCTACTTGCTCCCTTTATTTATAATTATTTCTTTAAAATGGCGATTATGTTCTTTTGGCATCCTATAATAACACTTTAACAAAAAGATCACTTATCAACAGCCCGACACTTGCATGGGCATGGTCCAACTTCAGAGTGGCTACTTAGCCTAATCTATAGATCCTTGGGGAAATTTGAGAAAAACCGGTGCAGACACGAGGAGAAAATGTAAACTCTATACAGACAATGGCTGGGTGTGGGATTGGAATCCAGGGTGTTGGAGCAGTGAAGCAGCATTAACCACTGTGCCACCTCAATAACTGTTCTAAACATCAATACATCTAATGTCTTCCATACTGGTAACAGCAGGCTACTACAGCATCACATTGATTTAAAAAATTATTAATGTTAAATCAGCTTAATCCAGAGGTAAGAGACTAGCATCAGGCCCAGTGCAAGAACCAGAATGCAACTTCACTGCAAGGACTTTTCATCGACACAAAGGCTAACACAGGACTGTCAATGAGTGTAACACACATGCAGAGATGAGGAATGGCAAGCACCAGACAGTTAGTTACTGGTCAAGGGATTTGAACTCATTTGTGCATCACCGTGTTAATTTCAAAGTCAATACCTTTGTCCACATTACTTGATCCTACTCGTTTTCTTTGTTAGGTTATTTCACTTGTTCATTTTTAGCAAAACTAATACCAACACGACAGATACATAACTTCCTTAATGAAACAAAAGAAAACAATTCCAGTCTGGACAAGTACTATAACTGTAATAATTCAATGAATGCTTTAAAGTGTAATTAATATGCATTTGCTTAATGGCATCTGCTGCTAGAAGCTTAGCTAGGAATAGGAGGATGGAGATGCCCCAGGAGCTATCAAGACAGGATGTGTCAAAAGTAGGTTTCTACCGCAGCAATTAAAAGAAGAAGGAACACAAACAGAAGCCAGATATGTATAAATAAGATGAGAAATAGGACCTGCAATAACTGAAGCATGAGACTTGAAAGAGAACTGGGAGTAAGATCAAGTTCGGAGGTAGAAAAGTTTGACTAACTCAGTGATGTACAAATGACCCGTAGTGGCATGATATGGGAGGCTGTGCAAGTAAGATTATTGGGATTGTTACTGCCTTCATTATGATGGAAGAATAGTAAGAGGAATGGGGTTTATTTAAAGCCAACAACCAGTTGTTTAACACCCTGAGCTCTGGGTATGTCATAGAAGAGAAAGCAGCAGGCATCTGTATAGTTCTTAGAGGAGCAAAATAATAAAGTGAATGAGAACAAATTTAATTATATTGAGAAACTATGTTGTTATCTGGGCAGGACAAAAACACAAAAAAAAATAAATAAATAAAATTCAGAAAAGTCCCAAGTAAGGAGGCCTGTAAGGATATCGAAAAAGTAGGTGGAGTGATAGACTTAATATTATGAAATGATATTGTAGGTTTTTTTTCCCTCCCTGGTTTAGGGAAAGGGAATGCAAAGGTCACGTTACATGGAAAGCTCAATTAAGGAAACCCAAGACAGCAATACCATCAAGTCAAAAAGAACAAATCACATCTAATGCAGGACCATGACTATGGGTAGGAAAACTGATATATTGTATCACGTTAAAACATTCAAGAACAGGCAAAAATTTTTTTTTTTTTTTTTTTTTTTTTCTATATATAATAGTATCCATATCCATCCATTTTCCAAACCCATCTATCCAAAAGAAGGTCACGGGGAAGCTGGGGCCTATCCCAGCAACCATCGGGGAAAGTCAAGAACAAGACCTGGATGTGGGGCCAGCACATCACAGGGTTTAGTATCTATATCTGTATTTTTTTTTTTTTTTTAATTTTAAAAAGTAAAATCATAGTAAGGTATACAAAAAAGAATGTGTAATTAAATAATTTACTTCAAACAGAATATTAGATTAAATTTTAGGGAGGGTGATACTCTACCACATTCCGTACAGAAACAGAGGAGGTACCACTGAATACCCTGTACTCAAAGGATGTCACATTGAGGAAGGCATCTTCACTATTTTTTGTTACTACAGAATACAGCGACCAATCTACTGCCCCTACTCTTCAAAATGGGGGTTGTGTACAAAATTATATCCCTAAAATGTTGGATTTAAATGATCACAACTTCCTTGGTTTATGCAAAGTATCAGAAATCCAGAAAAGCCTTGACTTATTTTTGATAATTAAATCATAAAGGGATGATTCCTTATTCATAAGGGATCAGCAGTTTAACAAAGCAAGTCTGCCGCGACTAGGAGCTGCAGAGGGTCTAGAAGTAGTTATTTTCTGCAGAGGACAAAGAAGACTGTTAATTCCACAAGTCTTAGCTGGCACTGTAAGCCATTGAAACAAAGATACTGAATGCTGGAAAATATTGATAAAATTATTAGTGGAAGAAGACTGATGCACATAAAAGTGACATCTGGGAGACCTATAAACAGTGAGCGTAGAGCAATCCCATAGTAGGAGAAAGGATCACGTGAAAACTTGATCCGGGTACACGTTTGACAGTCTGGTGCACTTTATACTTCAGAATCAATTAAATATTTAGCTTTGCTCATTCTATAGTACCTTTGAAGAGCACAAATATAAAATCAATCCTGTCATACGTACCTATCAGCATTAAGTACTATTGTCTGTACATACGTTGTCACTGACTGACCAGCATGTTTATGTGAAAAGATGGAAACATTAATGTGGTCCCTTGGTGAATTTAATAACTGAATATGCATTATCTACTGTATATAGTAATAAACAATAAGTTACAATATGTGTAGAATAGCTGAAATCTGCCACTCCTCATTAGAAAACTCACCTTTGCAAAAAGTGTTTTTCCAGTACCTGGAGGGCCATACATAAGGATATTCCGGTACAGGCCACGGTTTTGTCGGGTGTTCCTTGTTGCTATGGCAATATCTCGCACCCGCTCCTCCAGTTTGGGCTTAAGAAACAATTGCACAATCATTACCTCATGTTCTTTAGGAGATCTGGTAGTAATAATGGGAACATTAAAATACCTACATTGAGGACAACACCTTCCAATGCATCCTGTGCTTTACTTAGGATCCTTTTTCCCACCTATAAGAACAGTAAATATTTACAAGAAAATAGTATGAGATGACCAAACCAGATGGTAAATACAATACAAAATGCAAAAGTTACATACCTTAATAGGGTGTTGGACTGCCTCTGTGGCTGTAATCCTAGAGGTTTCTCGCACTAATGATGGTTTTCCCAAACGAGCTTCAATGTATCGTCCCAAAACAGCTGTAGCATTTTTTGCAGAGTAAATACCCACTGCTAACAAAGTTAGGCCAGCAACCTGAAAATAAAGTGTGGTTTCAGAACACAGTACACATGAATTCATGAAGTATAAACTCATACAGATTATGGGTTCTGTCTCAAGAGACAGTAGTGGAAATTTACAACATAAGTCAGAAAGGATAATAGAGGTTGAACAAGGGACACTAGGAGCATCCCCACCTTGTCCAACAGAAGTTTGGTGCAGACAGAAATAGAACTACTTTAATGACTATCAATTACACTTCTGTGGGCTGTGCAAGGCTATACCATGATGCATGCTTTCATTTTGCACACTAGTTACTGGGTACTTTATCTAAATAAGCTCAAAAAAGCAAGCATAAATGATTCAAAAGAAAAACACAGTCAAGCTACCGATTACAAATGTGTACCTATGAATATCTTCTTATATAACACACTACCGTGGCTGCTTGTTTGTCTGTCCAGTATTTTAAATCACCTGTAGCTCGCAATCCGTTTCACCTATTGACTTGAAATTTGGTACACATCTGCTACGTGACGTCTACTATCCGCTTTCGCGGTGATGATTTTTATTACTCTTTTTATTTTACTTCATGGTAGAATCAACTCTTGGCAGCGTGCAGCAGGACGGCCATACGCCGCATGCGTATGGGTGTCGTTGTCATTCCCTACCACCTTCGCTAATCATTCTTGAGGCAAAGAAGACTTAAGTGCCAGCTTAAGTGAAAAATTAAAGAAAACATACTAAGTAACTGCAAGACAAAAACTAACTTAATCAGTTTTAACGCGAAAAGATGCCTAAGAAAGAAGAGAAGCAGTGGACCACTAGGGTGGAGAAAAGAAGAGCTGCTCATGAAGCAGCAAGCGCATCAACCTCTGAGCAAACGAATGCTAAACGGAGACAGAGAAAGAGTATGAAAACTAGGAATGCTCAAGTCAAGTGTATTCACTGCACGTTATCGTGCAGTACGCCGTTACTGGTAAATAATGATGTATAATGTTGACCATATTCAGCTGTGAAATATGTCATGCTTGATGCAAACCTGCAGTATTTTAAATGGAAACCCTGTCTCGTGAATATGGTCTTTATTATGCAAATGTTTTATTAATGATATATCTGGTCCCACCAGACCAAGAAAACAATGATAAAATGACACTCCCAAGGACACAGTTTCTCAGTAAAAAAGCATAATTATTTTTGAGTTAATATCTTTCAAAAATGATTTTTGGAATTTTACTACTTGTGAAATATGCCACCATAAAGGATTTTTTAATATGTACAGGTTACTTACATAATGGGTTTTGTAGTGATGGCTCAAGAACAAAATTTCTAATGTTTTCACAGATAAAATTTTCTGACAGAATGCTTGTTTATGGACACCAACGCTGGGCCACAGCAAAAAGTGTAAAAATGTCCCAAAAAAAAAAAAAAAAAAAAAAAAAAAAATCACGTTATTTGTGTTGTGTTATCCACAAGTCATTCAGTCTTACTTTACAACAGGAAACCACATGCATTATTTGTTTGTTAGCTTGTTTCCAGGTGAACATGCTTCTTCTGGTTGTTCAAAATATTTAATGATATTTCAGAAAAAAAATGCATGTTTCTTGCCTGTTATGAGCACACGACTTACTTGGTGTGTGGATTATGTGATATGAATAACAAGAAATTGTAACAGGAAAAAAAATTTTTTTTTTGGATAGAGTATTCCTTAAAAACTTCATAAAAACTGACTTTAGACTCAGATGTGGGGTAACAAGGATGTACGATTGTCAAGTACCTGTCACTATGTGTTACAGTAGAGGGGATTTAAAATGAATGACCATAAAACTTTGACATTGACACAAAAGAATAGTGTGCCTAAAATGCAGTTCAAAATAACTAAATGCATTTAATGTTATGTATGAAAGGCTCTTCTTCAAAAGGATACAAAGACTTCTACTTGTATATCCAGATCATTTTACTACATCTTGAAGTTTTGCCTCTTTGTTCTGAAATGAGATGGCCTAAAAATCAAAAAAATTGAATGCAGAGTCAGGAAAATCTTACCGTGGCTGTGACCTTATCCCAGTCAGAAATGAAGGCTCTAAATCCCTCTCCAAACACTGTTCCAGCTGTCCTGCAAATATTCATGTTTTGTTATGAACTAGGCAAAGTTAATCTCAATTGCAGATCATAAATTTAGCAACCAATAGGATGGTTAGTCTCTATGCTAACACCTCAATGACTCACTGTATTGACTCCAGCACTGTCTGCCTGTGCTCAGCAGCCTTCAGACGAATTTGCTCCCGGATTATATCTGCATTCTCACGCTCTACTTTGGCTCGTGCCCTGGCTTCAGCTTCAATCCTCAACATCTCATTTTTGTGTCTCAGTTCCATCTCATGTTCAATTGTGGCTACATCAAAAATAACACCAAGTTAAAAAAGGCCTAGCTGATGAGACCAGTGATGCTTCATACACAGTTTTTGGCTATTACCTTTCCGCATTGCCTCCTGCTTCTGGACAGATTCCTCCTGCTTTCTTAGATTTTCCTCATTAAGCAGTTGCTGTGCAAAAACACGCTTCATTGAAATGTGTTCAAAAAGGAATAAATTTACTGCTTGTCAATGATCATTCACAATTTCATTTACCTGTTGTCTTAACTGTTCTTCATATCGTTGCCTTGCCAGTTTGTCTTGATATTGTGCCCTCTAGAATAAGAAAGTTAGAGTCTCAACATTAGCTACAAATGCCCATAACAACTCTTTGTGTCTGTCACTCCATCCATTTGTGTGTGTGTGCCATTCTCGAATGTTGTTTCACAGTATGACTTGCCCCAACCCAATACCTCACCGCCTGATGCTGCTTGGTCTCCTCTCCTAGCGTCTTCCTGCGTTCTTCAGCCTGGGTTCGAATCTGTTCTATTTTCATCTGTTCAAGAGCAGCATCATATTCCTATAACATAAACATAAGAAGCAACTCTTAATTCAAAATATGTATTAAAAAAAAAAAATCAAACAAAACCAAATAAAAACCCTTGACAGCATCAAAATAACTATTAGGCATTACTGGCCCAAAACAAAAATGATGCAGGTACTGACCTTGATTTCTTTTTAATCTAAAAAATCAAAACATTACAACAGAACACACCTTAATCAAACAAATAAGAATAACGCACACTACAATAGGCTTCAAAACCAATCCAAAGAAAACAAAACATAGAAATCAACATTCAGCCTCCACCTAAAAAATACAGAAACATGAGTAGAAAGCCCCAACTAACATTAGTTCTTTATACCATATCTGACAAAATATGTAACAAGAGATTTTATCACAGTTCTGCTGTGCTTACTTTAAAATTATATTGATTAATTCTTACCATGTTCTGGAAAATTTGAAACATATCCTTTTATGAAGGGTGCAATTTTTTTCCAATTTAAGATAATATAAAACATCAAATCCACCTTCTATAAATCATGGGGAAAATTACGTTTTTCAGCTGAACAAAATAAGTCTACTTGCTAGTAGTGTGATATAGGATATTAAAGTTGATTTCTCATAGTGCTCTTTAATACTGTCTAGTAGTATTCCAATTTCTGTGGTTATGGCATTAGGACTGATTTTAAATTCAAGGCTATCTGAGAGATATGCAAAGACTTATGCCCAAAATTAAATTAATGTAAGGCATTTCCTAATACACATGGTCCAGAGATGCTAGCTCTAGAAAATGCTCACAGGTTTGGATCATGCCACGGGTACATGTTAGATAACTTTCAACAAGGCATGCACGATAGATGAAAGTTTGATTTATGGTGTGCTTAGTGCATACGGAACTAGAATGTACTCTATGAATGACTGAGCTCCATTCATTTTATTATTGAAAAAAATCCTTTAACATTGCTCCCTAGGATCATTAAAGGGTAAATTTCTTAAACTATCTGTATATACTGAAGAGGTCCTGCCCAAATCTTCACTCACACTAGCCAATATCATCTCTGCAACAGATAATTGAAAGGTACGGAAAACTGAGCAAGTTTCCTTTAAAAAGTTTCTAATTTGTACATAGAAAAAATATTTGTAGGTGGAAGATTACATTTGGAGTTTACTTGTTCAAAAAGATGCAAATACATTATCAAAATAAATGTTGCAAACATTTTCCATAGATTAATTACAAAGTAGGTTATAGAAGGTTGAAAAAGGTGATTAACGTGTATAGGGGCAGCAGACGAGAGCTGCTCTGCCTCAACACCAACCTTGATCTTGCTCTGCTGCTCCATCTGCAGGGTTGTTTCCTGCATGTGTGCCAAGTTCAGTGCCTCTTTGGCATGACCTATAGTGTGGGATAAAATAACACAACTTATTCATGAAAAGTTTTTGCAAACATAAAGAGGGTATACTACATTATCTACCAAAACATTTGATGTTTTATCTCACAGAAACCTAGAATCTTACGTTTAAAAAGCCGATCCTTGTCAGTCTCTGCTGATGTACTTCTTTAAAAAAAATCTACAAGCACAATACTACTGAGTAGTCTTCCTCCAGATACCACTGCCTGCTGTACATATCAAGCTTATAGATTTAAAATTAATAAGATAACAGGAACATTTATGGCTGATTTTAATCACTCATCCCAAAAATATATTGCAGATTCAGAATCTTTCATATTACTGTTACACCTTTATTAAAGGAATTTACATTAAATTATTCTTAGACAAATTTCAAACTTACCACTTTATACTACGGTGTAAAGGTTAATTACAACTGTAATCATGTTTATAAAAAAAAAAAAAAAAATAGAAGAATTTCAGTGAGCTTTCACTCCAGTCACCAAACAGAAACAATCTTAACTCATGTTAGAGAAATATTCCTATATTACAGATCAATGTAGGACACAGTAAAATCATTACGCTTGTAGACTTAAGTGAAGATTGTCATACTACTGACCACGGCATTCTACTACACAGCTCTGACCATCAAGTTGGATAGACAAGCACTGTTTACTTGTCAAAAAAGTCAAAATATATACCATGTGCAAATATAAAATGCTATTCCTCATTTAGGGATTGTGCTTCCCCGATTTCCCAGCTAAGACGAATTCTATTTCTCCCTCTTTATTTATTGCCATTAGGAGAATGTCATGTAGTAACACAGTTATATGACAGTTACCCTCAGCACTATTTTTAAAATAAAACCAAAATTAAATTCTTCAGTTATGTCCTTATTTAAGAGCTTTAATAAGGTAGAACAGCAGACAAGTGAAAATGACCTGTCCTTGGGTCTGGGTGGGAATTCTTCAAAATGCAAAACACTACTGCAAACAAAGGTTTGCCTTTAGTTTGGTTGAATCTACACAAAACTGAGATGTTTTCTAGGACATCGATCTAACATTTAGGACTTTAAAGTCTTTCAGGACTTTCAAAACTAGGCTTTATGTGATTATATTTTTCTAAATTTTATTGATTTCATTAAAATCAAATAACATTCCATACACATAACTCAAGTTTTACAAAAAAAAAAAAAAAAAAGGTTCTAAACAAATAAATCCCCATCCCTGAGAAAGAGAGCTAGGCCAGCAGTGTAAAACTTTATGCTAGTAAAGATAAGTGAATAGATAAATTAATAAATGAATAAAAATAAATGAAGTAAAAGAAGGGAGAGAGTCTGCTTCTTCATTTTAAATGCTTATTCTAAAATGTTATTGATTAGATCCTGCCAGGTTTTAAAAAAGTTTTGTACAGATCCTCAAGTGCAAATTTAAATTTTTTCCAGTTTCAAATAGTATATAACATCAGTTACCCACTGACTTAGAATAGGTGAGTTAGGATTCTTCCAATTGAGCAAAATAAGTCTGCATGCCAATAGTGTAGTAAAGGCAATCACAGTTTGTTTGTCCTTCTCCTCTTTAAGCCCATCTGGAAGAACACCAACCATAGCTGTTAATGGGTTAGGAGGGATTATGACACCAAGGCTGTCTGAAAGGTACTTAAAGATTTTGGTCCAGAATGATGTTAATTTGTAGCAGGCCCAAAACATGTGGCCTAGTGTGGCTGGAACTTGATTGCAGCGTTGCAGGTTGGATCTTGCCCTGGAAACATTTTGGAGAATTTTAAACAAGAGAGATGCATTCGATATATAATTTTGAGTTGAATAATTCTATGCTTTGCGCATATGGAGCTCGAGTGAATTCTGTGCATTGCTGCTTTCCACTCCTTTTCTGAAATGTTGAGTAAGAGATCCTTTTCCCACTGTTCTCTTGGATCTTTGAAAGGGAGGGACTGTAAAATAATTTTATATACAGGGTGGGCCATTTATATGGATACACCTTAATAAAATGGGAATGGTTGGTGATATTAACTTCCTGTTTGTGGCACATTAGTATATGTGAGGGGGGAAACTTTTCAAGATGGGTGGTGACCATGGTGGCCATTTTGAAGTCGGCCATTTTGGATCCAACTTTTGTTTTTTCAATAGGAAGAGGGTCATGTGACACATCAAACTTATTGGGAATTTCACAAGAAAAACAATGGTGTGCTTGG
>JANRMT010062815.1:10523360-10579531 GCA_026402145.1 Polypterus bichir lapradei | reverse complement strand
CCAAGCACACCATTGTTTTTCTTGTGAAATTCCCAATAAGTTTGATGTGTCACATGACCCTCTTCCTATTGAAAAAACAAAAGTTGGATCCAAAATGGCCGACTTCAAAATGGCCACCATGGTCACCACCCATCTTGAAAAGTTTCCCCCCTCACATATACTAATGTGCCACAAACAGGAAGTTAATATCACCAACCATTCCCATTTTATTAAGGTGTATCCATATAAATGGCCCACCCTGTATTATGGAAATGTTGTCTGGGTCCTCGAGACTGAGCAATATTTTTTCCGGCATAGAGGTAGGAGGGAAGTGAGGAAAATTGGGCAGGTTTTGTTTAACAAAGTTTTGTAATTTGAAGGTAGTGAAAGAAATGTGTTGCTGGAAAGTTATATTCGGAGTGTAATTGTTTGTAGGATGCAACGACGTCGTCTATGTAAAGATCTCCAAGTGATTTAATCCCGAATGTTTTCCAGGCATTAAAAACTGCACATGTTTGAGAGGGTGGAAAAAGGTGGTTCTCGTGTAGAGGTGCTACAGACTTGATGTTATTTTAGAAGAATAAAGTGAATAGGACTGGTGAGCTTGACTGGGCTGAATGGCTTGTTCTCATCTAGATTATTCTAATGTTCTGATTTCAGCATGCAGATATAAATTCTCCAAAAACAAAATATTAAAAAAAGACATTTTCTAAACATTTGTACCAAGCTTTATGGAACAATCACATTCTTTATTGTCAGGCAATATAAAGAATTGTGTATAATTCAAATAAAGGATCATAACTAAAACTATTACTTACAACTGTGTAGCCCCACACCAGACACAGGCTTCCTATAATTAGAAGTAATTTTAAAATATCCAATTTAAGATATTATGCCATAATTTTAAGATCACCAACACTACCACCTTCAAAACATCCTTACAATATGTAAGCCTACAGTTCACATAGCATTATGAAGCCAAAAAGTAGGTCTTCTTAGTACGTCAAGGTTAAATTAAACTAGCATAAGAGTCACTAACTCTCTGCCATGGAGTACTTGTTCATACTACGGATGGCCCATTGGTCGGAAGCTTTAGCATAAAACAACTGTTAAATTTCCCTGAGACTTTTTTGTTTTAATAATCGCAGCAACAATGATAATTTGACGTTATTCATTTTTTTCCGTTTCTTCTTCCATTTCATGAATCCCGCAAGAGGCAATTGCCATTTTAGTCAAATTATGCTTCATGAACTTGGTGTGGAAGATCAGAAATGATGCCTTGTCAACAATAAAAAAAGTTTGTCATATTTTACCAAAATTGTTAGCACAACCCAACAGTGCAATATACACTGCTAGGACTGCGGTCTTCTCTTTCGCCAAGTGATATCAGAGGTTTATTTTCTTTGGCATGTGTGTAAACTTAATTTATCTTTTTCTCCCCCATTTTCAGTTGGCCAGCCGCCTAGTACGAGTATATTCATGCTTTAAAATTATATTACTAACTTTTAAGAACATGAAAAAGTCAATTTATTAAAAGAGAATACTTTTTATAAACATACAGGTTTTGTATTTTCTACGTTTTCGTATTGTACTTAAACTGTACTATATTTGCAAACAGAGTCCTGACCTTGTAAATTCCAAGTATAACGCAACAAACTAATTATTGGGCGAGTGGCTACATTAAGAATTCTATATGTAAGCTATATTAAATCACTAATTTCTTATCTGGAACCATCGTTACCCATCAACTGCTATGCACGAAGGTGCCTTTAACTGCCTACACATGGACATTTCTGAAAAAATTTGCAAGGGAAGTTGGGGGTCAAGTCTACTGACTTCAAACCCTGAGGCTGCGACTTCGGCTTCAAAGTCTGCTACTGACATCGTGTGACCATGAGCAAGTCACTTCACCTGCCTGTGCTCCAATTTGAAAAGAAATGCAACCAATTTTATCTGAAACGTTGTGAGTCAACTTGGATAAAGGAGTCAGTCAAATAATAAGTATTATGATTATTATTGACAATAAGCTGTTTTAACCACAAACACGAAAACTGATCGCTCGTCACTTGTACAGTTTAAGCTAGCGCCCTTCTAAATTATGAATACCTTAACATATATTTTATTTTATAACCCGCTAGACGCAATTACGGAGTCGATGAAGCAGGGGAAAAGGTAGCCAATCCATTTGTGATGCCCATCACATAATCTGACGTAAACTCGCCCCTTGTACCGCCCTAAATGACCTTGGACCAACAGCACATCACATTAATATAAAGAATACATAGGAGGTCTTAGCACTTCATGCGCTAACAATTTAAGCAGACCCTGAGCTCTGTTCAGTTAACTGAAACGTTTTCCCATTTTCGCCACCAAAGATCACAAGGTTTAACTCACGGGACTGGTCGAGCTCCCGAGCCGCTTTGGCCGCCCTCTCTAATCCCGTTGGATCGAAATTGCTCCATTTATCCTTGGGTTTATCCTCTCCGCCACCCCCAGATCCTGCCGGCGGTGGTACAAATGGGGGTACGTCTGCAGGAGGTGCAGGCTGGCCCTTATTGATGCCGAACAACCACGACATGCTGCGGCTTTTCGGCTGCCGGACTATTCAAGGAGACACACGTGGGCCAAAATCGTAGTACGCATGTGTCAGAGGCCGACCCACGGTTGGTCAGGAAGCTGCAGCTATCAGGGGATTGGCTAGTATTTTACTGAGCCACGCCCCACCGCATTTGAAGCAACGGGGAGAAAAGTGGGACAATATAAGCGTATCTCGCTTTCGCTTAAAGTTAGCGCAAAGGTAAATACTTCGAGAAATATAACCCGCCAGCAAAATAAATGCGGTAGGAAGCAAGTAGCAAACCGCAATTGACAAAATCAGATCCATTTATTACTCACTCATCTCAGGAGTACGATATTTAATTAATTACCAGTATACACATCTACATGCGGATGAGAAACATAATTGTCTTTTCGAGGCCCGCGTTACCAACAACCGCCAGCGATGCTACTGTCCAGCAGGTATCGGCAGAAACTGTGCTAAATGTTAAATACTGCATCATCAGCACATATGCTCCGCAAGTGGAATGTGAGATAGAGGAGAAGGAAGATTTCTGGAGTAAGACGAAATGGTGGAGGCCATACCCAAAGAAGAAAGAGTGGTGATCGGAGAGAATCTTAATGGGCATGCTGGCGAAGGGAACAGTGGTGATGAGTTGGTGATGAGCAGGTATGACATTAAGAAGAGAAATATTGAAAGACAGATGGTGGTTGACTTTGCGAAAAGGATGGACATGGCAGTGGTGAATGTATATTTTAGAGTGGATGGAGGAAACTGCACACTGATGGACTATGTCCTATATAGGAGACACAATGTGAAGAAACTGTAAAGTGGTGGCAGTGAATGGTGTAGGTAGACAGCATTGATTGGTGGTATGCAGGGTGAATTTTGAAGTGAAGAAGAGGAGGAGAGTGAGAATGGAACCAATGATCAGGTGGTGGAAGCTGAAAGAGGAAGACTATTGTGTGAAATTCAGAGAGGAAGTGAGACAGGAGCTGGGTGGTGGTGAAGACATGATAGATGATTGGAACACAAGAGCTGAAGTGGTAAGGGAGAGAACTAAGGTGGTGCTTGGTGTGACATTTGGACAGAGGAAGGAAGACAAAGAGACTTGGTGGTGGAATGTGAAAATACAGGAAAGCATAAATAGGAAGAGGTTAGTAAAAAGAATTGGGGTGACCAGAGAGATGACAAAAGCAGACAGTTGTACAAACAGATAAAAGGTGAAGAGAGAGGTGGTGAAGGCAAAAGAAAAGGCGTATGTCAAACTATATGAGAAGCCAGACACAAAGGAAGGAGAAGAGCCCTTGTATCGATCAGCCAGGCAGAGGGACTGAGAGGGGAAAGATGCAGATGGAAATTTGCTGACAAGAGAGGAGAGTGTGTTGAAAAGGTGGAAGAAGCCCTTTGAAGGACTTATGGATATAGAAAATGAGAGAGAGTGTAGGTTGGATGAAGTGGAGACAGTAAATCACAAAATACCGGGGATCAGCAAGGCAGAAGTTAGGGAAGCTAAAAAAGAGGATGAAAAGTGGAAAAGCAGTTGGCCTGGACGATATACCAGTGGAGGCAGGGAGATGTTAACTAGAAACTAAATCTTAAAAAGCAAGAATGTCTGAAGAGTGGAGAAGTATATTAGTACCAATTTTCAAGAATAAGGGAGATGTGCAGTGCTGCAGTAACTACATGGGTATGAAGTTGATTAGCCACACCATAAAATATGGGAAAGAGTGATGGATGCTAGGCTGAGAGAAGAGGTAGCGACCTGTAAGCAGCAATATGGTTTAATGAGAGGAAAGAGTACTACAAATGCAATGTTTGCTTTAAAAGTGTTGATGGAGAAGTACAGAGAAGGATGTAAGGAACTGCATTGCATATTTGTGGACTCGGGGAAAGCATATGACAGGATGCCATTGCCAAGAGAGGAGTTATGGTACTGTATGAGGAAGTCGGGAGTAGCAAAAATGTATGTGAGGGTGGTGCAGGATATGTATGAGGATAGTGTGACTGTGGTGAGATGTGTGGTAGGAATGACAGCTTGGTTCAAGCTGAGAATGGGATTACATCAAGGATTGTCTCTGTTTCCTGATTGCAATGGTGATGGACAGATTGACAGATGAAGTCAGACAGGAGTTTCTGTGGACTATGTTGTTCGTGGATGGCATTGTGATCTGTAGTGAGAGTAGACAGCAGGCTGAGGTGAACCTGGAGAGATGGGAGGACAAGCTGGAGAGAAAGGGAATGATAGTCAGTAGGAATACATGTACATAAATGAGAGGGAAGGTGGTAGAAGGGTGCAACTCCAAGGAGCAGAGGTGATGAAGGTAGATGAACTTAAATACTTGGCTTCAACAGTTCAAAGCAATGGACAGTGTGGCAGAGAGGTGAAGAATAGAATGCTGGCAAGGTGGACTGAATGCAGATGAGAGGCAGGAGTGAGTATGATAAAAGAGTACCTGCAAGAGTGAAAGGGAAGGTCTATAAAATGGTAGTGAGATTAACTATGTTGTATGATTTGGAGATGGTGGCACTGACAAAAAGACAGGAGGCAGAGCTGGAAGCCGCTGTCAAATTTCACAGTTTCGTGCAGCTTTTGGGACTCACTGCAACATTTCATTCGACAAACTCATCCCCCCTTTTTCCTGTTGAAACTTCACTCCCACAACTTTACAGAGCCTTCAAATGCTTGCGCCCCACTTGTAGAGGTGCAAGCTCCCCACCCCCTGACTGTTTCTCACAGGCAGTTGTGCCAATCTCTCACTCTCTCGAGTGTAGTAAAGATATACTGGTGAGCGACATTTACATTTTCTCTTTCTGGAGTCAAGCCAGTCTCTAAAAACACTCGCATTCACCCCCAGAGCAGCTGGCTGTGTTCACATCCACTTGAATTATGTCATTTGTTAGGCTTGCAGACTCCCTCCCACAGGTTGCTTTTCCCCAAATTGTATAATTACAAAGAAACAAAAAATACTACTTGTACATTTGGTTCAAAATGAAGAAAGCTTGTATAGTATGTTAAAGTGAATCAGTTTATTTAGTCTTTTTTACATATGTTTATAATAAAAAATAAATTTTTTAGAAATTATTACTGTTAGTGTACAACATTAAGATTCAGCTTGTGCTTTAAAATGTTTCATATCTTTTACTTGGGACCCTCGGCTGGCGCTTGCATCTGCTGTTGGCATCGTGACATACCCTCAAGGGGTTAACTGAAATGGACCTTGCCAACTGAAATTGCATCATAATTACATGATACTGCACAGCATACAGTAGTCAAACAAAGATAAAGGGTCACAGAAAATGAAGCAGGTTCACCTTTAGATCTTGGCAGCCGGGTAGAGTGAAGCAGGTTCACCTTTAGATCTTGGCGGGCGGGTAGAGTGACACACAAGAAGTAACTGTCTGTCAGGCTGTTTGGGGCAAAGGGGTTATATTAGACTTTTGGCTCTTTTGGGACTACAGGCATTGATCAAGAATGTGAGGAAATGTCACACATTAATTGAGTCCCTTTTTTTAACTACTTTGCTTATATTGGCTAGTGGCTTCATTGGCTCAGCTGAGAGTGAAGGTGCAAAATTTCATTCAAGATGCCTCCAGGATCCAGTGACTGATGTGAGAAGGAAAGTGCAACCATAGTCCAGCTTGAAGTCTCTCTCTCTCTTGTCTTCTTACTGTTTAAACCATTAAGAAGGGTGGTGTGACCCAAGAGCAAGTGCCAGGGAGCCTACAAGGAGAAAAAGAAAGTTAGAATTTCTACTTGCATGTCTGATGGGCAGCCGTGTGATATGTTAAAAAGGGGAGGATATCTGCTGTTATTTACACACCAGCATCAATTTAAGAGTGCAAATAAGCCAGGTTCTGCTCTCTTACTATTTGAATATGTTTTGATTTAGTTATATTATGCAACCTATAAAGGGAACATACAAGGAAAGAAGGCTATCAAATGGTAGATGCTTTAAAAGATAGATTTTCTGGGTCAGATCATTTTTATAGCAGTAAATGGTGGGTGCTGGCCTCCGAGAGGTGCACATCATTGTACCTGGGTGCAGACGTGTTGTCCTGCAGCGACGGTGAGCTGGACTCTCTTCATACATGGCACTGACGCACACCTGCACAACGGAGTCAGATTCTGGTCCTCTGAACAAACTGGTACGTGCCGCAGAAGGCAAACTATGGTGGACAGTAGGATGAGCAGGCTGAGGGAGACTTGTGCTTGTCAACCACCGGCATCTCACTTTGTAGCCCTTCACTGGTCCTGGAGCCTCATCCCAATCCACTCGGAGCATCCCCGGACTTATTGGCATGAGACGCAGTTCTTCAGGCTCTGAAAGACAGACAGATATGTTCCAGACGACCTGTAGGTGTTGATGGACTGGGTAGAAAGAGAAGATATCACTCACCATCTTGTGTGCAAGCTTTAGCGGACAGTGCTCGCTGCTGTCCTGAATGGTACTGTGCAATGACCGTCACAAGGTATGAAGTGCTGCTTTGCAAATTTTGAAGGACTGTGGAGTTCTGATTGTGGCTCACAGTGATGGACTGGGCTTCTCCACTTGGAAGGGGTCCAAATAGCACCTGGAACTCCTGAACAGAGTCAGGTAAAAGAGGGGCCCAACTAACCCGGAAACTACTAGGTTTGGAATCGGAAATGAGCAGTTGTGTTGGGCTGACTGCCTCTGTGGGGGAAAGCAAATGCTCATCTTACTATCTTCACATGATTTCAATGAATTGTACATTGAGTAACAAAAGATGAGATGAAGAAATCTGATCACGCCTGGACCATACAGTGAGAAAGTCTTACCTTGAAGAGTGGTAAACTGAACACTAAGTGATTGGATATGCTCATAGTTGGACTCAGGTATCAAGGTTGCATGGTACTTTGTGCCAGGACTCAAACCATTCAGCAGTGCTGAAGTGTCACCACTGTTTAGCTGCAAGGTGAATGTTTGCTGCTGTTGTGTAGAAACTGGACTATACTGTAGGACATAGAAATCAGAGGGCGAAGACAGCATGTTGGGCCAAATTAGTCGGGCACTGTGTGAAGTTATGTCCACTGCAGAAAGCCGTCGAGTTCGTATGACATCTGTAATCAACAACAGGATAATGTTTTTGAAAATGTTAAGATTAGTTAGTAGTTGATTTCTCATGACAGCTTTAAATCTAAGCAGTGTGTGGTGATGGTTTGAAATTTCATCAAGCTTACTAATTTTAGTAAAGTGATAAATGCTTATTAAAATGATAGAAAACCATCTAATGCCGTAGTATAAACCATTTACTATATGACAGAGATCACAATCCAAGCCTATACTAATGTTTTAACCTGTGTACTGAATTTCTGTTACAAAAGAAAAGTAGACCTAAGGCAGAAAATTAGCAATCAATTTTAATATGGACCTTCCTATTCTGTGCTCCAACTATCTTCAAGGGGTTGCCACCCAAAAACTGTCATTTGGGTACTTTCATTTCAGTTAAGGCACTCAGAAAAGGTAGCTGTGCAGCTTAATTCTGACAAGAGTTTATTCTGCTGTTACACCAGCATCCTCTCCACCGTGTCCAATTGCAGGTGACCTGTCCACATCACATAAAACTTATATTTGTCTGTCATACCTGTAATTGCATTGCGTAGATCATCTTCAATGAGCTTAAGGTCATCAACATCCACAAAGTAGAGATGCTTGTCAGTTGGAGGGCTGACTGCAGTTGAAAACTCCACGAAGTTCCCCTGTCCAGTAGATACAATCAGAACCACAACACCATCATCCCGCAGAGCAGTCATCGGCCCAGTTACCGATTCGGATGACATGCCGTCAGTAACCCATACTAGAACTCTTGGTACTCCAGGACGTGATCCGGCATGATCTTGAAATCCATGATCACGTGCCCATATTACAGCCTGGCCCGTGTTGGTGTCACCCCGTGGTTGTTTCATCTCCATAAGTGCTAGCTGCAGTTCAGCATTGGTGGTGTATTCGGAGAACAGAAACTCTGGAATGGGCTGAGTGCTCACATGAAGGACGCTAACCTGTACGTCTTTTGATCCAATTGTGTACGGACGCAGCAGTTCACCCAAGAATGTCTTCACCTTATCAAACTCGTAGGATGATACACTGCCTGAGGAATCCACTAGGAACATGACGTCACCTTCACAGCAGCCAGCCATCGACCCTGAGAAAGACATTAAAATAAGGTCATCTGCTAGAACACAACGGCTGTGTTGAGCCTTCACTGTAAGTGTGTCCCATTTTTATTTATTGGTGCATGTGACACCTCCAAAAAGACTACATTTTTCAGCTCTGCCTCTCATCTGCAGCATCACATCTGCAAAGGTAATGACAAAATATATTACATCTGCTTTGTAGGGGACAGACCTAAACATAGAAAATGCCTACAATCTGAAATATATGGGCCTTGAAACAAATGATAAAAGAGTGTGGGGGCTCACCAACTGGAGGTAATATATTCCTGCTCTAGAGATGATTTCACGATGATTTCAGCTGGACCCTCGCCAGAAGTTATAAACTGCTTGGCTATGGATATTTAATTACAAAGATTGGCATAAGTGAGGCCCTCGTTTAGGGTAACTGTATGACTACTGTATTTCACATACTGAAATTCAGGTGGTGGGTGCCACTTTGAAGATTCTGGATCCCTTCATCGGGACAAAAACTAAAACTATACTAGAGATTGAGTAGCACTGACCAGATAAACCTAAGGTGTTTTAGAAGATGACATGGTTAGGTACATGGAAAACCTTGTGGGATTCTGCAGTTCTCTAAGTAGGTCAAATCAGAAGACACGTGCCATAACAGACAGTGGATTGCACCTTTACTTTAAGAAAAAAAATGGACTCTTGGCCTAGCACAAGTGAAATCCTGAGCTAGTTTACTTGCTGTGATGGATGTACTTGTGATGATCTGCAAAGATGGACTCGGGGATAATGAGAAGAATCCAGGCAGAGGTAAGGTAATCTAGATGTGACTGATAACTGGATTGAAAAGAATGAAACCCAGGAAATGCTCATTTCTGAAATATATGGCTGGTAATAATTCAGTACTCCGCACTTGCAGAAAATGGCCATTTAGACAAATGAAAGTGGGGCCCTGAGCCAATAAAAGCAATTGTGCTATAGCCAGATATGGGAAACCAGTTTGGAAAATTAGTTACACATCTGAAGATAATGAAAAGGGAGCTGAAGACAGCAGACCACCTGATCAGAAGCAGACCCTGGTTTAGGAATAATGAAGTATACAGGTGGACATAAAGAAACAAATAATACAGGACAATGAATGCTAATATGTGTTTGGTGTGTGTGTGTGTGTTTGCCCTGCAATGGACTGACACTCTGCCCAGGATATTTTTCCTGCCTTGCACCATACGCCAGCCGGGATAGGCTCCAGCTCCCCTGACATGACAGATCAATGAGACCCAAGAACTCAAGAAACAGAGGGATGCAAGCCTGGACATGAGACATACAGCTCACCACATTTTCTGCCAATGACTTCCTCTAACAACAGTGGGGTTTTGATTTCAAAGAAATTGGGGCATCAGGGACACATTGGTCGACTCATTTAAAAGGTTGCGAGACAAAAGGAGACTCTAAACACCCAGTAGGTAAGGGAGGAGAGGTTCCCTAACCAGAGGTAAAGTGATACTGGACTGGGCACAATTAAGCACAAAGGTGGAGATGATAAAACCATTTCAGGATATGTTGGACTCCCAGCTTTTAGAGAGATTCAAAATGTAGTAAAGCTGGGTTCTGAATTTACAAATACAAATGGGGTCCGAAGTTACGTTTCTGGGGTAACCAGACCAGATAAACGTTTATTCTAAAAAAGTATGGAGACATTGGGACGGGGGCAGTAACTCATTCCGGCACAGCTGATAAAACCTGATCAGGACGTTCTGGACTCGAGATAAGGGTAACATATCCGAGCCAAGAAGAAGCGAGTCAGGCATATCCAGCTCACTCACACGGTAATAAATCTTAACTGGCATTCAGTCATTTCCAAGTCTCTATTTGAGAAATCCCCGGGCATCGCCCCTCTTCCCCAATCGGAGACGTCGCAATCCTCGAGCGAACCCCCTCCTCGATTTACCTGGCACAGGTGGGCGCGCCGAGGTCTCTGCGCCCTCCAGCGACCCGCCGGCGACGACGAGAAGCGTCCAGATTAGCGCAGCAGTCAACGACATGACGCCAAGGCTGGTAGCGACCACTCAAACGAGAGTTCATCCATCGGGGCTCCGCGGCGCAGCTTAAAACTTCGACAACCTCCCTATGCGTACGGCTCCCCCCTCCCTCTCCGCTGCGCACCCAGGCAGGCCCGGCCCCTTGAGCACCTGCGTGCCCCTCAGGGTCCCATCGCCTGTCCGCTATCCTCGTTACGCGTTCCTGTAAACAAGACAAACGGGGACAGTGCGGCGTGTTTGTATCCTGCAGACACCTGTAGGCACTTTGCACCTGAAAGACCCCCAGGCGATATAAACTGTTTGGGACGATCAGTCCTGTTGCGCCCCCCACATTCGCTCCGAGGCAAGCAGGGGTGTCATCTCCAGACTGCCTGCAGGCTGTTTTTTACAGCATGGGGGAAGTCTTCTAGAAAGTTTAAAATAACTCCAAGTCCCACCCAAGGGTGTTCTCTAATGACCTCACCCTCCAGTCTCAGACTAGCCCCCGTTAATCACGTAAATAACTCGCAGCAAATATGAGAGATATCTGTCCATCATCAAGAAAAGCCAACTGCAGATCCACACTTGGAGGATATCACAGGACTGGCCTTACAGGACAAGGCAGTTCATCTGGCCTTATAGGAGGCCATCCACACTGTCCACCCCGGCCTCTTGTGGTGGATGCTGTTGGTCACTATCACTGGCTACAACAGGTAAAGGAGGACCCTCTTGTGGGTGCTAGGTGTCCAGTGCCTTGGACAGAGCTGCGGCACAAGCCTTCTCTGCATCCCTGGGAGGAGTCTCCTATTCAAGCTCTGAAGGGATTCACCGGGCCTTTTGACGCTGCACCTTATTTACTTGGTAGGGCGGGAAGTGCCCAAGAGCTTCACAATGGAAGCTGTGGTTAAAAATAACAGGGAAATCCTTTGGTCCGAATTAAAGTCAAACATCATCCTGGCCAGCGGGAAGCTAAGAGCAAACAGCCTGTTATTCAAAAAGAAGACATTCAACCTAATTAAGATATCAGCTTACAAAGAACTTTATATAGGAAAAGTGCAGGCATTTTATAGTAAACAGTGCATTCACTACATGCCATGGATGTCCTTAGCAGTGTGTTTGTGGAATACTTTTGCTTGTAAACATTTACATTTATTTGCTTAGAAGACACTTTTATCCAAAATAGGTCAGCATAACTGAGTAGACATCAGTCTGGAGGACTCTTGGGAACAAGTGTTACAGGACAAGGGTACAAAATTGATCATCACAAGTGAAGAGCTCAGAACAAAATACATGCTAGAAACAATTCCTAGATAATAAAACCTAGCAGCTTAGACAGAAATTCATCAAACAAGAAAATCTCCAAATGCATCTTAAACACATTGAGGGAGTCCAAATTTCAATTGGAAGCGGTCAGTTATTTCAACCAGGAGCTGCAAATGAAAAGAGTCTGGACTGAGATTTGATACCACACAGTGGAAAAATTTCCAGATGCCATTCAACAGTAGACTTGTGTGGTCTCAAAGGAGCATAGGACCTCAGAAGTGTCTCATTATATATAGGTGCAGACCCACTGACTACTTTGTAGCTAAGCACAAACTATTTAAACTTTATACGTATCAGTCCAGGAAGCCACTGTAGTGATCCAATACACTCTAGCTGCAGACGTCCAGAGCTCCACTCCATTGAGGAGGTTGTCGCTTTATAGCATATGTCATGAAAATACCTGGTTACACTATGGTTAAGATTAGGGTTGGTCGAGGGTTTATCTGACTCAAGTGAAATAAACCAAGTGACAAAAACCTACAATCTAATTGGCTGTCCAGCTGAGCTACTGAATCACTGAGTTAAGGACTTCTGCAGCTGGACCCATCTCTTGTGATCTGAAGGGAGGAGTGAGATGTGCCTGCCTTGGCCGGTTGAACTTTTTAGTCATCTGCAGTGGCTTAGTGACACATGTCAGTGCTCCGGCCAGTAGAGAACTGCAGTAGTTCAGACGTGACAAGAGCAAAGTCTGGACCAGGAGTTGTTCTGCATATTCTCAGAAATGGTCTGATCTTGTGGATATTGTAAAGAGTGTGCTGAATAAAGTTGGAATAGTACGTACTGTATCTTCTTCATAGCTTTACAAATCCCTGACTTTTGGATTTATTTATTTTTGTTTATTGTCATCATGTCTCAACCAAGGTTCTTCTGGTTCAGATTCATGTTTTAAATCTCTTTTGTTCATTTTTGATTCTTTGTTTTTATTATTTATGTGTATTGTTCTTTATTTTTGCTTTGGTCTATGTATATAAGCTGCCTTTGTTATGTTGCAGTGTTTTGTGGGTGAGGCCACCTGCTATTCATCTCCGGGAACTGCCCACCAACCTATAAATCCATGGGGTCTTCACAATTTCTGGCAGTTCGTTTTGAATGGGCTATGGTGTTGGTGAATTTTTGTGTGTTTTCAACTGTGCTGTTGTATTTTTTAAACTTTATTGATCTGTCTTTCGACCCCTTTTTGGATACTGTATTGGGACTTAGTTTGCTTTTGGATGCATTTCTGGAGCTTTACAGCATTACAGGGCATAATTCTTGTAAGAAATATATATTTTTAAACATAAAGATTCTGTGTTTGATTTCTTGCTACTAGCTGGGTTTCATGCTTTCCACCTCTAGCGGACTTTTCTGGGACTACTGATGGTAGTTTCATTTGTTTCTTGGGCACTGCTGTCTCCACCCAGAAAGCATCTGAGCTTGTGGAATAATTTCCAGCATAATTAGGTGCGATTGGTCTATGTTTTTTGAAAACCTACTTTTAATACGTCCATATGCATATCACACATGGCTTAAAATATTGAAAATCAGGCGCTCTTTCTGAAGTTTACTTGGAAGTCTTAAACTTTTTTTACTTTAGGTTACACCCCAAAAAGGAATGGCAATGGGAAATAGACAGCAGGGGCTGATGGGGTACCTGTCTTTATTTTGAAAGCAGTGCATATAAGTGCATTAGCTGGAGCTTTACTTTCAGATCAATTTTGTACCTCTAGAAGAGAAAGTGTTACCACTCTAAGAAGAGGATTAAGTGTTTTTTCTATAATATAACAAGCCAGAATAGATTGGCTGTTAAGTGAATAGAGTACAATTAATGATTTTAATTATTGAGATGGATTGTTTTATGCAGTTAGCAGGTGGCATGAGGCTATTAGCTTTGTGAGAAACGGGGGGGTGAGGGGCTTTTTTGTAAAGTAGCATGAACTGATTAGGTTGTTGGGAGGGAGCATTAGCCAAAAAGCTTCTTGTGAGGCATTATCGGGTTATAAGGTTATTGTGAGGCACTATGAGGTGACTGATTTATTATGAAGAAGTATGGGGTGATGACCTTATCATGTGGCAGCATTGCATAGGAACCTTTTTGGGGGATAGAGAGGAATGAAGTATCATAAGGAAGTGTGAGGTGAGCAAAAAATGAGGGAGCACAGGGTGATGAAATTATTGTGAGGAAGCAGGGGTGAAGGACATGTTTTAATTGAGCCTGAGGTGAGTCTGCATGGATTGATTGACTTATTATTGGACAGTATCAGGTTAGGATCTTGTTGCAAGCAGCACTGAATGATGGTGAGGAGAAAATACCTCATCATAATGAAGAATGGGGTGCTCAGCTTTTTGTAGGATGACACAGAGTGTGGCATTGTGTAGCAGCACAGGGTGATGAAATTATAAGCAAGCATGAAGCTTGTTTTAAGTAGTGTGGAATGACGGTCCTGTGATGAGTCATCTTGGGATGAGGAGCACTTTGTGAGTCATCCTGGGTGAGGTGCAGGTTGTGAGTTAAAATGGGGTGTGGAGCTTGTTATGAAGCAGCATGGATTAATACACCTGTTCTTATGAGGTTTTGAGCTAGTAGGTAACCTTAGACAAGCATTTTTATATGAGAAGGTGTAGTGGGAGCATCTTGTTATGATGTAGCTCATCTTCAGGCTAATGGTGTGACCATCCTGCTCTGATGCAGCATCAGGTAAGGAGCATTTAAAGAGTCATTAAGGGAATGATGAGCTTGTTATGAGGCAGCTCAGGGAGAGAAGCCTGCTGTGAGGCAGCACCGAGTGGCGCTTTCATGTAAGCTGGAATGGAGCAGGGAACTCATTATGAAGCAGTATGGGGTGAAAAGAGTTTAGTGAGTCAGCATAAACTTTTAGTGAGGCAGCATGGGGAGACAGGCTTGCTGTGAGCCTCCATAGTTTAATGTGCTTTTCATGCAAAAGCCTATTGAGAGAAATTTCATTTGGGTTGGCTATGGTCAACCCCCCATTCTACCTTGTTAGAACATGCTTTATAACCCATAAAGTCACCTGCTGTGGCTCCTGGATCAAGAGCTCTGCTGTTCAGCTCCACTTACCGTGAACGACTGCTCAGGTATGATAAGAACGTACACCTCAGCTTTCAAAGGCGACCCTGTTGAGAGACATTTTGCCAGAGGAATAAGGGAAGCAGCTGGCTGTTTTCTATCCAGCTGTCACTCACCTCTGGATATTTTCATTTCATTCGCCTTCCGACTTACACGACAGCCATGAGCCCGAGGCATCCAACCTCCTATGGGGTATTGTTAACATTATTAGAAGTTTTTCCCTTTCTACCTTGCTTGTGTGGCAGGAGAAAAAGATGAACCCGAGAAGATCAGCAGAACATTTTGGATCAGTTCTTTTAGATTAATGCTCATATAAATGAAGAGTGGGGTCTGTGACAAGACTCTTTCATTTCTCTCTCTATTAGGCTCTTCTGACATAAAAAGGCTGAACCCCAGACTTCTCTTCTTCATCGGGGTGATAGGGTTCAACTTGGCAGGTGTGATGTCTATTGCATGTGTTCTGAAATACTGAATGGCATAAAAATAGATATCAGTGTTGCTTCAGTGATCTACAATGCCAGACAATAATTCTTGGTCAAGCTAAGAGGCCGTCCTCCTGGCATTGCAAGCAATCTTTGCTTCCATTTGGGAGATTGCATCATCCCAACTGACTGGAAAATGCGACTTATCGCCCCTACCTGGAAAGGGAATGGTGATTGCCTGGATTGTGGCAACTACAGGTGGACAACACTGCTCTTGGTGCCAGGTAAGATCCTTGCTAGGGTCATCATCAATAGGATCCGTGATCACTTGCTCTCCTACCTGTGACCGGAACAGCCTGGTTTTATTGCTAAGAAGTCTACCTTTGACCACATCCTGGCACTGAGGGTTCTCATGGAACACAAACGCAAATATTGGCAGAGTTTCTTTGCAGCCTTTGTTGATCTTAATCAAGCGTTTGAATTTGATCAAATTGATCGAGCTGTCCTGTAGGACATCATGGATATCATGGCTGGCCTATACAGTGGTACTGTGAGTGCTATGCAGAGTGGAAGCAGAACCTCTGTGTTTTTCCCTGTTGTTTCTGGGGTTCGTCAGGGGGTATGTTCTTGCTCCTATTCTGGATGCTTACATGGATTGGGTGTCAGGCAAGGTCATGGGATCCAGCGGCTGTGGGGCATCTGTTGGTGAAGAGATTCACTGATCTTGACTTTGTTTACAATGCTGTGATCTTCGCGGACTCAATGGAGGCTCTGATCGGGGCTCTTGAACAACTGAGCAAGAAGTCTGAGTGTCTGGGCTTGCAATTGTCCTGGATAAAAACCAAGATCGAGGCCTTTATTAACCTCTGGTTGACCTTGTTGAGAAGGTTTAGTTACCTCAGCAGTGACATTCATGTCTCTGGTAACCCTTCCTATGAAGTCAGTAGATGGATTGGGAGAGCATGGGGGGTCATGAAGTCATTGGAAATGGGTGTGTGGTGCTCCCGATATCTATGCAAAAGGATGAAGGTCCAAGTCTTTAGAGTCCTGGTGCCTCCTATCTTGCTATATGGTTGCGAGACATGGACGTTATCCAGTGACCTGAAACAAAGACTGGACTCCTTTGGTACTGTGTTTCTTCTGAGAATCCTTGGGTACCACTGGTTTGACTTTGTGTCGAATGAGCAGTTACTCATGGATTCCTGAATGAGGTATTTCACTTGCATTGTGAGGGGGCGTCAGTTACGGCACTACGGTCATGTGGCGCGATTCTCTTAAGGTGATTTGGCTTGCAGGATTCTCACTGTTGAGTACCTGAGCAGCTGGACCAGGCCAAGGGGACTCCCACATAACACCTGGCTGCAGCAGATAGATGATCATTTCTGCCTGGGGGGTTGCCAACCAGGATCTTGAGCTGTTTCATCACGTGGTGGGTGCGGCAACGCACTGTACCAGTACATGCTCCCCAACCTGACCTGACCTGACATAAGGGGCCAAATACATACCTTCATCCTCTTCATCTTTTCCCACTTCTATGTGCGGTTGATGTGTTTGATTAACTTCTCCAGGCAGCTCGGTCCTGCACCTCTTCCCAAATCACACCCTTTAATCCTTCAAATATTTTACATTATCCATTCATTTCTGCTTTGGCCTCCCTCACTTTCTCTTCCCCTGTACTTCCATCACTCTTTTGCCCACATATTCATTGTCTCATGACATGCCCATCCACTTCAATCAACTTACCAATTTCTTTCCCTTCCCTTGTCTTCTTCTTCTGCTTCTTGTGGACTAACTTCTTTAGCTAGGTCCACCATTGGCCCGGTAGCCCTCACTCACTTCTCACAGGATTCAGGCAAGGCCCCTGCACATCACCTATGGGGTACACCCTAGCATTTTCCAAAGCTGATTGGATTGACTCCATCAAGGTTAAAATCCAGTTGCTGCTACAACTTACTGTTAATCTTTGAGATGTGGACAGGAATAAGATTGTATACCCTTGTCCCCGATCTGGATTTTCACATTAGACCACCAACAGAACTGGATGTCAAAAGGATGAAATACTGAATATGTGTCTAGTATGATCCACCTAACTGCTGTTAGGGGACACAGCATCTCTCCACACCACCTCTTTCCACCAGAACACTCCAGACTTTTATGCCCCATCCAGAGCTGGCAGTTTTCTGTTTGTGACGTATTGCAAAGTGAAGAGATCCCTCTGCTGGACATTCACCACTAATTGATGTTTTATGCCCTGCGCACAACACATTGCAGAGGCATACATTTGGCCTTTATTTACCTTGTGGGAGTTCGGGATGACGCTGACATTGCTGAGCAGTTACTTTTGTTTTCCATTAAGACAAAGCATCCTTTCACAGGCCCTCAGGGCTCTTTGCCGCGGCAGCACAAGACAGTGAAATAAATGAAAAGTGGAGTTGAGTTAAATCACAGAAGTCCTGGTTTTATCTACATGCCTCATGGCAACAAAACTGTGGTTGCACTCCTCCGGGAAGGCTTACACTTCCATCCAAAAGCTGAGACAGTAAGAGAGGTGACAGTGGCAGGGCCCTCCGGTGTGGCTCTCCTGCTGGGCAGGTGGGACATACTGGGGCAGCAAATGGGATCCAGCAAACCTGTGTGTGCACTGCTGAGCAGCCAAGATTCACTGAGTGCTGAGCAGATGGAATGAGGTGATCCCCAGTTTGGAGACAGCTGGAAGCTGCCTTGAGTACCATTACAAACTGGAAATAAAAGAAATTGCAATGGCCTTCAGAATGTGCTGCTGAACAGATGTGAGGAAGTGAGCTTCAAGGTAGACTGGTAAGCAAGTGAAAAATGTTGAGCCTCAGTTTATATTGGGGAGCAGATGGGACTGCAATCCCACAAGGTGATAAAGTGGAACCAGTTGTAAGTTCCATTGTGTACTGGTGAGCATTTGGAATGTGAGTGTGCTCTGGTGTATACAGGTAAACATGTGGGGTTTTTTGTGAGTCTCACTGGTGAACATAAGAGAATTTTATTGGTGCCAGGACATACTGGTGAACAAGCAGCATTTTATTGAGCTCTAGTGTATACCGAGGAGCAGATGAAATGATAGTGTGTATACTGGTTAGCAGGTGAGATGACAATGTGGCTCACTGTAAACTGCTAATTAAACAGGCTTACAGTGAGCCCCATTGTATACTGGTGGAGAGGTGTCTTTTCAGTGAAACCCAGTACGTGCTGGAGAGCAGGTGAGATTTCCCAGGGTATATCTGTCTCAAGACGACTTGGCCCCTGCACCATCACGTCTCGTCTGCAGATTCTTCCCTCATGGCACTTTTGCTGGTGTGAAAAGCAAGTGAAGGGCTTTTTATTTCAGCAACGATCCTCGTTATGCAAATGAGTTTCCAGGCGACTGACAGTAATTCTATTATTCCAGACGTAAACGAGTCCCACAGCGTGCAATTGTAGAGATGTTCGCTTGCATCAAAGAGCAGGAGGACAGCAAACAACAAACTGCTGCAAACCCACCCATCCATTCATCTCCTGTGTCGGCTGCAGACCGCAAAGCCAGTCCAAGCTTGATGGATCCTTTCTGTTCTTCTTGTCACTTGTGTATTAGAAACGGTTTGTGACAGGCAGGGGAGACAAGCATCTAGGTGGCATTTTCCATTCTGCTTCTCTGATGGTGTAGCGAGACAGACAGACTCGGGCATGTAGTGAAATAAGTGAGTAGGACTCTGGTGAACCCTCATCCCTCCTGCCTCAGCCTCATCGGCCCGCCTCTTGTCAGGTGCTCATCTGCCTTATCTCCTTAGCTACATCTCTGTCTTGCCTTGTCTTGTCATGTACTTTGGGAAGCGCTAAATCCTTTGAAGCATGATCAGCACGAGACGGGAGAACTGGTAGGGTTGGGGCTTTCTCGCCAAGGTGAGACTCTGAGGTGCCCCTGGCAAAGGAGTGAAGAAAAAGGAGACGGAGGAGGAGAAGCGATAACAAGAGAGAGAACATGTGTCTGCAGGCCAGGATTTTGAGATAGTAGCTGGGCTTCACTAACTCATTCTGCCCGGCCTCACAGCATGCACTAGGTGGTGTACAATAAAAGAGTTAGTACTAAAATGTTTAATTTACAGAGCTGCATATTCCTTTCTGAGTAAGTTCCAGGCAAAAACCAAGGGGTTAATATATTTGCAGTGTTCACTTTGTTTTATTACATTTAATTTTCTGAGATTCATCCAGCTATACAAAAAAACAAATCAAACACTGACACGTTCAAAGATAAACACCAAATCTGATTGCCAAAAATACCCATTGTTTTATGAGACCCTAGGGAGATGGAGTCCACTGAACATGTTAAGAGTCTACCATATGATACAGACAAGAGACCCCAGGGAAAGGCCTATAAAAGTATGGCACAGCCTCCCACTTTACTGGTCATAAAACCCTGCTGTTGGTGGATCTGGCCACTCATTTCAAGGATTTCTACATGGAAAGAGCCACAAAGTGCAACACACAAAGCTGATTTTAATTAACAATCCCAAAATCTTGAGGTATGTCAGCACCCACACATTTCTGAAGTAATCAGCTTTGCTCGTCCATTCACTCAGGGACAATGTGGAACCCAGCTCTCACCTCCCCAACCCTGCTAACCCCACAGCAAAAATGAAGAAAACCAGAAAGTGATGGCAATTAATTACACTTAGAGGGCACACTGCCAATTGAATGAGCAATGCCATGGAACTGGATGCATGTCGGTGGTTTTGATTAAGCTCAAATGGTTGTGGATGAGATGGCAGCCCACTAAACCCAAGCTTTGAATGAGTCCTCACTGCAGCACCAACCGTGCCCGGCTCCACGTGTGCCCTTCCATTGTAGCCCCTGGTATTTTGCACGTTTGAATGGCTGGAAGAGCAGGAAGAGGCGGAGCCTGCGAGACAGCCCACAGTAGATTGCCATGGCAACGATGATGAGAGGAGACATGATTACAAACCCCAAAATTATGAGGGCTGAAGAAGAGTTGTCGTCCAGCAGGTGCTGGCAGTAAGATGCATTGGAGTGCAGGACCTGTGGAAAAGGTTATCAGAGGTCAGAGTTCGCCACCATGCTTACAGAAGTCAGCACCAGTGCATAAGGATGGGAGTCTTGCCCTAAGCAATAATGAATACACACAAGCTTAAAGGGGTGATGTGGTCCATTCTCATGACTGGTTCTGTAAACGCCCTGCAGTGCCACACTGGTCTTATTGTGCTAAATAAATTACCCTTGTGTGAAAATGTCAGTATTCAAAGTTCAAATGCCATTCACAGGCCTGAAGGCATGGCCCAGAGTCACCAGTCATTTGGTCTACAGCTAACTTACAGTTATCATTCAACCTGAAATGTGAAAGGCCTTGCTCTCCAAAGCAAAAAAGGGGAATGTCCCAGGCTGGATGCCTGCCAGGCCAGAGACAGCCTGCTCCTTCAAGGACACAGTGACAAGGAATGCCAACCATCACACGTGGCATAGCAGGGGGCACAGCTCAGCAGCACCTGCTACCTTGGTCTGCACAGGCACGCGGCTACAGCCTCTCGCTTCATTAAGTGTAACAATCAGTGACATTTAGCAGCACGCCGAAAAGGGGAACGAGGAAGGCAATTAGCATTTCTCTGTTTGCACCAGTAAAGGCTCATGGCCCCCAGAGAGATGAAGGTCTGACCCACAGCTCCGCCTGGCCATTCAGTGCACTGACGGCAGGGAGTGAAGTGCATGAATATTAATGGCGTGTCATTCACTTCAATGAGAGTAAAGAGCAACTCTCCCTGTGCAGCTCTTTAAGTGCATTTACTGCTCTCGCCACATAGGAGAGGAGATCCAACTACAGAAAGGGGAAAGAGACCCCATAACTCCAACATAACAAGGTAAAAGAGACCCCAAAAAAGAAATCAGAAGAGGACAGAACAAAGCCCTTCGACAAAAACTGTAAAAAGGTGGAAAATAGAATGTTACCAAAAAAAAAGTGAGAATATATCACAGACTGCAGCCCCTGGAAGAGAAGACCCCCATCCTCCAAAGAAACTGAAGAGTCTACCAGTAAAAAAGGAACTGGAGAAGACTACCTCATAATGAAGGGAAAGAGACCCCAGTGAAAGGAGAAGAGGAGATGCCTCCCCACCAGGCTTCTTAGTTGTGCCCAACACAGGCCATGACACTTCAGCTACATTCCAGAATGACCATTAAGACTACAGGGAAGACAACATAACCAGAGGTCAGTGCTGCTACCCTGTTGTTCATACTCACCCTTGAGTGGCACTTAAACCCAAAGTAGATGATCACTATGGTGGGAAGGAGGACCAGACCGAAGACAACCACCAGCAGGGTAAAGTTGACAATGAAGACAAAAATGTTGATAGTGGCAACAGCAGTGGACCACAACAGGCAAGACAAAGGAGATCGACGTTCCAGTGGTGGGCACTGCTCGTCGATGGAATAGTCAGGGAGATGCGAGATCAAGTGGGCTGTGTCTGAAAGGTTATCCCCCTCTGGCTCCTCCATGCTGTCCAGATTCCTGAAATATTAGGGGCCCCTGGAATAAAGACAAAGAATTGGACTTTACAGCAGATGTAAACATCCATCCATCCATTATCCAACCCACAGGGTCACAGAGGTCTGCTGGACCCAATCCCAGCCAACACAGGGCACAAGGCAGGAAACAAACCCTGGGCAGGGCGCCAGCCCACCGCAGGGCACACACACACACACACACACACACACCAGGGACAATTTAGGATCGCTAATGCACCTAACCTGCATGTCTTTGGACTGTGGGAGGAAACCAGAGCACCCAGAGGAAACCCACGCAGACATGGGGAGGACATGCAAACTCCATGCAGGGAGGACCCGGGAAGTGAACCCGGGTCTCCTAACTACAAGGCAGCAGCGCTACCCACTGCACCACCGTGCCGCCCCAGATGTAAACAGACTGTACAAAATGGAACCCGCATAAATGGAACCACTGTATGCTTCACTTATAGAAGGTGAATCAACTATACTGGGTATAACCTTCATTTACACCACTGTCCCAAATGGAAGCACTATGAGCTGGAAAACATGGACGGGTAGTTCTTTACATTTACATGAGACAACTATCACTAAACTCACATATTCTGAAACTGGAAGACAGTCTAGCTAGGTATCAGTGTGACCTAGAAATGAAGAAGCGGACCTGTGAAACCTCCCTCTTCACTGACTGGGACCAGTACAACTAGACACAAGCGCCAATATGGGCTGGACCTTCAAACTGAGGCTAGTATGACTGTCACCCTCACAGACTTGTATACTGCTCACTTACATGGCGGTCCATACTAGAGCCGATAAAAACTACAGACTGAGACCAGACGTTTCTCCATCTCCACAGACTGTAGCCAACATAAGTACCAACTTTACGGATATGGATAAGGACTGTATGCTGGGACCAGAGGATTTTCCTTTGAAATAGACTAGAGCCAATAAAACTTGCAACTTTATAGACTAGGACCAGAAAAAACCTTGATCAACCAGCTTAAATAGCACACTGATGTTCTGTCTCCAGTGATGGGAACAAGTAAAATTGTTTCTTGCATGAATAATCAGCCATGAAGAATATGAGCTGGACCTTTACAATAAGAGTTGTGTGCTTACTATCCTGACAAATTGAGACCAGTAGTACAAGGTCCATCTGCAGAGCCTGGACGTTCATCTTTTACTTACATGATCATCTAGAGAACCAGCAAGATCACCTTCAAATACTAAGATCAGACCAGCCTTTACTTACATGACAGACCAGGTGTGAAGTTGTGTGAGCTTTAGGTATTTTCACAGGCAGGGACTTGTATACCATTCACTAACATTAGCATTTACTGTGAAACCAACTTGAGCCTGAACTGCACAGACTGAGGCCAGCGCACTCTCCATTTCCATAGACTGCAGAAAATATAATTTCTACATTCTTAAGACCAGTACAACCTTCACTTGAAAGGTCTTTGGTACTAGAATAAGCTTATACTGCAGACTGAGACCGGAGGAGTCTTCACCTCCTGACGCTGGCTGGCACCAATGGTACACCTTCTACCTTCAGAAAAAGGCCTCATGTCAATGTCCAGACATGAATGAACTGGGTACAAGCTTAAAAAATAGCATTTTACTTGGTTGTGTGGTTCCTCATAGCTTTTTAACATGACAAAGAACAGTTTCATTCTGTGAAGGGTTCACTGCATATGAAATGAGATCTTTGGGCTTTGAAACAGTTCCTAATATGTGAACAAAACAGAAATCTTTAATGCATAGCAGACAACCTCACAGAATACTGACAGATCAAGAAATCCTGAACTTAGCCTCTGCGATTGTATGCAGCAAGAGCACTTTTAAATCAGAAACTCATTGGTATTTTGTAAATCTCATATCATCTATTTATGTGGCCTGTTATTTGTTTTAAATAAGGGGTTCTTTCTGGAACCTTCATTTGGTTAGTTCTTTTGGGAATTCAAAATGGTTCCCCTATGACAATGCAGAACCTTAAGAGTGTAGTTCAGAAAACTTCCATCTTCACAAGCTGGGACCGATACACCATTCACTTACATTACCATTCACGCTGGAGTCAGCAAAAGCTTGAGTTGCATCTCTACAAACTAGGCTCAGTAACACAATTAACACCCTCACTGCCTGGACGTTCACTGTTTACTTACATGACCATCTAGACTGGACTCCTAATATATTGGTACAGTGAAAGGAGACCACCGACTTCACACACTTTAAAATTGGTTAGATGTGAATGAGTTGGGGACTTCTGAAATGTATGCATCTTCCGTACTCACAGACTGGGACCTGTACAGCAATTTTCTTACTTCACAATGAAACCTGCATGGGCTCTGGCTATCTGGACCAAGGCCAGTGATCACTTTCTCTCTACATACATCAGTCAGTATAACTAACTTCTAACTTCAGAAACTGGGCTCTCATATAACTTTCACATTCTCAGCCATACAAACTGGAAACAAAAAGGCCTGAAGACTGAGACCAGAGGCCTCTCCATCTCTGCAGGTCGGGACATTTAAAAAACATTTCATCTCCGTGGCCTGCCAGATTACTCTTTCATTACATGACTTTTTAGACCAGACCCACCATGACCGCCTTTATTGACTGAAATCATTACAACTTTTACTTATGTAACTATTTACTGCAGACATGTATTCACATGGACAGCAACTTCGGACTGAGACTTTGACCTGTACACTATGAACTAAACTAAACAACCTGAGGTCAGTGCATGCCTCACCTCTCCAGGCAACAGTCAATATAACTGTTAACTTAATGAACATGGGTTGTCCTCAGACCTCCATGGGCTTAATCAGTTACGAAGTGTGAGCTCCACATAGACTTGCTCTCCCAGTCTCTATACATTGGAGTCAGCTTGATAGACCAACTACAACACAACATCCATACTGGAAGCAACATGAACTGCAGACTGAGGTTAATGGTCTGTTCACCCTCACAGACTAGGATCAGGCGCACACGCTCTATTTTCACACACTTCGCTTTTAAGATATAATTTGTGACTACAGATTTGAACTGTAGACTGAAACTAGTGCCACCACCTGGTCCATTATTGACCAAACACAGCATCATATGTTGAAGCTGGACCCAGCATGCTGTACCCCATCACACACATTACCACACTGGCAGAATAATCCTTCTAGTACCACAGAAATGAAATCTTCACAGTTTTGGATTAGCTGCCTGCAGTTGGCTAAGATGTTTCCTTCGCCTTGTATTATTTATGAAGTTATGCGTTCTGTGCCTTTTTTTTTTTTTTTGCATTGTCTTGCTCAGCACTTTTTTATTCATTTAATGCTTCACTGGCTAAGGTCGATATAAGGTAAAGAGTGGAAACTACCCAAATTATCCCAGTATTGTCTGCAGCTTCAGATGGGTTCAGTGTTCTGTCACTTCAACGATCGACAAAGGTAAAACTCGCCATATTAGAGCCTGGGGCTGGATGAGGCGCACTGGACCGAGCGTGGGTCTGCGAGACTGGACTGAGCTGGGAGAAAGTGCAAATCAATGGGGGGAGGTAGCAGAGAGCCCGTTAGAGAGTGATGGTACCGCAAAAGTGTGGATGCGAGAGTGGTTAACTATGGGAGCTGAACCTGCTGACTGGGACCAGCACACACTCCCTTTCCATCACACAGCTTACTTACACGACTGTCTGGAAAGGATCACATATGGATCAGGGTGATAAAAAAGGTAAAAATAGGGTGCAAGCGAATGATGATTAAAGTGTCAAAGTCAGCGTGCAAAAGAGCGTAAGAGTCGACATGATAGGGTGCAGGTGAGTCCCCGAGAGTGATTATGGGTGAAAAAAGAGATAGGCGGGCAATCGGTGTGAAGCATTCAAGAGTGCTGAAGCCCAAGTACGTGGTTGTGCCACCTGCCCGCCCTCTTGCTGCACCTTACCTGTGTTTTTCTGGCTGCCGATGCCGCCGTCCTGGACCGTCTCTCAGGCACTGTTGGCTGATCTGGGCGCTTTTGAAGGGTGCAGTTACGGGACAAGGCGTTAGAGTGGTCGGCGGCTCTAGTCTAGCAGCACCCCGGTCCCCCTCGTCTGAAGCTCGGCTCCCGCTTAGCCGCACCGCCCCGTGTCTGTGATGCCGAGAGCGCTGAAGGCAGGAGGCAGCGGCGGTGCTCCGCAGGTGCTGGCGAGCGCTCGTGCGGCTGCGATGTGTGCGTGCGTGTGTGTGTGTGTGTGTGTGCAGACACTCGCAGAGACACTTTGATCAGAAGCGTGTCTCCAACAGCTAAACTGCATCACCCTTTGTGATCTCACTGCAGCAGCGGCTGCAGCCAGTGCCGATCACGCGTATTGAATCCACCCGAGTGTGCGCCCAAAAACCCGCGACGTCCCTTCCTATAGACATCTGCTTTACGTGCGTCCTCTTCAAGTAATTTAACAAGCGAATGCCATTCCGAATTCATGTCTATTCTCTTTCAGTAATGCGGTTTAAATGATGCATCACAAAGAATAGATAAGCGCCTTGAAAGAGGTCTCTAGTGCCTCAGCTTCAAGTTCGGGGGAGAAGAAATCTCTAGGGTGGCGGGGAACAAGAGCTGGACGGGAGACAGCATCGACACAACCACTGGGGAATAGAGTACAGAAGAGTGAAGTTAGTGACATTCACTGCACCTTTAGTGCTATTTGGGATCGCGGGGACGGAGCCTTTTATGGCAGCATTTGAGGCAAAGCAGGAGCCGGTCCAGAACGGAACGTCGGTTCATCGCAGGGTTCTCTCACGCACACACCTGCACTCTGTTTGAGAGTTCATCAGGAACATTCACATTTTAAATTATTTACAGAGAGTATTTTTAACCATTATTTTTTGTTATTATTTAGCAGCCAAACCCAGTGGTCCACCATTTATTCAAGGAACAGTATGTTACAGTGCAGGATAGACTTGCAGAGATGCTCTTTTCAGCTGCCCCATGGATGACAGTGCAGCAACAACAACAACAACAACATCTATTTATATAGCACATTTTCATAAAAACAGTAGCTCAAAGTGCTCAAAGCATTCTTTAACAGTTACAGCATTCACTTTATGGAAGTCACCAGGTATCTGGGCTTTTCGAAATCTTAGTGCAGATCAGGCATTCCTTTGAGCTGCTACATATTAAATAATTTTCAGCTACTTTTTCTATATACAAGCTGGAATCTTTGTCCAAAACAACTGCTCAGTTCCCTTGTCTTCCATGTTTATTTCTTTATCCCTGAAGCGTTGCAGGCTATTCCTGATGAGGATACCGGTGGTCTTTTGAGATCCTATGCACAAACATAAAGGAATTTATCCCTAGATGATCTCAGAGGATGAGAGCTTTCTCAATTAGAATTTCAGATGAGGAATGGAATTCAGCCACCCATAACATGCATCATCTTCAGTCTGGGTAAAGTGTGCCATAATTAAGCTAAAAACAGCACATTGTAAACACATATCCCATTTAAAGCTGTCTTAAATGCATCTCAGACTAGATCCAAACTTTGAAACACGCCACGAAGGGCCTACATGGACTAGGTCATGTGATGTGGGAATGCTTTATTCTCCGATTGTTTTGGGTTGAAATATTTTTATATCTCTCAGACAACCTTGGATCACAAACACTCCCAACAGCAACAATTGGAGTACCACCTGAAGGCAAATGAAACATCTATCGTGACGTCGTAAACTACTCTGCTGGCACAAACATTCATTTTGATTAACTGAAAGAATTCTAACCCCCCTCCCCCCCATATCTCAATGGGAAAGTAATGTCCTAATTTATCTTAAACCTAAAAAAAATTAATTCTCACTGCGATGAATAGTTCAAGATTTTTTTAGAATTTGGCAAGAATTCATTAATTTTATTCTAAAAACAGCATGATGGTCTCTGCTAAATCTTTTCCATTCGCATAATATACATAAGGAGGCATTTCAGCCCGGGCTCTCTAAATTCCGGTTGAATGTTCATCTTGATTGATTTTTTTTTGAGCACAATGATTGTATTACTATACTGATTGTATCTTTGACTGACCTGTACTTAAGAATTTGTGTTTTGTTTTCTTATTTTAAAAAAATACAGAGAAATAAGAGCAATCTCTTAATTTTTTGTCAGCAGAGCCAGGCCACTGAAAATTGCAGTGAAGAGTGAAACACAGAAGAAGACAGGAAAACAAAGCCTTTAATTAAAGAAAATGAGAATCGCTGGTGCATGGCGTGTGCAGTAGACCTGTCCGGCTGCACAGCCTCGGCGGTATTATTGTGTGTGTACAGCATGATGTGTGAGAGGGGTATACAGCGTTCACTAGGTAGACTGTGCTGTATGTGTGCCTGAGTTAGCCCTGTACAGCTGCTCTTTACTCGTGTCTGTGCTATTCAGTGTGTATGGTGGGACACAATCTGCTGCGCTTCACCTCCAGGTGCTGTTCAATGTAGGTGTGAGTGAGTGCCCATAGAACATTGAATGGCCAGGCTGTGCTTAAAAGATTCTGTGTCCACTGTAAACATTTATATATCTAGTTATTCATTTAGACAGATGTTAAATTTTAACTCACCTAGCCTCACTACAGTCTCACATCTCCTAACCAGTGGCAGATTTAGGTATGGGTGACATGGAAAGCCAGCCAGTGTGGCATCTTGCCATTGCCAGAATGCCCAAACCAAATTATATTAAAAAAAAGGAATTGTTAAATGGCGCGCACTTTACACAGTATGTATGTACACAGATGGGCAATGTTTTTTGTTGCTGAAGGGGCATATGCTCTGGACACCGAGGAGTACCCCTCCACCTTCAGTCCTTGAAGTCTCATACTACTGTTGGCACACTGACACCCAAAGGGGCTCTGTTTTTGAAGGCAAAAGGGTGTATGCTCCGTAAATTTTATGGTATATACACAGAAGGGTCTCATTTATGTTGCTGAAGGGGCACAAACTCCAGACACCAAGAGTGACCACCCTCACTCATCTAAGTCTAATAGTACAGATTGTCCACTATGGACACCAAGGTACATCATCTATTCCATCCCCACCCAGGCCTCCAAATGGGATTCGACCAGCACTGCTCCTAACCAACAATGGAACAGGACCATGGACCAATAATCTAACTCCAGTTTATTTAATTTGGTCCAGTTTTATCTTTATGATATGGATTAGATATGTTACTGTAATCTATGAATTCACTTGATTTACTATCATTTACAAAGCTTTATAAAGTTTACCGTATATACCCCTAGAAAGTGATACGACTATGGCTGATAGTTGCCTTTCATATGTAACCTCAGAGATTAAGTGCTATTTAATTAGTGTGTGCTTTATTATGAAACCTCAGGGTCTAAGTAGCTATCTTAGCGTGTCTTACATAAATAATATCAGATGCTAAGCATCAACTCTTAACATGTGTTTCAGAATAAAACCTCAGAGGCCAGGCTGCTTAATTCAACACTTGTTGCATTTAATTCGAAGCCTAACTATTAAAGAATACTCATCGAGCAGGAATACCGAGACTGCAAACCTCAGAGGCTGATTTCTGTTTTGTGTATGCAGTAAGATGTTAAATCTCAGCAGGTTCCTTCTTGGCTCAGGTTAAAGTTATTGTTTTTTTTATTTCTATGGCTATGCTCTATGTTCCACGTGTGTTGTGTCTGGTCCTTCAAGAGGTTGAGCCACATGCCAATCACAGCCATGAACTGACTTTCATCCTATAAATCCTGAGGGTTGTCCACAGTTCCTGGCGGTACATTTCAAATACACTAGGGACTTTTTGAATGTCACTTGTGGTTTTGCTGGGCTTTACTATTTGATTCATTGGACTTTTGCCGATATTGCTGTTTTTTTGTTTCAATTCACCATTGCATTGTGACTTTGTTTGCTTTGAATTGCACTTACTGGCCACTCCTTTTTACCTTGTGTACTTTATGGAGCTTCATGTACTAAAAGAGCATTTTTGTGATAATAAATCTTTTATTTTATAAAGATTTTATGTGGCCCTTTTTGTATCTAGCTGGGGTTATTGACAGAATTTCCCCTTCTAGTGGGCATTTTTGGAAATATTTTTGGAACTCTTTAGTTCTTTGGGATTCTCAATCATAGCAAAAGGGCTGTACTTTTTAAACATTAATTTCAATGGTAGCAGGCAGATAACTAATTCAATAAATGAGAATTTATTAATAGTATTTATGTTCAGTAAAATTATGGAATAAAGTTAAAAATTCACAAAATAATAAACAAGAAACTTCAAAGTAACATCCGCATGAATACCTAGATTTCCCAGCAGAATATTGCCTATATTGCCTCCACTGGCTGGTCTTCTTCCCATAATGCATCCTGATGCTATCTCTAGCTGTACTGAAGTAGGGAGTACATGGTACTAAATCTGATGTTTTGAGATGTCTACTTGTTGCTTCATGGTTAGAGGGCACATTTAACAAAAAAGGGAAAACCGATTGTTTTTATCTTGCTAAAGCGACCTAAAGGTTTTGAATCCTGGAATAAACATAAAAACTTTAATCACCGGTCCAAGTACACCACCCGGGGTATTTATGTGAAAGAGACGTCCACTTCAGATGTCTGTCTTTATGTGAGAGAGAAGGTTTGCAAGTGCACTGTGTGCATGTGAATGAAAAGCTTGCTGCTTGTTACCTTTAGGTCCACACTGCCTTTACGTATGTGCATGAGCGGAAAGGCTGGCTGAGCTTCACATCCAGGTACCTTGATCAATGTCAATCTGTGCACATGTGCGAGAAAGCCTGGCCTGCTGTATGTAGCATACAAATAGACTGAACTTTGTGTATGTGAATGAGTGGGCTGCTTCCCTTCACCAACAGACATACTGTTCTATGTACACTGATGAACCAAAACATTATGACTACTTGCCTAAAATGTTGCTCCTTCGTGTGCCACCAAAACAGCTCTGTCTCACCAACACATAGACTTTACAAGACCTCTGAAGGTGTTCTGTCTATGGTATCTGGCATTGATATCCATAGAGTCTCCTGTAAGCTGCAAGATGGAGCTTCCATAGATCGGCCCAGTGGCGTAGCTAGCTTGCTGAAGGCCCCTGTGCAGTGCCCTGAGGTGGCCCTCTCCTGTCTAGCATAACTTTTAGTAATTTATTTGCAACTACATCCTAGGGGCCGGCTGGGCAGTGGTGTCCGCGACCGCGTCACTATCAGATCACACACTGGTGACAAATAAACCAGCTTTCTAAATGAAATTTGTAATAACTTTTTAAATCGCCTTATTACAGCTACTGTAAGTTAGCAAACATAAAATAAATTGTGGGAATGGAATGTGGGAGGTGTGGGTAGTAGTTGTAGTAGTACATACATCTATGTAAAATATTGACCCGCTTACTTTTCCAAGACAACTTTGTGAAAGAAGATGATTAAAATATAACGTAAGCTACAAACTAGAAACTGTTCTGTGCTATAAAATGAAGCAATTTTAATTTGTAACAAATTAAAATGACAACACCAGCTGACAGGATATTACTACACAATCAACCTGTTTTACACAAGTTCTGAGAAAATGGACATCATAAAGTGCTCACGCTCACAAATCCTCACGGTAATGACACTAATGCACAGTAAGCCATACTAAGGTACACAATAAAATAGATTACAAATTTGTTAATCTATTAAAGCTTACAAAAATAGAACTGACTGACAAGTCACAAAACATATTACTTCTGATATCACTAGTACCTTAAAATACTCGCTTGCGTGCCTTCTGTTGCACAAAAGTCTCAACAATGTCTGGCATGTCAAGTTGTCTGGCACGCTCATTTTCGATTCAGAGTACAGCCAAGCCAATAAGTCTGTCTTGCGATGTGGTGCTTCTGAAGTAATTTTTGATGAGTTTTAACTTGGAGGACAATCGTTCACTCGCAGCAACAGTCACTGGTATAGTCAGCAGTAACATGTAAGCCGTGCAAACGTCACTGAAAGTAGACGACAGTGCATAGTGATCTATCAGCAACAGTTCAGCTACTCCGAAAACAATCGACAGGATAGATTGAAAGCCTGCATGAAATGACAACAATTGAGTGCAAAACAAAGGTGAAATTTCTGTGCTATAGCATTCAACGAGAAGATTGGCAGCAGCATACAATTCGTCGTCAGCCATCAAGGTCAGAGTTGATGGTAACAAGACATTGAATGTTGAAGCCACTGCATCGAGACTGTGAAACCACGCTTTTAGTTAAGTTATTAATAATTTTAAAAAATCTATATGGCCCCAAGTGGGCCCCCCAAGCTCATAGGCCACTTTGCACAATCTGCACAATCCATTGCTATGCCAGTGGATCGGCCTTGTTGTTCCAACACATCCCACAGATGCTCAGGTGGATTGAGATCTGCAGATTATGGATTTCAGGGCAACACCTTGAACTCTTTGTTATGTTTCTCAAGCTATTCAGAAACAATTAATGAAATTCACACAGTGTGTCAGGGCAGGGAATACTGTTGCCATGAAAGGGGGCACCTGGTATGCAACAATATTTAGGTAGGTGGTACACAAGGTTTACCAGAATCACACTACCTCCCCTGGTTTGTCTTCTTCCACACATTATATCCTGATGCTATCTCTTCCTCCGGTAAACAACACACGCATACACATGATTGCTTCCATGTTGTGGCAAAAAGTGGAATTTATCAGATAAGGCAATCTTCTTCCATTGATCCAAGATCCAATTTCGATGCTTGTGGGCTCTGTAATAGGCATGACGCTTGACATTGACTAGCCTGCAGTTATGCTAAGCCCAAATAAAGACATCCACAGGCCCCTGGGTGTATCAATGAACAGAGGTCCTTAACAGAGAGTTGATCTACACCTAGTCGTTTCATGCAGTGCAGTAAGTCTCACTCTTGATTTTGACATGCGGACGCTTGAGTGTTTATATTCTCTCCCTTGTTGACTTCAGTGCATGGACACTCAATCTAAATAAGGCACCATGAAAAATGATGGTAGTTTAGTTTCCCATACAGATTAAGATGGAAAAATTGAGAGGTGTGTTGCATGTTGATTAGCATATGCAAGTAAGAAGATCACTGTGCAGAACATGACAGTAATGCTCCTCTAATCCTAGTTTGGTATTATGGCTATAGAGCATTCACTAATTACTGGCAGCCACATCAACTCTACAGGCTGGCCAGTCTTAGGACCTACTGACTAAGAAGGCCAGGCTTTCTTCATCCTAAGGCCCATTGTTCAGTGTTTTTGTGTTTGTGAAAGAAGGTCTGCAGCGCATTATCCTTCTGTGTAATTTCCTCCGGGGGCCAAGTCCCATCATTTCTTTCTAAAAGTGTAATTTCATTCGTCACAGGGATAATCAGTAGCAGAAATAGTAATCATGCACCTGGCACATTGTAATGACACTCTTGTACTCCGAATCACTCTTCAAATTCTGCCCGCAGCCACAGGGATGAGGATGTCTGTTTACTTTCCAAAATCTCCAGGGGAGGCACCTTACCTTCCCAAAATATAAAAGGCAGGAAGGAGAACTACACATTATGCTTTGGCAGATTTGTTGCTTTACTTGTCAGCCAGCTTTTAAAATTAAAGGCTTCACCTTAAGCTATAGATTTTAGGCTTATCGGATTTTTATTATCATGTACTGTATACTGTGTGATTTTTACTTGCATGTGCTAATCTGGGCTCCTCTTCAGGTTCTGGGCAAGCAGTTTATGGATTGCTGAGGTTCACCCTGAAGCCCCCCACCCCCCTAAATCATATGAATGTGAATGAGCCACCCTGCAGTGCTTCACCTGTGGGGAATGCGTGCCACTCCAGAACAATGTGCAGAATTGTTTAAAATAGTGAATTTGAGCTGTAATGGAGAGGAATGCTAGGCAGGCACTTCTCAAGTCCCATCAGTGGCGTAGGCGGATTTTTTTTTTTTTAACCGTCCTTGTCTTCTCTTCATGAGGTGAGACCTACGGTTGCTGCTACATTTCCCCTGATTACAGGAAGCTCTTGAGAGCCTGATGAGAAGCTGACGGATAATTGCAATACATTAGTGATTTGGGCAGCGTCTTACAATAGCTGCGGGTGCCATAGGAACAAATCAGTTCACTAGCGGGCTCATCCTGCACCATCATAGAATCCGCTACCATACACTGCCCCCCACCCTGATCTGCATGAGTATTTGTCAAGATAGTCCTCAGAAGAATTAGACAATTGTGCTGTAGAGGTGTGCAAGCTGATCATGTCCACCTCTTAACTCTAGAAACCGGGGCAGGAACCACTGCGGGTTCACTCCTGTTAGATGCAGCATCAACAAGAGCTGAGACGGGTGTTTTAAATGCAAATGACTACTCAGGCAGTGGAGACAGAAGAGGTTTGGCATGGTGATGCAGACAGGTCATGTTAGAACCAGGAGTATGATCCCTACCACTCTTTCCAATGCCTTCTTTCTTTAAGGTCTCCCAGGCTGACTTTCTTATACTAGTGCAACTGAGAGTTTACCGAATAAAGACTCCTTCTCTTTGCCCTCTTCTAGCTCCCAGTATTCATTTTGAACCTTACTGTACTCAAAAACTTTGTCCCTCCTGGTCAATAACTGTCATAATAGCTCAATCTCTGGTTTCAAACTGTCCTGGTGCACAAGTGCATATACCACAGCTCACATAGTGCCCAGTCACCCCAGGAGAGAAGGCAATAAAGAGCAATGAGATGCCTCTCAGAGAAGCTGTCCCTCCTGATTAGAGGAGGCTAAGTGGATCTGCAGAAAACCTCTGACAAGCAGAGAATGGGAATCGCTTGGCTGAATGACCTCGAGGGGAGACAAAACACAGCAGCCACAATGTGACGAGAGAGAGCAGCTCATGAAGGGGCACTCGGGTCATACTCAATTGACATGTACTAGGAATGGATGTGCTCTGAGAGAATATTACAAGCAAGGATTCAGACATACAAAGACACAGCCAAGGAAACTGACCAAATAATACACCACTAGTTGTGCTATCCATCTAAGATGGGTTGAAATCTAAGTAATCAGCGTAGACCTCGGCATTAAACATTTACAATGCATGTGTCTCTTTGTTGTGTGCCATTTAGTGTGGGATTCGTAAAAGCAGTGTTAATGTTTGTGATGCTCCATCATCCTGGAATTCTGGTTCAGGAAGCAAGGACTATGGTAACCACTGCCTGGAATATGTGTATCTAACGTGCATTTGCTGGCAAACAAAGTCAATGAACTACAGCTGCAAATACATACTAAAACGGACTTCTCTTTTTTATCTGCTCTGTGCTTTAGTGAAACGTAGCTGGATGATTCTATTCCCGACTCTGCATTGGACTTATCCAACTTCACGCATTACCGAACTTTGTAACAAAACAAAGGACGGAGGAGTGAGCTTCTAAATTAATCAAGGCTGGTGTAATGATGTGACAGTTCTTTTTAAATCATGCTCACCCGACCTAGAATTGCTTTTCATAAACCGTAAACCATTTTATTTACCATACGAGTTTTCCTCAGTAACTCTAGGTAGTATTTACAGTTGTGCTTGAAAGTTTGTGAACCCTTTAGAATTTTCTATATTTCTGCATAAATATGACCTAAAACATCATCAGATTTTCACTCAAGTGAAACCAGTTAAACAAATGTGACAAAAATCTTATACTTGGTCATTTATTCATTAAGGAAAATGATATTACATATTTATGAGTGGCAAAAGTATGTGAACCTTTGCTTTCAGTATCTGGTGTGACCCCCATTGGCAGTAATAACTGCAACTAAACGTTTCCGGTAACTTTTGATCATTCCTGCATACCGGCTTGGAGGAATTTTAGCCCATTCCTCCGTACAGAACAGCTGAGACAAAAATATTATACTTGGTCATTTATTTATTGAGGAAAATGATTGAATATTACATATTTGTGAGTGGCAAAAGTATGTGAACCTCTAGGATGAGCAGTTAGTTTGAAGGTGAAATTCGAGTCAGGTGTTTTCAATCAATGGGATGACAATCAGGTGTGAGTGGGCACCCTGTGTTATTTAAAGAACAGGGACCTATCAAAGTCTGCTCTTCACAACACATGTTTGTGGAAGTGCATCATGGCACGAACAAAGGAGATTTCTGAGGACCTCAGAGAAAGAGTTGTTGATGCTCATCAGGCTGGGAAAGGTTACAAGACCATCTCTAAAGAGTCTGGACTCCACCAATCCACAGTCAGACAGATTGTGTACAAATGGAGGAAATTCAAGACCATTGTTACCTTCCCCAGGAGTGGTCGACCAACAAAGATCACTCCAAGAGCAAGGTGTGTAATAGTCGGCGAGCTCACAAAGGACCCCTGGGTAACTTCTAAGCAACTGAAGGCCTCTCTCACATTGGCTAATGTTCATGTTCATGAGTCCACCATCAGGAGAACACTGAACAACAATGGTGTGCATGGCAGGGTTGCAAGGAGAAAGCCACTGCTCTCCAAAAGAAACATTGCTGCTCGTCTGCAGTTTGCTAAAGATCACGTGGACAAACCAGAAGGCAATTGAAAGAATGTTTTGTGGACGGATGAGACCAAAATAGAACTTTTTGCTTTAAATGAAAAGCGTAATGTTTGGAGAAAGGAAAACACTGCATTCCAGCATAAGAACCTTATCCCATCTGTGAAACATGGTGGTGGTAGTATCATGGTTTGGACCTGTTTTGCTGCATCTGAGCCAGGACGGCTTGCCTTCATTGATGGAACAATGAATTCTAAATTATATCAGAGAATTCTAAAGGAAAATGTCAGGACATCTGTCCATGAACTGAATCTCAAGAGAAGGTGGGTCATGCAGCAAGACAACGACCCTAAGCACACATGTCGTTCTACCAAAGAATGGTTAAAGAAGAATAAAGTTAATGTTTTGGAATGGCCAAGTCAAAGTCCTGACCTACGGAGGAATGGGCTAAAATTCCTCCAAGCCAGTGTGCAGGAATAATCAAAAGTTACCAGAAACGTTTAGTTGCAGTTATTGCTGCAAAGAGAGGTCACACCAGATACTGAAAGCAAAGGTTCACATACTTTTGCCACTCGCAAATATGTAATATTCGATCATTTTTCCCAAGTATAATATTTTTGTCTATTTGTTTAACTGGTTTCTCTTTATCTACTTTTAGGACTTGAGTGAAAATCTGATGATGTTTTAGGTCATATTTATGCAGAAATATAGAAAATTCTAAAGGGTTCACAAACTTTCAAGCACAACTATACATTTGCCCTCACGCTAATGTTCTCGAAGTGCACTGGCAATGTCATCACTGAGTCTGAAAAAGACAACCCGGACTCGCATATTATTATTTTGAGTGATTTTAACCATGTCAGTTTTAACCTGGTCCTTCCTAAATATGAACAGTAAATGAAATGACCCTACCAGAAATTGAAATATTCTAAATCACTGCTTTGTAGCTATTAAGGATGCTTATCATGTCTTCTCCCTTGCCCCCATTGGTAATTCTTTCCATTCTATGATTCACTTTATTCCTGCTTACAAAGAAAAGCTGAAAACTGTAAAGACAGTAAAAAGAACAGTTAGAAAGTGCACCAGCAAGGCAATAGAGGAGCTTCAAGACTGCTTTGCCCATACAGACTGGAGTGCCTTCAAAACTGCCACCTCAAATGTACACAAATACACTGATGCTGTAACTTCATGTATTCGTTTTTGTGAAGATGTTTGCAATCCAACAAAAATAATTGTGAAGTTTAGCAATGTTAGGCCTGGTTCACACCAGAGCTCAGATGACTGCGCCAGGACAAAGAGTGTGCTTTCAGATCTGGCAATCGTGAGGAATACAGAAAAGCTAAGTATATCTTGGAGAATGGGATCAAAGGAGGAAAATGAAAGTATTCAGATAAGCTGCAGGAGCAACTGTCTGCAAATGACAGCGTGTCAGTCTGGAGAGGCCTTAAACAGGTCACAAACTACAAGAAATAAACATCAAACAGTTTTGCTGATCCCAGTCTGGCTAATCAGTTAAATCAGTTTCATGGTCGTGTTGAAAGACAATGGGACATAAATCCAACTGATCGTCTCACTGTTACGACTCTGTACTCTTCTTCTTCTCAGCTTCCCCCTTCCTGTCATCACTGCCAAAAATGTCTCCAGCTTATTCAAAAAGCAAAATATTAAAAAAAGATGCGGGCCCAGACCTTATTTCACGTTCCACACTCACGCACTGTGCAGACCAGATGTCTACAGTATTTACAGACATTTTCAAACAATCCCAAGATCTGTGCACTGTTGCTGCCTGCTTCAAGACCTTCACCATCATTCTTGTAGCACAAAAATCAAAGTTCACAGGCCTAAATGACTACAGACCAGTAGCTTTAACCTCTGTGGTAATGAAGACCTTTGAACCTGTTATTCTGAAGTACCTCCAGAATGCTACACAAGAATTCTTGGACCCATTTCAGTGTGTATACAGAGCCAACTGCTCTGTGGAGATACAGTGAATTTAGGTCTTTATTTAGCTTTATTAACCAATACCTTGATAAGCCAGGGGCATATCTGAGGATTTTCTTTGTGGACTTTAGCTCTACTTTCAATACAATCATCCAGGAGCCCCTAGATAATAAACTCACTCAGTTCAACCTGCCATTGGATCACAGGCTTTCTTACAGATAGGAAGCAGTATGTGTGGTTTGGCACACACATCGGACCTATTAATCCTTAGTATTAGGGTGCCGCAGGGTTGTGACCTTTCTCCACTACTCTTCACACTTTATCCAAATGACTGTACCTCTGGTTATTTGTCTGCCAAACCAGTTAAATTTGCAGATGACATAACAATAATAGGCTTCATTTTAAACAATGATGACCCCATATACAGACAAGACAAGATGGTGCCATAAAAAGTTGGACTGTAACGTTCAAAAAACTCAGGAGATGATCATAGATTTCAGGAAACAGTCACCTGCTCACCTATCACTTACTTTAAATGGCACAGCTGTTGAGGTGACAGAATCATTTAAGTTTCTGGGCACTGTGTTGTCACAAAACCTTAAGTGGGACAATAACATTACATGCATTATTAAGAAAGTCCATCAGAGAATGTTCTTTTTTTGTCAACTGAGGAAACTCAATCACCCTCAAGCAATATCGATGGCTACACAGCCATCACTGAGTCCAGTCTGACCTCATCTATATTTTGTCTGGTTTGTTACTGCTCAGGCTAAAAGGCCAATCTGCAATACATCATCAAAGCCTGTGAAAGGAGCATAGGCTATAATGTACCGCATATTGAAGTCCAGGGTAAGGAAGAGGGCCGTGAAGATCATTGCTGATTAGGCTCACCCAGGGCATATCCTGTTCCATAAAATTCCCTGTGGCAAACGTTTTCGTCCAGTGAAAGCTAAAACAACACGTCACCTAAACAGGTTTTTTCCATTTGCAGTTATTCTTACTAATCAGGTCTGAGCTTGTACTCAGTATCTATGTATACAGTACCTGCACACTAGACTGCCTGGATATTTTAATCCTACTATCTCTTTATTTTTTGTATTACCTTTGTATGCTGCATCATATTTTATCATTTTATATTTTATCATTTTATATATTATCTTCTTATATTCATCTTTTGTTTTCTGTGTTGTCCTCGTGTGTTACACCAATACTATCAAGACAAATTCCTAGTACACATTAGTGTACCTGGCCAATAAAGTGAATTCAGATTTTGTTTCTGATTCTGTTGGAATGACAAATGGAATGCATTTTATTACTATCTTTGTAAATGGCAGAGACATGGCAACCAGACAAACACACAGACAGACACACAGACACTTATCTTTTTATTAAGGTGGATACAATGTGCTGTGGACAAAATGCTTCCCTTTACAAATTTAGAGAAGTGTTAAAACAAACTTAATGTTACACATGGACAGTCGGCATGCCCTCTGATTCCAATCACACTGAATGTCTCAGCCAGAATATGACAGACCCTTGATAAGCATGGTTTTGTTTTATATAGTTCATCTGAGAACAAAGTTAACATCACATTCTCAAATCTGCTTAACATATTTCACAGTTGTGGGTGCTGGAGGATATCCTGGTAGCACTGGGTGCAAAAGAGATGCCAACCAGGGGTGAGGTGCCAGTCCATCTGGAGAATCTGGAAACAAAACCCACACAGACAAGGAGAGAATGAACACAACATGTTCATATACAGCAGGTACAAGATTATAACGCAGGAATCCAGATCCATGTGGCAACAGTTCTAAACACTGTGCCACAGTGCCACTTACAAGAACCAACAGTGCAGTGTGATACAAACACAGCTTATACACTCATGCCAGTTACAGAGAGGGAATGCCACACATGCACAACACATGGCACTCAACTGACAAATATAATTAGGTTTATAATTACATACTTGCAATGCTGCACAACAACTGCTTGACATGCTCAAATTACGACAGAGGGGAAGAGAAAGAGTGTCACACATATAATAAAATGGCACGCAATTAAATTAATTTGTACAGCGCAGTATATAGCACAACTCCCATTTACAAACTCAGAGAACTAACAAACATATTGTTATGCAAACGCGGGTTACTTTATGACCAATTTTTTATCGAGATAACATGTCTGAAGAAAGTATAAAACAAGTCTGACCAATTTAAACAATTGATAAAAAACCAAAATGCAACAGCAAGCCACCAAACCCAAGACAAACATATCCAGACACCCAGCCAAAACAAATCAAAGGGTGCCAGTAAAAGGGTGCTGAGACCCCCAGAGGAGGTGGCGCCTGCACAAACAGCAGGCCATAGAGTGAGAAAAGAGAAGAGAGAACAACAGGAGTTAAGATATGAGACAGTGGTGCTGATCATTGGCCACACAACCCTGAACCAGTTCCACCAAAGAGAGACATCTTCTAATGTTTGAGCTAGAGGTTACCTCACGCCAAAGTAAGCTCAAGAAGATGCAATTTCCAAACATTAAATGAAAGCATCCTTTGCCGCTATTGATGATAAGCAGAATAGCCTCATCTGGAAGTAAGGAAGAGGAAAAGAAGATAGGTCTAGGAGGAGATAGATTTGTCTTTAAGATGGATGCCTAAAAGAGCAGGACAGAGAGGACTGAAAGCTGGTAACCGCACACCAGAAGGTGAGCACTAGAGGGCACTACTAGCGCATACTTTAGGTACAAATGTCTGTATCATCAAAAAACCAAGGGACAGCAGTGGCCTTCTCTTGCTGTCTCACCTAAAAGCTGTCAACCATTGTACCAGGGTTAACGCTGTGTTGCTTTCAGTCCACCAGGGCACCTCTTCACCCTGTAAGCACTCACACCGATACACCTCTTGGGGTCCCTCATCTCAAAAGGCACTTTTGTCTACTTCCTTTTAGGCTCTTGAGAAACTGCGCAAGGAGTCTAAGTGTCTGGGTTTGAGAGTGTCCTGGATAAAAGCCAAAATCCAGGCCTTTACTGACCTCTTGGGCACAGCCATCACCAGTGTGTCTGTTTGTAGAGAGAATGTCGACCTTGTCGAGAGGTTTACTTTCCTCAGCAGTGACATTCATGTCTATGGTAACTCTTCCTATGAAGCCAGTGGATGGATTGGGAGAGCATGGGGAGGTCATTAGGTTGCTGGAAAGAGGTGTGTGGCTCTGACAATATCTATGCAAAAGGATGATGGTCCAAGTCGTTAGACTCCTGGTGCTTCCTGTCTTGCCATGTGGTTGCGAGACATGGGCAGTATACAGTGACCTGAGATGAAGACTGGACTCCTTTGGTACTGTATCTCTTTGGAGAATCTTTGGGTATCACTGCTTTGACTTTGTGTCAAATGAAATCATGCTCATGGAGTCTTGAATGAGGCACATTACCTGAATTGTGAGGGAGCATCAGTTACGGCACTATGGCCATGTGGTGCGATTACCTGAGGGTGATCCAGCTCTCACGATCCTCATTGTTGAGGACCTGAATGGCCGGACCAGGTCAAGGGAACACCCATTTAACACCTGGCTGTGGCAGATAGATGGTAATTTCTGAAGGGTAGGACTGGACCACGTGTCTGCCTGGGGGGTTGCTAACCATGATCCCAAGCTGTTTATTGTGTGGTGGGTGCAGCAACAAGCTGTACCAGTGCATGCTCCCCAACCTAATCTGACCTAATCATATATCACAATTATGAGAACTGCAAGGATATAATCATGGCGCCTGAGAGTGGCAACATGTTACATGTTGATAAACACATCCACCTTAAAAAAAAGATAAGTGTGTGTGTGTGTGTGCGTGTGTGTGTGTGTGTGTGAGTATCTGTGAGTCTGTCTGGTTGCTGTTTGCCTGTTTTCTTGCATTTGGAATGGGATTCATAAAAGCAGTGGTAATGTCTCTGATGTTGCATCTGTTGGAATGAAAAAGTAAATGCATTTTATTGCTATATGCATTAAAAATATATTCCAACAGATGGTGTACTGAAAACATGAATGCTGAATACATTGATGTCACCATTGACTACTTAGATTTAGAAAGCTAGTACAAGTACAAGTGGATAGTACATAGCTAGTACAAGTAAGAATTCCACAGTATTCTGTACAAGTGACTAGAATGACCCTCTAAACTATGAGCTTGTTAAGTGCTAAGTATTAAACAATGTAAGAATGTACATACTGTATCATACAATGTAGTAGAGCAGTAAGCTTCCCCAGTAAGAATAATTACATTTTAAGGGATGCTTTCCCTAAGGCATCAAGAATCAACAAGTGACATGGCTCATGTGTCTTTCAGTCCCTGGATCTTGGCTGGTGATTCTCTGGCTGCATTCTGAGCCTTGGTCTGGGGTTGCTGTCATCTCTGTTGCAGCATGTCCCTCCATGTGCTTTGTGTCACTCTTTTTAAAAACATATTTCCATTATGCTGAAATATACTTAAATATGTAAATTGCTAATGGTTACAACACACTGACATTAATCTTTCTATTACATGTTATTTGTCTTCTGGTATTTTTGTTAACATAGGATGATAGACGGGTTGAAATTATTCAAGTAGACAAGAGGTGTTCTCTGCTCTTCTGTCACATTGGTGACCTCTCTGCTTAAAGTGCATTTTATTTTATTTTATCTTATTTTTGTCTTCCCCTATTCTAGAGAACAAGCATGGTCACTCTGCATTGCCTGTACCCATCTAGTGAGAGTATGCTGTGCACATCTGGATGATGCTTTCAACTGATAAAAGGAAATTACCATTTTCTCTTTTAGTGCCTGCAGCAAGTCATTACTTTGTACTACATTCTTTTTGGGGACTTTTCACTGATTTTATGTTTTTTTTTTTTTTTTGCTGTTGCGCAGATCTACCTGCCTGTTTTGGCTTTAGATTTACTGTCTACTACTGGACGGAGTTCTGGAACTCAAAAATTACATTTTCTAGGGAGGCCTCATCTCGATGCTGTGCCAGCTGCTTGTTTTTTCTCACCTGCCCAAGTGCTGTGAGTTCTCTACTACAGGGGTTCTTAAACTTGGATCTGGGGACCCACTGTGGCTGCAGGTTTTTGTTCCTATCAAATTCATAATCAGTGACAACACCTGATAACACTGATCTCATTTGATTAGCTGGTATTTTTTTCTTTTATTCTAAATTAAGAAAAGCACTGCAGCATGATTTTTACATTTATAAGACATTTAGAAATAGTTTTGGTTTTGCTATAGATTTAAATGCCTAACTCTCTTTTGTTGATTTCATTATATTTTGCCCTTTCTCTGTGCAGTTTTCCCCCTTTGTTGTATCTTATTAATGACAATTAAGAACAAGCAGAGCAGACATCCAGGCAAACATCACTGAATAATCAAAGGCTGCAACTACTTTAGCATCTGACCCAATAATTAGTAAATAATGGATTAATTAAACAATTAGAACACCTGGAAAAGTAAAATGAAAATCACTATGAAAATATTGTTAAAAAGAAAAAAAATGCATCAATCCTATATAACTGCTTGGTACATTTTAATATTTTTTTTATTTGAAGAAACTTAGTTTTTTAATTTATGTATTGTTCTCCCTGGAAAATAACAGTTCACTTAATTAGACCAGGAGTCCAGTTAAAAACAGAAGCTGGTTGGAACAAAAACCTGCAGCCACAGTGGGTCCCCAGGACCGAGTTTGGGAAGCACTGCTCTACTACAATGTCCTATGCCCCACTTGATCAAGCTGTTGAGTGAGTTTTTTCTTTCTTGGCAAGAAGTGGTTGTCGATCAATTGTTTGGTCAGGTTACCCCTCCATTCGATGGATGTGCGGTCTAAGGCTTTTTTGGTCCTGGCTAATGCAGTGAGAGCCTCAAATGGAAAATGGACCATGGCTGATACCATGCTGTATTTATGGTGCATCCTTGAGCTGACATTGAGATTGAATTTTCTTGGAGATCTCTGGGATGTGATTTTGTTAGCCCATTACTGCTGTTGAGCTTCCTGTCTGGTTCATCTTTGTTGTGGCACATAGATATTCATCATCGCCAACTGAGAAGTATGAATTTTCACCTTCACCTTCAATCTGTGATTTATTATCACTGTAGGCCCATAGGATTGCACTACACTCATGATATTTTAATCAGCCTCCCAGATGTCACTTTTATGTACATCACTTTTTGCCCACTAATAGTTCATCGATCTGGGATTTCACAATCCTAACTCAAATGCTGCTCTTATAGTACCAACTAGAACTCATAGAATTCACATTCTCTGCAGGAAATTACTCCTTCCAGGCACTTTGCAGCCTCTAGTCATGACAGACTTGCTTTATTAAACTGCCACTCCATTATGAACAAGGCACCATTCCTCTATGATTGAATTACCCAGAAAAAAACTTGATTTATTTTTGATTTGTGTGATGTGGCAGCAACCGAAGGGCTATATGCCTTGTGCTTGTTGTTTATGCTACTGGATAGCTGAAGGTCATCCCTTTCTGAGAATTTGTCCATGAACTCCTAGGTATGCTTTTGCGTCTGGGATCCTTAAACAGATCCTGATAGATCAGGGCACCTCATTCACTTTAACATATTACTGAAAATTAGGGAAACTTCTACAGATACAACACTTAAAAACCTTTGCCTATCATTCCCATACAGATGACCTGTTCAAATGGTTCAACCAGACAGATGTTGGAAAAAGTGGTCTGCAAAGGTAGGAGGGCTCGGGATCAACTAATTCTCCTTTCCAGCAAAGAGGTACTTCAGTACTGTACTGGTTTTTCCCATTCAAGCTGCTTTAGGGGAGACAGCCAAAGGGAAAATGTTAGATCTGGTTAAAGATGCCTGAGAAAATCAATAATTCCAGCATACTAATATACTGGAATACATTGCTAAAATGCATGTAAAGTTTGCTAAGATGTGGCCTCTTGTCTAGGAACATATAACTACAGTCCAGCAGATGCAGGCCTGCCTATGCAATCATGGCACAACGCTCTGTAAATTCCAAGCTGTAGACAGTGTAATCGTTCTGGTACCTACACCCCACTCTAAATGTATGGCTCACTGGCTAGGGCCTTATAGAAAAAAAGAGCTCAAAGGGTTAGTAGATTACTTTGTTAAGCAACTGAATTGCTGCCCATTAGAGAGGGTGTATCACATAAATCTCCTCATGGAAGGATCGAGAAGGGACTCCTTTCTCTATGGTTAATATCCTAGTTCAGTTTGCAGAATCTGTCCAAAAGGGGCAACTCAGAAGCTGGAGGTAGAAAATTGTTGGAATTAGGGGTCATCAGAGAATACAACAGTCCCTGGTTGAGTCTCATTGTTGTAGTACCCAAACCTGAAGAGTCTTTGCATTTTTGTAATAATTCAGATCTTGTGACATGATACCTTCCTAATGTCTTGGGTGGTTGACCTTCTTAAGAAACAGGGCACTGCTCACTTCCTCACCACTGTGGATATGACAAAGGAGTACTGGTAAGTTTCCTTAGCCCATGAGGCCAAAGAGAAAAACACTTTTATCAGTCTAATCGGACACTGGCAGGACTGCGTCATTCACACATAAACGTTTAACTGAGTTTTAACTGAGGCAAAATATCAGGGCTACATTGTAGGTTAAAGCACTGTTAAACCTCTGGTGTCCACAATTTTAACCATACAGAATTTGTCACAGCCCCCAAACAAAATGAAAAGTGCAAGCATTTCTGGGGTCATTGGGATATTATTTGGGGTTTGTACCAGCCTTCCTCTTAAAGGGCTGCACCTTTGACTAACCTGTGGAGAAAATGATTCCCTACTCATGTGGTCTGGTACAGCAATCCAGGAAGGGTGTTTCTTGATCTTACGCAGGCTCTTACTACTGCACCATTGTTATTCTCCCCACTTTTCTGGATCTTTTACCATCTAGTCAGACACATCTGGTACCAGCCTGAATGCCATGTTAAGTCAGAATGTCTACAGTGCAGAGCATCCTTTACTGTATCTAAGCTGGAAACTGCTGGACATGGAGATGAGGCATGCTGTAGTGGAGTGGGAGGCTCTAGCCAATAAATGGGTAGTTTCAAATACTACCTCTTGGGATGTAAGTTTACTTTAGTCACTGACCATGCTCTTTTACAATGGATGGCTGCACACAAGTTAAAAAAACTGAGGGTTACTCCCTGGTTCCTTGACCTTTAGGGATATAAGTTCAATATAGTGCATCGTAAGGGGCTCCTGCATGCCAAAGCTGATGTCCTCTTCCATGTTCATGACCTCTCAGCCAGACCTGCTCGTCCTTCTTTGGTCGCGGTTCAGACATGTGAGCATCAGGAGCAGTTTACAGGTGTTTACTTGATGAATACAAGAAAGAAACTAAGTGTGACACCTCATCTAAACTTTGTTTCATCTATTTCCTTAGAAAGAAGGAAAAGAAACAAGCAGAAGATCTGTCTTGCCCGCTTCATGAGGGAATCTGGCCCTTCTGGATTCTTTGATACTTCAATCAATAAATCACCGGAAAACAGCAATTACTCATTGACCATCTTCCAAGGACATAGGAGCTCCACACCTTGAAGCGCTCAAACCTAAAACAGCAGAGATCAATCATTTTCTTTTAGCATAACTGTATGCCTTTTTTTGTCCTCAGTACATTATAATATTAAATGGGACATCCTTCAGGACCCCAACCATCATTTTCTTTCCTTGTCTTTTCTTTTCACTATATTATATTTTGTTGTTTGTGTATTTGGTTTCTTAGATTTTTACATACAATATAAAGCATCCTTGGGCTTGAGAAAAGTGCTATGTAAATAAAACATTATTATTATTATTATTATTATTATTATTATTATTATTATTATTATTATTATTGCCTTGGCCCAAATGCCAATTGCATACATAGGGGGAAATTGGGTCCATAGAGTGATGTTAGCAGAGAGTAAGATATATTTGAATTGAGCATGTTGATGGACACAATCACACCAAATAGCACAGAGATGGAGAAATAAGGAGAGAGAATGTCACTGACAAAATATAACAAATAACTGATAAAAAGATAATGACACATCACTCATACAAAATGACAAATAACTGGCACTTTACTTGAATTCAGCTCACTTCCCATATATATGTTTAGAGCACCAAACAAACAGCATTACAGAAACATGGCTGACATACAGTTTGACTCACTGAAATCACAAGGAGTCAGAATGTCACAAACACAACTTATGACAGACAATCAACAAATGTATTTCGTTTTAACATATTGGAGAGACAGAATGTCTCATTCACAGCTTGTGACATGTAAATAAGCAAATATGTTTTATCTTTTTTGCATTTACTCACAATACTACACGAACATAGGCGAGATATAGTAGATGATGACTGCTATATTTAAACTGCAATAGTCAGAGAAAACTGTAAATGCAAAATAAATCACATAACTGACAAATATGATTTTTATTTCTAGGTTTATATAGTCATTATTGCCACCTGCACTGAGTATAGTGAAATGCATACTTACATGTGCTAATCAACATGCAACACATCAGCACAACACTTAGTGAGTACAACTACCTTACTTTGAAACTTCTGCCTCTCTAACCAGAAAAATCTCAGAATACATAAAGAACAAATCACAATCTAATTTAAACAAAAAATCCTAGCAAATACAATACATTCTGAAGGCAACCCATGAAACGCAGCAATCAACCCCTCACCTGACACAGAGCTGTACAGTAATAGTGGTCCTTCATAAGTACTTTGAGTAAAACAGCACATAAAAAATGAAAGGTTCAGCAGAAGTCAAACAGGCTTACTATACAATTACATTAATGAGTTCTGAAAAAAAAGCTATCTGCAAAGTTAACCATTTTCCATCCGTCCATTATCCAACCCCACTATATCCTAACTATAGGGTCATGGGGGTCTGCTGGAGCCAATCCCAGCCAACACTGGGCGCAAGTCAGGAAACAAACCCCGTGCAGGGCACCAGCCCACCGCAGAGTTAACCATTTTGCTGTTTATATTTTTACCTAGAGTATTTACAGTATATAGAGTATATATTACCAGGTGTTATTGCTCACTTATTAGAATATGCTCCAACCTCTCTGTGACTGTACTCTGGAATAGTGGGTTTACAAAATGGGAGACTAAATGAATGAATGAATGTAGTACTCTTTATGCAAATATTCACAGTGTCACACAAGCACAAATGACACACTTAGTCAAGTGTTAGCTAGACACAGATGTTAAACACACCACATATCACACACGGCTGAGGGGAACATGCTGGGTATTAATTGCACATACTCATGGCATATGAACTGCACTCTCTCTCTCTCTCTCTCTATATATATATATATATATATATATATATATATATATGTATACAGTATACTCAGCTGCACCATTTAAGGTATTTAGGAGAGCAACACAAAGGACCATGGTCAGATTTTGCCCACCCAAAGCCCTTGGACACAAATGTTTGAACTTAAACAGTTATTAAAACTTTTCATTTTTTCCAATTGCTTTAAATTTTTTAGGTTTACTCAACACAAAAAGTACAAATACTGACTGATTCCATGGCCAATAGGTCCTCAAAGACAGTCCCTACTGGAGACAGTTAGGGTTCCCAAAATCTCTCAGACTTGGGGCCATTGGTTATCTCCGGGCATATTTATGTTTTAGTAATGGATTAAACATTGATAAAGAGCTAAAATGTCTGAGGAACATGACGGGTGTGTTCAGTACATAATATAGCTATGCAAAGGCCTCTTGCTGGGCCTTGGTGTGTTTCAGTTAGTTTGTATTGTAATCGGGTTCCGAATGCTGCCCAGTGTAACCGGTAATAAACTTCTACAAGGCTAAAAAAAATTTTTTTTGTTTTTTTTTCTAGCTTATTTCCTGTCCCTAGTGAGTACAGGCAGTGCATCTGCTCTTTCCCTCTTGTACTGACTGTCGTGGGCGAGGATGACTTGATTATGCAATGTTATCTCCATCGACAAAGAGGTGAGCTGCGTTTTTTGGATGAAGGAATCCCTCATGGGCTGATGGCTGTACAAACTTTAACATTCTTTGCATGCTGGACAGGGACAACATTAGTGTTACAGTCAAGTAGTCTCTTTCATGTGGACAAGCACCAAAGAGAAGGACTTCTAGTACATGGGAAGAGGAAAATCCATCTTTGTAAGTAAGAGAACTCATCAATCAAGCCAGCAAAGGGGGATCTTTATTATCTGGCCTGATGTAATAGCCACCATTGAGAGGCAGTCTTATTATACAACAGGGGGACTGTATTTGGTCCTGATACAGGACGTTGCCACACCTACCACATGACGAACCACCTCAGGATCTCAGATTAGGTCTCGAGTGCAGCCTTGCAACAGGTGGCACCTCAGCACCACACTAGTTTATTTATTTTTTTTTACAGTGGCAGGAATGCCAATCCTGCCACCAACCCCCAAGTTTTCCCTGCAAATTAGACAATCGTCTTGCAGGAATGGAGGTTAACCTCAAGAGAGCCCCTTTTATATCTCTTAAGCCATAACATACCAAGAAGCTTTCTCAGGGAACAGCACCTTGGTAAGAAGAATAGGAAGTTCTGTCCCATGTCAACTGACACTTCAATAAGATCACAAAGAGGGACAGAGTAGCCTGGTGCTTTGGACACCCTATTTAGGGTTAGGAAGGGCTGTTCCTAAATCCCAACTTGATTTCAAGGAAAATTCCAGGAATTCATTCTAGGTAGTGTTTAAAAGGGCAGGCTAGTAGTACTTGCTAGAAAGACCAGGCCTTCAATTAGGCCAGTACAGGTCAGGCCAGTACTGCAAACAAAATGAAAAGCAGCAGACCACAAAAGATGGGTCAAAAGGTAAATTTTGATTCATCATCATGTGTAAGTCAAAACCAGAAAATCAATTCATTTGTCAAATTCAGAATGTTAACCAAAAATTGCTGACTGTAACAAAATCTGTTGTAAATCAGTAACTGAAAGCTAAGGAGAGTCTAAACTTGGGTGATGATCACTCCATGCTGCTGGCGTATCAACTGTAATAATGATGACATCACTCAATTTGATAGGAAACGTCGTCAGGCAACCCATGAACACATCCTTTAATAACTGATGATCAAAATGGCAGGATCTACCACAAAAAGAAAATTCCATTGCAGTGAATGCAAAATAATCAATTAACTCCATAACAATAAATAATTCAAAAAAGAATTCTATTTACTTAAACTTTATGTTCAAAAACAAACTTCACATGTATGAACATGAGAAATATTTATGGAACCAGGGATAAACGTAAAAGGCCTAGAAATCATAAGAAGGCCCTTATTACTGTTTTCATGTTTCAGCCAGGGTGCCCCACCATAGCTGGTGTTCAAATGTCACATTTGATTCTATTTTGCTTATTTTTAATGTTAATAGTGTTGATTAGTTAGTTACTCGATGTCAATTTGTCAGCTGCTATGTTCTTTTGCCCATTACCTGCTCATTGTCAATCTGTAATGTGAAGTGTTATCCTATGAATTTTGCTGCATTTGAATGAATCTGAGAAGATAGCATATCCCTGTACACATCAGAATTCATCCTGCTAATTCTGTGAGCTGTCATCTCATCAATAAATACTAATGGCTGACTTCCATTTGCAGCCATGCATGATCATGACTTAAAACTGCCTCCACCATGTTTCACACATGATGTTGTATTCATCAGATCATGAACCATTTCTTTTCTTCTCCATACTCTTCACTTTCCAAATAGTGAGGTACTCGAACATATTGATCTTAGTTTCCTTTGTCCAAAGAAAATTGTTCCAGAACTGGACAGGCTTTAAAAAATGTTTTCTGGCAAAGTTTAATCTGTCCTTCCTATGCTGTAGGTTTACCAGTGGTTTGCACCTTGTGGTAAATCCTCTGTCTTTACTTTCATGAAGTCTTCTCTTGATTGTAGACTTTGGCAATGATATGCCTACCTCCTGGAGAGTATTACTGGTTTAGTTAAATGTTGTGAAGGGGTTCTTCTTCACCAAGGACAGAATTCTGAAATCATCCATCACAGTTGTCTTCTGTGGCTTTTCAAACCTTCTGATGTTGCTGAGTTCACCAGTGTGTTCCTTCTTTTTAAAAATTTACCAGATGGATGATTTGACCACTCCTTATGTTTCTGTTATCTCTCTAAAGGGTGTGTTTTGTTTTCTCAGCCTAATGGACTGTTTTCACTTGCACAGACAGCTCTTTGGACCTCATATTGAGAGTTCACAGTGACAGCTTCCAAATGCACATTTCACACTTGGAATCAGTTCCAGACTCTTTACCTGCTTAATAGTTAATAAAATAATGAGGGAACTGCTCCATCCTCACTATGGAACAGCTTGTTAGTCAAATGCCCTAGTACTTTTGAGCCCCTGGAAATGGTTTGGAGGCTATGCAGAAAAATGGCTGTCATTCCTAAACAGCTTATACAATATTTTTGATAAACCCCTTAAATTAAAGCTGAAAGTCTACACTTCAATCACAACATGAATGTTTTAATTCAAATCCATTGTGGTGGTGCACAGAGCCAAAATTATGAAAACTGTGTCACCCTCCAAATATGTATGGGCCAACTCTAAGCAAAACATCTCTGGGTCAGAAAAGCTTGAGTCTATTTGAGGGGCAAGGGTTTGAAAGTAACATCATGACCATGTCATTAAGCACAATTCTTTATTTGGTGAAACTATCAACTGAATGGGAATGTGTAATCATTAACAAGGCTGCCCCACAGCACCAGAATCCTAAGTTTATGCTGTAGCTTGATCCATGCAAAAAACACTTGTAGAGCTTATTTATTAGCTAGGGCTCTCTAAAGAGTTTATTAGATGACCTTCCGACCATGCAGTACATATTCTGGACCTTGCACCCTTCTTCATCTTTCTTCTGTGTTTGGTTTAAGGGCCCCCATTCTCCGCAAGTCTGTTAGTGCACTTGTTGCAGGATACAGGCCCTGTTATCCACCCATACAAGTTGGATAGAACTTCTCGACTGGAAACTTCTTATTTTCTTAATATTAACTTGTGTCTACATGTACATGCTTTTTGTGGCTGTATTGTTGTCCACACAGTCTGTGACAGTTAAACTGAGATCTTTATACTTGCTCCACAATGAAACCTGTGCTGAAAGAAAAGTCATGTAAATTGTGTTGTAAAATGTGGGAACCATGAGTGACTGCATATCATTTAAAGATATCCTAAAATCCATTTTGAGATAAAACCTAAACGCTAATTTGATCTGCTATAGACATCAAGAAGATGTTTGTGTTAAGGCAAAAAGGTTTTACACCTTAGGGTGGCATGGTGGTGCAGCATTTAATTCCCCGGGCCAGATCCAGTGCCTAAGCTCTCTCAGTGTAGTGTTTCTTTGTTTTTTAACTGCCCACGTAGATTTCTTTAAAAGTATACCACTTTTTCTCAAACATCCTAATCACATGCCTGCTAGTTTAATTAGCAAATACATTTTGATCTTTCCACAAATATCAGGTCACTAAAAGCGAGACAGCGATACTTTAGGACAAAAACAGAAACGAAGTGAAGTCAAAACATTAGATAACAAAAAGCATGGCAACCACTTTAAAAGGAACAGACAGGCTCAAAGTCAGAACAAAAGTTAGTCAAAAACAAAAATCTAAAACCCTCAAAGCAGCATTACCTGAGAAACTTTACTTTCTAGAAAAAGGTGCACAGAATTCCTAAGAATGTGGCTCACCCTTAAATAAGAAAGCCTCCAGTCATGCCCCCAATGACATGTGGCATCATAGCAACTGAACATCAAAAATGGTGCAGCGATGACTTCATTGATGACAAAATGGTACAAAATATTGGACACATTATAAAAATAAGTGTAAGAAGATAAAAATGTAATGATCTCTGCCTAAACTGTGACAACACTAAATTGGTCTGGCGTGATTGAGCATGGGCGTGAGACCAAGTGCTTCTAGATACAAGCCTGAACTGGATTATGTGGGATGGTAATGGATGGATGGTATTTTACCCTTAATGCTTTAGCTACATTTCATAAACAATTTAGAGAACTATTACAGCAAACACAAAGACATATTTTCAATGAAAATTTGCGTTTGTATTATTTGCCTTCTGATGGCCTGGATTCCTGTTTAGGGTTGGTTCCTGCCTTGCTTGGATGCCGCCAGCACATACACACCCTTGGCCCTAGTGCAAGAATTCAGTTGGGCTAAGAGAGATCTTTAAGATCGTACCCATTCTGACATATCTCAAGAGGAGTAGGAAGCTTAGTGTGCATAGTGATGCTGCCATTTTAGTAATAGTAGTAGCAACAGTAACAATAGTACTGCCACATGTGGAGTGTACAATGAAATGAATTTTACTCAAATGTCTGAAAATGCAACTTAATCATTGTGATAAACAAAAATGTGACTGAAATACATAACATCATTTCATTTAAGAGAGAATATAAGTCATAATTTTACATTGTGAAGTGATGCCTCTTGGGTTTGAACCCACATGCCTGGGGGATACAAGGCCACAGCAGTATCTGAGTTTGGTTCTTTAATACAGTATAACCTTGGATTGCAAGTAACTTAGGTTGCAAGCGTTTTGCAAGATGAGCAACATTTTATAACAAATTTTAACTTGATAAACGAGCGAGGTCTTGCAATACGAGTAGTTTGTATACGCTTTGTCTGCCAAGCATCACGTGATCACAACTGAGCTGATGGTTCTTCTCTCTCTTTCTCTTGCGGCGGGATTGTGGGTAATCGTTTCCCATGCGCGTTCTCAGTCGGCGTGCCTCACTCATATAGTCAACATCCGTATGAGCGTATACTGTTTACTATAGCACGGTAACCACATGTGTGTGTGTTGTAACGTGCCAGTCCCTGTCATGCACCCCAAAACACGAGGCTGAGTCTCAGTACTTTAGCAAAACCAGCTTTATTCAGCATGAAACAGGAACAGCACGGTTATTTATTGTAGCGGGATCTACCACTCTCCTATACAGAGACACAGCAATCTGGCAGGGTTGTGACCAGGTTAGTGGCTAAGTAATACTGTGCTCTTGCATTTATAATGTTCCTTGCATCACCCATCGATGGCAGGCGCTTATAGAGTGACCGCGATTTCCTTTTATAGCAAACTGCTACAATGCTGGGAGCCTGCGGTTGTTTCTGGATACTCTTCTGCATGTTGTGCGATTGGGGGGGGGAATCCCAAAAGAGTTTAGAATCCTCACAGTGCGTAAAGCATTTTTTAAAATTTTGTGTCCAAGTGTAGTGACTCTTCAATCAAAGCAACTGTCATTGGATAGGTTTCCTTGTTAAAGTCGCAAAAAAGAAAAAAGATTCCAGTGAGCCAACAGATAGCAGTGATTCCGTTAGTTAGAGTGAAAGTCGTCCTACACAATAACCCTCCTCCTCCTCCTCTCCTCTCTCTCGTCTCCCTCACACCAGCCACGATTCTTTTCTAAGGTAAAGTGAAGGTTAATTTGTTTTACATATTTTTACTTTATATTTTGTATTAATCATTTTTATATGAATATTTTCGGGTTGTAGAACGAATCATCTGAGTTTCCATTATTTCTTATGGGTAAATTCGCTTTGATATACGAGTGCTTTGGATTACAAGCGTGTTTCCGAAATGAATTATGCTCGCAAACTGAGGCACCACTGTATAATATTTTAGGTTATCCAAAATATTGCCCTAGCAAAACAACAAAATGTTTCAAACTGAGTACAGTTTACTAGTCCAGTAGGTATATCGTTAAAGACTACAGTAATCATGCTTCAATATTTTTATTATTTTTTAAAAAGAATCACGGCAAGCATCATCTGGCTGACATTCCTAACTGAATCCTTTGTCACAAGCAGGCTGATTTCTGTTCGGACCACACATTAGGAACCTCTTTCAAAGCCCAAAGAAACAAATTTATATGCAAAGAACCCTTCCCAGAATTAATTTTTTTATTTGTCAAGCAAAAGTTCTATAAGGAAAAACACAGTATTTATCCCTTTTTATGCATATTCTAAATTGATGTTTCCAGCATTTTGGAAAAGTTTTCCTATATTTTCAAAAACAAAGATATTTCAAATAAAAATTGCTTGTGGACAAACTATCCTTTTCTATGAATATAGCTACAGTTTATTTTAATGACTTCACTAACTTTGGCTTTCAGAGATGGTGACCTTGAAGCAAGAATGTAATGCAAACATCAAAGGTCAGGCCAGAAACCCACTGGATTTGATGACAACCTGGAACAGTTCAAGCAAAAGGAAGCAGCAAGCCCCTCGTCATTCGCTCAAAATTATGCATTGTAAAGATTCCAGGGCAGCTGTAGGATAATAATGGGAAATGTTTTCTATGATTAATATTATACTCACTTTGATTTTCTTAGTTTTTAGGTTAATTGGTAACTCTGCATTAGCATATTGTATTAGTTGATATTGGTGAGTGCAGGGTGTGCCATGTGTCTGGCGTATCACCCAGAAAAAAGTTTAAATAGAACGTTAAACTGCAGTTGCACAGTATTTTTTGCCTCAAACCTTCAAGAATCTGAATTCAATAGTCAGACTGGCATTCTACGCTGTGGTGTACTGGGCTGGTAACATCACTTCAAGAAAGACTCACCAAATCAACAAGTTAGTTAAAAAGGTAGGCTCAATTATAGGACACCCTCTGGACCCCCTGGAGAGAATTACAACATCTATCTATTTATCTATCTATCTATCTATCTATCTATCTATCTATCTATCTATCTATCTATCTATC
>JANRMT010062815.1:10497440-10508852 GCA_026402145.1 Polypterus bichir lapradei | reverse complement strand
TAAATTTGCCCCAAATCGCAAATGTGTTTTTTTAATTTAAAAGGGTTTTAGTGGGCGACAGAATCAAATAATAGACATGGACATGAATATTGTAAACTCAAGCTCTTTTAATTTCTGAAAAAAAAAATGCTTTTAAACTGCATTTGAATTCAAAACAGAAACAAAAATATCATCCCTGGTTAAAATTGGGCAGACTTAAAAATAAAGTGGTAGTTTAAGTACTTTAAGTACATTTTCAGAATGGTATTGTCTTTAAATAATAATAATCAAAATTTCAACATAAAGTGCAGTTTTTCTTCTTAAAAAAATAAGTCAGAAACATAAAAGGTAATTTGACCAACTTAATCTTTAAACTCTGAGTAACCTTAGCCAAAATTATTTTGTACATTAAGCTAAAACAGTGTGATCATTGAACATTTTGTAATTAGATGTAATTAGAAGCCCCCACGGCTTTCAAGCTCATCTCCATTACAGTAAATGGAGAAAAACAGCTTCCAGTTATGACCATTACGCATAGAATTTCGAAATGAAACCTGCTCAACTTTTGTAAGGAAGCTGTAAGGAATGAACCTGCCAAATTTCAGCCTTCCACCTACACGGGAAGTTGGAGAATTAGTGAGTCAGTGAGTGAGTCAGTGAGTGAGTCAGTGAGTGAGTCAGTGAGGGCTTTGCCTTTTATTAGTATAGATAAACACTTAATCCAACTGATTGTAATACATTACACATATTCCTTTCTTAAATAGTTGTTGTTTTTTTTTTTTGCAAATATCAAGTTATTTTATCCTGTGTTTCTGATGGATTATCTAAAAGGAGAACAAACAGTACATGGGAGCTGAGTACAGCACAAGATGGACCTTCTGATTGAGACAACAAAGTATGTCCGTATAAGGAAATATCCTTGAATAGCAATGATTAAAATGTATTCTTTTATCTATTTGTATTTCAATGCCAGTGAGTTTTTTCCTCAGCTGCTCTGGTTTTCTTCTCGCATCCCACGGATGTTATTGTTAGTTTAAATCAGTGGTCCTAAATCACAGTCCTGAATGGTCACAGTGGCTACGGGTTTTCATTCCAGCCAGTGCCCTAAATAGAAAACAGTCCTTGCTGATAATGATAGTTGGTGTTTAACTCTATGCCTTGTTAGTGCTTTCATTCATCAAAGACACATTTTAGTTACTTTGTAGCTCAGATGTCCTCCATTACAGTCCTGGAGGTCTGCTATGGCTGCAGGTTTTCACTTTAGCCAATTTCATAATTAGAACCCTTTTATTTACTACTAAAGCAATACGTTTTTTGGGCTTAATTTTACTTCTCTTGGCTGTTACTATTTAGTCAGTCAGTCAGAACCCCTTAATTGCCCATTTTAGATTTTAGCAGCTGCATTTAAGTTAAATTGTTGCCCGTTTTCTTAATCAGACATTAGTTAATAATGAGATGCAGATAACCAATAAACCAGCAGCTCTCCAGCTCACGTGCTTACCATGAAGTATCAGTGATAAAAATGTTTACAAATGAATGAGAGGGGAATTGGAAGGACCATTAAGTTTAAATCTATTCTGGTCCACAAAACACTTGGATAATGTTCTCACGGGAGGAAATTCTATAGTGCAATTAAAATTGCTCTTGGATGAATGCAAAAATTAACAAGCCAAACAGTTCAACACCAAGTTTCATCATCAGCATGGACTGCTTCCTAATTAGGAAACTAGTTGGAATAAAAACCTGCAGCCACTGTGGCCCTCCAGGGCCTTGACTGAGGACCCCTGGACCCCTGAAATGAATTAGGAGAGTACTTAAATGAAAGTATGTGACACAGTGTTTGACTGGAACGCCATTTGTACTGTATATTTCAGCATTGCTTGAATGGAAAAATTGAACATTTGATTATGTTTAATCCTGAAAACACACAGAAATATTTAACATATGCATTGTCTTTATGAATCTCTGTTTTATCCTTTGAAACAGAATGGCAACATCAACTGTCACATTTGAAGTTCTGGCTCAAGTACCAACTCCTAGGCAAAATGTGAGTAACCAATAAGAAAAGGTTTCAGCAGACAAGGCAACCTTGCTTAATACTCCTACTGAGATCAAACCTTTGTATTTCTGTAAATAAATTATTAACTGATGATAATAAAAAAGGTATCAAGTGTATATAGATATAACATCTTGAGAAGAAATGTATATTATACTGAATACATTTTAAAATCATGCGAGTGTCTGAGCAGGTTGAAAGAGACAGCCAGCATCATGGACAGCACAGAGCAGCAGGAACTGTCACAGGAGAGACAAAATGGCACTTGTCAGCAAACAAGTACTGTGATATGCTAGTGTGGAAAGAAGAGGCCACTAGGGGGCAGTTATGGCTTAATATACTGTATGACTATAGCACAGGAAGGTCAACAAGAACAGCGGCAATCTAGTAATGGAGGTATTGGCATGTGTATGCTAGGTACAGTAAAATCTTTACTTGTATGTTCAACCAGCATGTAACACTTCATCATAATAAACTTCATTTTATGGAGAAGAAAACATAAATCAGCTTAGCTGATATTCAATTATACATGCAGCTTGTGACATCTTGTGGAGAAATCTCTTGAGAGTACAAGAAAAATAGCTCTTCAAAATAGTTTAGGAGAGGTCATGGGGAGCTAGTGCTCATCTCTACAACAATGGACCCAAGGCCTAAACAGAGTGGTAGTCTATCACTGGGCCCACTCACGCACATCCACACTTAAACTCCCCCAGGGTCAACTTGAAGTAACTAATTAACCTAAAATGCACAGCTCTGCCACACTGGAGGAAAATTGGAGCACCTGAAAAACACACATGGGAAAAATGTGCAGACTCTTTACAGATAACAACCAGATTTGAGGCTCAAACCCAAGAAAGTCACAATGGACAGAGCAATGGGTGCTAACCATTTTGCCACTGAACCCATCTATTATTATTATTAAAATTTAAAATGGCTATTTTCAATGTTTTAGAAATTCCTCACGATTTAAGAAACAATTTCTTTCAGGGGTGCACATGCACGAGTTAGGTCAGGGGTTGCCAACTCCGGTCCTAGAGGACCACCGTGGCAGCAAGTTTTCATTCTAACCATTTTCTTAATGAGTGACCTGTTTTTCTGCTAATTAACTTCTTTGGAACTAATTTTATTTGACTTGCTCTGGAAGACTTAGGCCCCTTAATTGTTTGTTTTTCCTTAATTAGCAGCCAAACAATAATGAGATACAAAATGAGCCAAAACAACTGGTGTCCATCATACAATTTCTGAAAATAAAGAAAGATGAAGGTCTCAGGAATGTCGATCTTCTCAGGTCCACAAAACATTTTAACAGAGCTCTTAGAAAAGAGAAAATCAACAATTTTGGAAATGTCTGCTAATGTACCATGAGAGCAGCAACAAGCCATGAAATTAAAGAATTTATTTAGATAATGACAAGAATTGGCACCTCATTAAGCAGCTGGTTGGAGTGAAATTGGTTGGAGTTTGAGGCCCTGACTTAGTTGGTCTTCTGTTGGCTCCCTCACTTCACATTTCATTTCTGTTTGGGTGCCATTTAAGGAAATATAATGAAGAAATTCAGGGGAGCAAATCTTAAAAAAGCAATTCAATTAAAATTAATTCACAAGAAGTTAATTAGCAGCACAAACAGGGTATTTATTAAAAAAAGGGTTAGAATGAAAACTTGCAGCCATGGTGGTCCTCCAGGACCAGACTTGTCGACCCTTGATTTAGGTGAAATGAGCCTCTTTGCTACACAGTATTAGACATTTTGCTTCTGCATTAACCACTGAACCATCATATTAGCCCATTCATCCCAATACACCGAAATGTTTAACAATTTGATACAAAAGTTTTTTATTGTGTTTCGAGAACAAAGGGAATGAGCAGACCTGGCTGAGATGAGTCAATAACTATGATCTTCTTCTGCATTGCTTTTCATTGGAAGATTTATTTTTGATAAAAAGAAAGATTCAAATCTATAATTTTTCAGATGCAACTTTTATAAACTGCATATCTAAAAGATGAATACATATATGAGGAAGATTTCTTAAACATAACTTCAGACTGATAAAGATAAAGCATTATTCTTAAGGACAGAAATAGAGAATTGAAAAGTGTTCATGAGGGTTTTGAATGCTGTGTCCATGCCTTTCTGGGATTCTGTTATGTCCCCAAAAATTAATATGTTTACTTGATAGGAGGCCCTAAACTACCAGATAAGGTTAAACGTGGATTTGTATATTTTAATTGTGCCCCGAAATAGATTTTTTTCTTGTCCATCTGGAGTTTTTTTTTTTTTGTTTTGCTGTCCTTCCAGCCATTGGATGTTACTTTATTTTTTTTTACTTAGTATTGCCTAATATTATTTTTGTTTTTTATCAGCTTTTCTTTCTTCATCTTGTAAAGCACTTAGAGATGCACCATTTTGTATAAAAATGTGCTATATAAATAAATGTCTTCGTTGATGGTTTGTACCTGTCTTTTGCTGGGATGGCATTTGGCTCCCTGCATCCATATAATAAGAAAACAGTTTCAGAAAACAAATGAACGTGCACTCAAGTGATCAGATCACAATACTGTATATGTACTCAGACTCTACTGAATAACACTGAACATACATCTTAGTTGTACATAATTTGTCTTTCTTATGACTGTGCAAATGGACTAATTCAGTGCATTATTTGTATAATGTTACACCTTGCTAATATCAGTGTGTCCAGTCTCTGCATTACAGTCACTATAGTGACAACGTGCTTTGGTGTTTTGTTGACAGAAAACATTAGTTAGGGATGACTCATCTAAGTGTATACAAAAAGTAACACACCTGCTTTCAATAGAGTAATATAGTGGAGAAGAAGTAAAGAATTTTGTCAACTTTTATCTTCAATTGCTTCTGAACAACCATAGAGGTGGATGAAGCTGCAAAGGCACCAACTTTAGTAAATTCACCTGCTATCAACTCAAGTCTCACCCTGTTCCAGTTTTTATTCCTTCACTTCTCCACCATTAGAGATGACACAAGCATACATCAAAAACTAGAAGAATACCTGTTTATGTAACAATATAATGCATGGATTTAGAATGGAAACACCCTACCAAAAGTCAGCTTCTTTGAAAAGGCAACTGGAGAAGCAGACAAAAGCAAAACATGTGATGACCATTTACACAGAGACTGAAAATGCCTTTCATGTGGTTCCACACAAAGATGATAAAACTCAAGTTAAAAACAATTGCTATCAGTAATAATTGAGATTTGTGAGCTTGTAAATAGGTAGGAGACAAGAGAATGATTCACCCTGGGTGAAGTCATCAGTGCAGTGCTTTGGGGAATGCTTCAAGCATGAATATATTCTGTAATTTACATATATTATTGACATTCAGATATATTTGACAGGCATGCAGTTACTGTATTTAATTCATTTCACATAGACTTTCTCTTTTTCTCTGTTTCTCTCTGCTGGCTTAACTGCTATTTTCCAAGTTCACTCAGGTTTCCAGATGCCACCCCAAATCCTGAGGGTGCTGAAGCATAAATGTTTATGGCTGGATACCCTTCCTGGCGCCAACGTCCTTTAGTCACCTTTTACAACATGCAAGAGGAAGTACAAACTTATTCTAACTCCAGGACTTACTAGAAGTTGTGTACAGAGTTTATGAAATTGACATACAGAGAAATGTTAACAAAGATATGTCACAAAATGTAATGGACAATGTCTCTCTGAGTTATTTTTCCTGTTTTGAGAAAGTATATTTTAATTGAAAAAAAAGTCATCTAGGTTATGCCAAAATAAAAAATACACTTTATACGTAAGCATTGGTAAATCAATAGAAAAAAAAACAGTACATACTGTAACTTGTATATTTTGCCTTATTAGGCTCATTTTAATATTGGCTAAAAACTCCAATTTATATCTCTCTATTATATAAAAAAAATCTTGGGACGAGACTTCTTCACGGAGATGAGACAAAACATTTTCAGAGAAATAATTTCACATCCCGCGAGTTGAGACTTTGCGCCAAGAGATGAATTGAAAACCTAACAGGTCCAAGCAGGGGTGGAAATAAAAGATGTAGACTGTGCCCGGCAGTTTTTCCCGGCCAAGACCCCCAAGCCGCCAGATGGAGCCCTCCCTGCAATGTGGAGATGCCCCGAATTCCAGTAGGGCATCATGGACTTTGGAGTTGTAATACACAGCCCTGCTGGATAACGTCGGGGACGCTGCAGGGAGGCACTGAGACATTTGGTGTTCCTACAGCCCGGAAGTACTTGCAGGTCACGAGAACGGAAGGAATAAAGTACTTCCGGGCTGAAGAAGAAAGAAGAGTTTTGATTTGACCCAGAAGTGCTAGGAAGTCACATGGACTGCAGGTTAAGGAGCACTTCCGGGTCGTGTACTATAAAAGGACTGTGGGAGCTCCCAGATGACGAGCTGAGCTGGGTGGTAGGAGGGCAACGCGTCTGGGAGTGGAGGATTCTGATTTATTGATTAAGAATTGTTTATTTGTGAGTATAGTGTGGAGTGGTGGTGCTTAGTGCATATTATTATAATAAAAATAATTATTGTAGCACTTTTACGTGGTGTTTGGCATGGTACCTGAGGGTTCAAGGGAGCGATAGCGCCCCCTACTGCCACAAAGACAAACAGTAGAAGAAGAAAAGACATAGAGTAGAAGACAAAATAGAACGTCATAAAAAGAGGTTCAAAAATGTTGGTGCAATACACATGCAGAGCAGGTTAGAGATTATGAAAGTACTTAAATTCGAAAGTCTCAAAAAACTGATAGTAAAGATTGCATTAGTGCTAATAAATGGAAATTATTACTCGGTGAAATAACAGAACAGCAAAAAGAGATTGAATATATGGACATAGGTGATATGACAGAGCTACTGCAAATTTAATTTCAAAGAAACCACAGTTCAATCAGGTTTATATTTTTGATCATGGAGAAGCGATGCAACATAGAATTGAAAGAGTTAAACGATCGGATATATTAGAAATTCTACAGCCAATATTGGGTACAAATCCACATGTCCAAAAGTATCACACTTTACATGAAATTTATCTGAAAAACAAGGACAAAGAAGTTTTCTTGGATTTCTATATAAATCTGAAAGATCACACTCACATATATAATAAACCAACATGTGACGAATTGTCAGCGATAATAGTTTTGAAAGACGGAGATATCAAAGACAGAGTTGATATTCATGTTTATCCAAAAGCACAGCACGATTCGTCGCAAGCGGCAGATCCGGGAAATGACTAGTGTGTAGGGCCCGCATGGGGGTTGCCGAGCGAAGCGAGCAGGGGGCAAAGCCCCCTAGTTCTATCTAAAATTTAAGCAAATTAAAGTTTCACTTGTTATTGTCATATCTTTCTAAACTAGTATAGAAATAATAAATGATAAAGATGACTAGCCATAACTTCTCTTTAGGATCTTCAGTAGTGATGTGTATTTCTCTTTATTAAACTGATGGTTGTTAAATTATGCTTTTGGAAGCAAACAATTAAAAGTGCATAATTCCTTTAATTAGTGTGTATGTATACAGTATATACAGTATATATATGTTTATACTGTATATATACATACAAACATAAATACAGTATATACACTGATCAGGCACATTAAAATGGCTGATGGTGAAGTAAATAACATTGATTATCATGTTACAGTGGTTCCTGTCAAGGGAGGAGTTATATTATACAGCAAGTGAACACTCAGTTCTTGAAGGTAATTTGTTGGAAGCAGGAAAAAACATGCAAGCATAAAGATCTGAGTGACTCTGACTAGGGCCAAATTGTGATGGCTAAATGGCTCGGTCAGAACAGTTCCAAAATGGCAGGTCTTGTGTGGTGTTCTCAGGAGGCAGATGTTAATACCTAACAAAAGTGGTCCAAGGAAAGACAACCGGTGAACTGGCACCAGGATCATGGGCACAAAAGGATCGTTAGATCATGTGGATGGCTGGGTGTGTGTGCTTTGTTTACTTGGGGAAGAGATGGTAGCAGGATGCACTGTAGGAAGAAGGCAACCTATTAGAGACAGTGTGATGCTCTGGGCACTGTTTTGTTGGAAAACATTGGGTCCTGACATTCATGTGGATATTACTTTACCATGTACCACCTACCTAAAGCTTGCTGCAGACCACATACACCACTGTATGCCAATGATAGTCCCTGTTGACCGTGGCCACTTTCAACAGGATAATGCACCCTGCCACAATACAAAAATTATTTAGGAATAGTTTGAGGAACACAACAGAGTTCAAGGTGTTGACTTGGCCTCCAAATTGCCCAGATTGAGCATCTGAGGGATACACTGGAAAAAACAAGTCCTATCCAAGGTGGTCCCACCTAGCAACCTACTGGTCTTAAAGGTTCTGCTGCTAATGTCTTGGTGCCAGATGCTACAGGACATCTTGTGGAGCTCATGCCTTGATAGTTCAGAGCTGTTTTGGCAACTCAAGGTGAACCTACACAATATTAGGCAGGTGGTTTTAATGTGTGTGTGCCTGTGTGTGTCTCAGTGCTTTACCCAGGAGGTTTATTAACAATACATTTGCTGATCTACATAAGCACTCTCAATCGATCTTCCCAGGACAAATCCATAAAAGACTCAGAGAAATAAACCTGGATAACTGGGAGGCTCAATGAATCAGTGCCTAACAGATCTGAATTCTTCCTGTCCAATCAGATGCTGCGCTTCTCACTTCACGCGTGTCTTCTGTGAGTAGTTTGGCCTCGTGTCCACCTCCATGCGTGTACTGCCATCTCGTATCCAAACCATTCCTGGACGTCACACCACTGAGGCTGCTGCTCTTGCATCCCTTAACCATCCGATGGAAAATGTGGACGCAGAAAATTGGTTGGTATTTGAAAATTATTCAAAACAGGGTATAATGACGTTTCCGTCTCGCTGTATTAAATTCACTTTTAAAGTAATAAGAATTCCATATTGAAAAAGACATAGCCACAGTGCTCACATTTGTCTTCAGATTCATTCCTAATATATCTTGCAGGAGCAATATAGCTGAATTAATTCTACATATTAACGTATACACTCTCTCAGTTAACGTAAGCTGTCATTTAAACCTTTTTGCTCTGTGCTGTGTTTCCAAGTCCCGTGTTTCCTGTAGATTTTCAGCACCAGATATTTCCTTTTAAACAAAATACCGTATAATTTAATTTGGAATAATGGATCACACAAAATAAAAAAAATGGAATAAAAAATAAATATTGTGACGGTGGACTCAACGAACTAGATTTTATAACATACAATCATATTCTGAAAATAAATTGGATTAAAATATATTTTTAGAAAACCTCACATTATCTGGAACATAATACCAAATTTTATATTTGAAAAAGTTTGTGGTCTTAACTTTTTATTACAATGTTCTTATGCAGTAGGGGAACTTCCAATTAAGTTATCAAAATTCAATTACGTTCGTGAACCCTTATCCACAAACACATTGCAGCTTCTCCCGCAACGTCGTCTAATTTGGAACAATTAAAACATAATCCATCCATCCATTTTCCAACCCGTTGAATCCGAACACAGGGTCACGGGGGTCTGCTGGAGCCAATCCCAGCCAACACAGGGCACAAGGCAGGAACCAATCCCGGGCAGGGCGAAAACATAATCCAGAGATTGAAAAGTTTATGCATTGATAACTGGTATAGGAATAACATTCTATTAGTAAGTCAACTCATAAATGAAAGAGGTTTTTTTTTTTTGCATATACAGAATTCTTACTTCAAAAGAACTTTACAGTCTCATTAAATGAATACACATCTGCAATAGATTCAGTCCCTGATTGTATACGCACCCTTATAAGAAAAAAAATACTCTCCCGTCATATGACGTCCATGGAACAGTTTCTGTAAATGGGATTAGCGTAACGGAAAGAAAGTTTAACAACAAGTTTATTAAGGATTTACTAATTATAAAAACACTTGCTGCTGTACAATTTAAGTGGGCATCAAAGTACAAAGTTGATCGGAAAACGGCGTGGACACTTCCTCATATATATTTTTTTAACAATTAGAGGGAAAGCAATTTCACATACGATCATTATACAATAGTTTAATATCTAAATTTATTCCAGATATATTAAATGTATGCAGCTTTTATGGTGAAAATAATGAATGTACTAAACATGTATCCTGTAATTGTGTATATTCGAAAAAGTTTTGGTTTGCTTTAATGAAGGATTTTGGACAGAAAATAAATAGTACAATAAATATAGAGAATGATGATATTCAAAAAGTAACAAAGAATGTAATATGTAATAAATCTCTGCATATTACTTGCAAAACACTTTATCCACAAAATGAGTTAGTAACATACTTCCAGACTTGATGACCTTAATTCTTTTATATACTCTATCAAAAATATTAAAAATAGTAATGCAATTAAAGCATTACATTTATTTTCCAAATATAAATTTATTTAATATGTACATATACAGTTTATAAATGTTATGTATGACAATATTCCCCGACATTGTTATTTTTTGAATGTTTTGTACTTTGTATATTTTGTTATCTGTATTGTAATAATATAATGTATCTTCTTCTTTTTTCGGCTACTCCCGTTAGGGGTTGTCACAGAGGATCTTTTTCCATATCCTCCTGTCCTCTGCATCTTGTTCTATTACACCCATCACCTGCATCATGTCCTCTCACACCACATTCATAAATCTTCTCTTAGGCCTTCCTCTTTTCCTCTTTCCTGTCAGCTCTGTCTTTGACATCTCTCCTCTGCACATGTCCAAACCAAAGTAATCTCGTCTCTCTAACTTTATCTCCTAACCTTCCAACGTGAGCCGACCCTCTAATGTACTAATTTCTAATCCTGTCTATCCTCTTCACACCCAATGCAAATCATAGCATCTTTAACTCTGCCACCTCCACCTCTGCCTCCTGCTTTCTGGTCAGTGCTACCGTCTCCAACCCATATAACATACAGTTGATGGTCTCACTACTGTCCTGTAGATATTAATAGATTGTAAAAAAAAAAAAAAAGTAGTCCGTGCGCAGCGCGCGAGAAGGAGTGTATTTTTGGACTGACGTCACTTATGACGTGCGCCCCTCTCGCGCCATAGTCTTGCACCCCCTTCCCGGTTCAGTCTCTGGTGTGTGTAAACCTTTCCGCAGAAACCTATGACCGCAACAGATGGCGTTCCCACGACTATGGGTTACTTATGTCGCAGCGAACACTATAAGTGTCCAAGTGTGTATTTTACTATATTTCAATAGATCAAACATAATATTTATTACAAATCATGATTTATTTCTTCTGTCCAGTATTACTAGGGTGTTGTACCGTGTTAGCCATTACGAATGTAGAGAAGAGCCAAGCAAAATGACACCTTTTATTGGCTAACTAAAAAG
>JANRMT010062815.1:10324802-10497040 GCA_026402145.1 Polypterus bichir lapradei | reverse complement strand
AAAAGGTGTCATTTTGCTTGGCTCTTCTTTCCAGTATCAAAAATTGCCGTCTCCTTCCTCCGACTTTCTCTAAAATCTTTTAACATTACAAAAGGGACGACACAAATTATAATAGCGTGATCCACACAAAACATTGCCATTTTATATTTAGAGAGTCCGCATAACTCATTAAATCAGTTGTAGTGTTGGCAATACAGTACTTTAAAAATCGACATTAAAATACGTTTCTGTGGGACCGCAAAAGCTGTAGGACCGGAAGTGTGTTAATTTACGCACTTCCGTTGACGCTTCACGTTAGTGTGAAGCTCAGCACTTTAGTCTGCTCATTCATTTACCTAAAAACGTGTGTTAGGATGTTTGGGGTAAGAATAGCGTCTAGACTGACGGGTAAGTGTGAAGCAGGGAGAGCTCAGGTTGGGTAAAGCAGTCGGGCACCTAGTCACTGACTCGGAAGGCCAAGAGGCGCTGCACTTCACCCAATATCTTTGTCTGACTGTGTCCTCTAACTTTACTGATTTTTGCGTATCATACTGCTGTTTAAAATAGAACGATTTTTGGTTGTGTGCGTAATCATTTAATAGTCGGAGCGCGATAAAGTAGTTCCCCCACTAATATATATGTTTCTTCTGTTTTAAGGCTGTCTGCGGCACACAGGGCAGTTAGCCGGCACATACACAGCGTCAGCTCGCCATTCTTTCAGCTTGGGTAAAAGCCGGGCATACAATAGCACAAAAACTGGAACGGGATCTCGTCCTCAGCTTTGGGTGACTCTTGAGCCTGACCTTGACGATGCACTTGTGCCGAGAAAAATGGCAGTGTCGCCGCTGGAGAGCTGGCTTTCCCTGCATTATACTCTTCCCCGGCTAGACAGCACTAGCGCTGGCCCTATTACGGTACAACTGCCTGAAAGGAACAATGGGGTTCCAAATCTCAAACCTCTTATCCAGGAGAACACAGTAAACTGGCAGATCTCAGATAGTAGCTCCCGGTGGTCTTCTGAAACAGAGGAGATTTTGGAGGAAGAATTGAACAGGCCGGTGCCCCTAGTCTGCAAGAACGTGCTAGAGATCCGACGGCGAAAGATGAATCGGCACAAATATAAAAAATTACTGAAGAGAACGAAATTTCTACGGCGCAAAGTAAATGAAGGGCGCAGGAAAAGAAAGCAGGTGAGGGTAGCAAATGTCAAGGGCGGGGACAATTAGTTAAATTCTGTCATTTATGAGCTATATTTAATTTGGATATGTCTGTGATATAGTGTTATTGATTTAATTTTGTTATTTCTTATTAAGACCCCGTGGCTTACACTGCTTATTAGGATTTTGTTATATTTATAATGGTATACAGGTGCTGGTCATAAAATTAGAATATCATGACAAAGTTGATTTATTTCAGTAATTCCATTCAAAAAGTGAAACTTGTATATTAGATTCATTACACACAGACTGATGTATTTCAAATGTTTTTCTTTTATTTGTGATGATTATAACTGACAACTAATGAAAGTCCCAAATTCAGTATCTTGGAAAACTAGAATATCAATTAAGACCAATGCAAAAAAAGGATTTTTAGAAATGTTGGCCAGCTGAAAGGTATGAACATGAACAGTATGAGCATGTACAGCACTCAATATTTAGTTGGGGCTCCTTTGGCCTGGATTACTGCAGCAATGCGGCGTGGCATGGAGTCGATCAGTCTGTGGCACTGCTCAGGTGTTATGAGAGCCCATGTTGCTCTGATAGTGGCCTTCAGCTCTTCTCAATTGTTGAGTCTGGCGTATTGCATCTTCCTCTTCACAATACCCCATAGATTTTCTATGGGGTTAAGGTCAGGTGAGTTTGCTGGCCAATCAAGAACAGGGATACCATGGTCCTTAAACCAGGTACTGGTAGCTTTGGCACTGTGTGCAGGTGCCAGGTCCTGTTGGAAAATTAAATCTGCATCTCCATAAAGTTCATCAGCAGCAGGAAGCATGAAGTGCTCTAAAACTTCCTGGTAGACGGCTGCGTTGACCTTGGACCTCAGAAAACACAATGGACCAACACCAGCAGATGACATGGCACCCCAAACCATCACTGACTGTGGAAACTTTACACTGGACCTTAAGCAACATGGATTCTGTGCCTCTCCTCTCTTCCTCCAGACTCTGGGACCTTGATTTCCAAAGGAAATGCAAAGTTTACTTTCATCAGAGAACATAACTTTGGACCACTCAGCAGCAGTCCAGTCCTTTTTGTCTTTAGCCCAGGCGAGACGCTTCTGATGCTGTCTCTTGTTCAAGAGTGGCTTGACACAAGGAATGCGACAGCTGAAACCCATGTCTTGCATACGTCTGTGCGTGGTGGTTCTTGAAGCACTGACTCCAGCTGCAGTCCACTCTTTGTGAATCTCCCCCACAGTTTTGAATGGGTTTTGTTTCACAATCCTCTCCAGGGTGCAGTTATCGCTATTGCTTGTACACTTTTTTCTACCACATCTTCTCCTTCCCTTCGCCTCTCTATTAATGTGCTTGGACACAGAGCTCTGTGAACAGCCAGCCTCTTTAGCAATGACCTTTTGTGTCTTGCCCTCCTTGTGCAAGGTGTCAATGGTCGTCTTTTGGACAACTGTCAAGTCAGCAGTCTTCCCCATGATTGTGTAGCCTACAGAACTAGACTGAGAGACCATTTAAAGGCTTCTGCAGGTGTTTGGAGTTAATTAGCTGATTAGAGTGTGGCACCAGGTGTCTTCAATATTGAACCTTTTCACAATATTCTTATTTTCTGAGATACTGAATTTGGGACTTTCATTAGTTGTCAGTTATAATCATCAAAATTAAAAGAAATAAACATTTGAAATACATCAGTCTGTGTGTAATGAATGAATCTAATATACAAGTTTCACTTTTTGAATGGAATTACTGAAATGGATCAACTTTGTCATGATATTCTAATTTTATTACCAGCACCTGTATACAGGCAAGACTCCTTAATTTAAAGAATATTAAAACTAAACAAAAATACACGCCGTCCATTTTAGTTAAAACTGTAGGGTGAAGTGTAACCCTGAGGTGCATGTATTCATTCAGTATTCCCTACTGAGCAATAACCTATTACACATTTGCATCATTAAAACCAGATAGGTAAATACCAGGACATACATATCGGTATAGAACACTCATTTATATTTCATCAAGTTGTCTTTAATTCACATGGTAGAGTAAAATGGCATGCATGTTGTGGCACAAAAGGTGTGCAGGTTGACAAATAGAAATGAGGAAATGGGGTTTCCTAAGGAGTCTCTGATCTCTTGGTGGCTATTAAGCAAGTTGGTGGAGATGCTTTACCAGTCCGTGGCAGCTATGGTCTCTTTTGGAAGCAACTTGAATTCAGAAGATGCACAATGTCTGAATAAAGTTGTCAGGAAAGTCTGCTTCATCATTCAGTTAACTCTGGTCACAAACTGTTGATTGATTATATTATGTCTCCTGTGAGTCTGTTTCTTTGTTTATTTATGGTTCTGCTGCTGTGTGCATCTAAATTTTCCTTTGAGATTAATAAAGTTTATCTTGTGTAATCTAATTAAGAGAAATAGTAGATTTTGGAGAAAATTGGTTTGAGTTGTTTCTGGAGGAAGTGTTGGTCAGCCCAATGGCGGGCAGTTAGCCTGTGGTCTAGGTGTGGATCTTAATTCCCCAGTGCATGGAACAAAGGCACTGCTATAAACATAAATGCTGTCTTTTGGATGAGATGTAAAACTGATGTTTTGAGACTCTGTCTGCATCTTTCTGGAGAAAGATCCCGGGGTATCTTTCAGAATAAGTAGGGCGATTCCTGATGTCATGCCTAAATTGCCCACCATAGCTTTGTCATTCTGACCTTCAATTATCCTGTGTCCTTTATTGGCTAACTTCATCGCCTAATACCTAATGTGTGATGAGCGTACAGGAGGAACTGTAGCTTCCATAACATCATGTAGGTGGATACTGCACATTGGTGGTGGTTGTAGAGGTTCCCCACTGACTATGTTTAAGTGCTTTGAGTAGCTACAAAAGAGCTATATAAATGTAATTAATTAAGTAGTTTAGAAATACAGAGAACTGGATCTGCTCCAGAAAAACAATCATTAGGGAGTTGTCTGACTTTCTTAATGGGTTGGTAATATTTTCATTGAAACTAAGTGCATGTACCCCAGTGAAACCTTACTTTTGTCTTCAATCCAAATAAACAGTGAAGAAAATTTTATGTACTTAATTGATATTTTTACATTAATAACCTCTACTTAAACCAAGGATCTCAAACTCCAGTCCTGTAAGGGCTGCAGTGGCGGCAGGTTTTCATTCCAACCCTTTTCTTAATTAGTGACTTGTTTTTGCTGCTAATTTACTTCTTTTGAATTAATTTTAATTGACTTGCTGTTGAAGACTCAGAGTCAATTATGTGTTCTTTTTCCTTAATTACCAGCCAAAGAATAATGAGATACAAAATGAACCAAAACATGACCAGCAAACTGACCATTATACAATGTCTGAAAATAAAAAGGGTGGAGGTCTCAGGAATGTTGATTTGCTCAGGTCCCCAAGACATTTTAGAAGTGCTTTTAGAAAAGTAAAGAAAAAAATCAACAATTTTGAAAATGTATAGCACATACATACGGATGAGAGCAGCAACAAGCCATGCAATTAAAGAACAGGTTTAATTAACAACACTCGGCATCTAATTAAGCAACTGGTTTGAGTGAAATTGGTTGGAGTTTGAGGACCTTATTTAGTTGGTCTTCCGTTGGCTCACTCACTTCCCATTTCATTTCTGATTAAAGAAAGAAATCGAGCAATTCAGAGGAACAATGAAAAATAAATCTTAAAAACCAAGTCAATTAAAATTAATTCAAAACTTAATTAGCAGCAAAAACAGGTCACTAATTAACAAAAAGGTTAGAATGATAACCTGCAGCCACTGCAGCCCTCCAGGACTGGAGTTTGAGATCCCCGATTTAAACAAAACATAGTTTAGCTGTATCTTATGTTAATACAAGATTGCAATGGTAATATATACCATATACACAACTGTTGTAATTAAGAATCTCACCTTACCTGCTAAATAAAAAACTGACTCAGAAGGACAACAGTGTTGTTTAGCTTATAACTGATATATGTTTAGAAAGTACAGCAAAAGATTTTTTAAAAACTTCAGAAACTTTGTTTCCACTTTTCCTATTTAAATATGGAATGGAACTGGAATCAAATGTGAATTTTTATAGATGTTTATGCTGCGCTGATTTGTCACTTTAAGTATGAATTAGGGGTCAGTGGTTAGTGTAATTATTTGACAGCAGCAAAATAGTGCAGCTGTGTTTCTGGCCACAAGTTAAGCAGGAAGAAATGTTCAAAAAACCTTTCATCCAAAACTTGGTGTTGCAACAGTTCAGTTAAAGGTATGCCTCGTCGCAAACGGAGAAGGAGGAACAGATCTAGCAAAGGCTTTCTCAAGGTCTATAAAAGGCAACAGCAGAGTGTCAAGGGAAGAGATCTGATGGAGCTTGAGAAAGAATGGAGTACCTGAGCAGTATACAAGACTGATATGGTGAATGAATCAAGTGTGGCAGTCCTTTATGAAACTGATATAGGAGAGCAGTTTGAAATGAGATTGAGATTACATAGTGGAATATTCTTGTTATAAAGAGATGGATGCAAAGATAAAAGGAAAAACACATGAGGCAATTGTGAGTCCAGCAGTGTTATGTGGTGCAGAAACCTGAGGAGAAACTAGAAGGGTGACTGGAAAAAAATGGAGTTTAAGAGATGGAAATGCTGCAATGGCTGTGGTGGGCTGGCACCCTGCCCAAGGTTTGTTTCCTGCCTTGCGCCCTGTGTTGGCTGGGATTGGCTCCAGCAGAACCCTCTTGATCCTTTAGTTAGGATATAGCAGGCTGGATAATGGATGGATGGAAATGCTGCAATGGGTGTCTAGAATGAACAAACAGATTAAGCTGAAAATAGGTACATTAGGGGAGGTTAAAGGTGAAACAGATGATGGAGAGAAGACTGCAATGGGATGGGCGTGTATGAACAGTGTGCTGAGTAGAGTGTTTGATATGGCAATGCTAGAAGAAAGAACCGGGGGGGAGCAAAAATAGGATGGAATGATGTGGTAGTGAAAGATATGTAGGAGGGCGGATATAAAAAGAAATTGAGCTTACGTAATGGTTGGTGACATCAGATAAGGGAGAATTCAGTACGAAAGGAGACAAAAAGAAGACATCACATGAAGTATGTTTTTCTTTGTCTTGCTCACCAGGGGCCTCATGTATAACGCCGTGCGTAGAATTCGCACTATAACATGGCATAAGCACAAAAGCCGAAATGTGCTCACACTCAGAAAAATCCAGATGCAGGAATCTGTGCGTACTCCAACTTCCACGTTCTTCCGCTACATAAATCCCGATCAGCGTGAAAAGTAACGTTCGTGCACACGCTTTATGTAACGCCCCAACTCCTCCCAGAATTACGCCTCTTTGAATATACAAATCAATATAACTCTCCCTTAAGCTCAGCTTTCTGTGAAAAGACAATGGGAAAAGCACGGGGGAAAATATAAGAATTTCAGCGAATACCAAGTGGAGGCAAAGGAAAAACATACTATTTGTTTAATTAAACCGTGGTATAATCAACAAAAAGAAGTTGATCGAGTGACATAGCGTGTTGGAGAAACTTGAAAGCTCATGTTCACAAAGTCGCACAGTGCCGGAAATAAAAAAGAAGTCACATATCAAAGTCCCCGTAAAAGACGAGTTGTAGCCCACTGTCTGAGTGTCATATGAAAGCTTATTAGGGTACAGAGAAAAAAAAGGCAGACAGTGGGGAAAAAAGCACGAAATGTCAACTTCAGTCTCCTTTAATCATGTAGTTTATTTTGTCATTAAAGTAGAACATCATAAACTTCATCTTAAAATAGTTTAATTAACCAGTTTCTCAAATCACATCATAATTAAAGTAGCACGTTAAATGCTTTGTTTTGTATGTGATTTTCTATGTGTGTGAATCACTACTTGCTTCTTAAACCAGCTCTCTTCCTCCAACTGGACATAGAATCCATTACATTCGTGATATTACAGCTTTCTGAATAACTAAAATACTGAGATGTATACGTGATATCATTTTCATGATGATAGGAGTTAAAGCACGTTATTAAACATGGGTTTCACGGCGCAGTGATTGTGTGTGACCTTCGATGAAGTAATTTATTGCAGCAGTACTCGGGGGCGGCTCTAGTCTTGTGGCAGCCCTGGACAGAGGAAGAATCGGTGGTCCCTTCACCCGCCAATGTCAATATGGTATCGTATGCACAGTGGATGGCCATGTCCGTTGCGGACACTGCATAGCCGCCTCGTGCTCATGACACAAGCATTTAACTTTTGCTGAAATTTGTCGCTGCGTTTTTAGCTGTGTTTTTATTTTCTCTTTCTGTTTTATATTCAATATATATTGGCGTAGCCGCCCCCGCAGTCCTTGCTTTTCTTTCTCCAAGTAACCGATCACCACACAATCAGCTCTGTAATAGACGTTACGCCATCTGTAAGCTTAGAGCGCAGATTCTTCAAAACGTTTAAGGAACATTGAAATATCTTCATAGTACATTTTAAATTATTCTATCCTTCACGACAGTCCCAGTGAAGAATATAGATTATTTAAATGAAGTTAAAGTTTTATCTGTAAAATATAAAAAAACATATTTTGCTGCATTTCATCTTAAAAATGATATCGTCATCATATGTAAATACGCGCTTTATATACTGTAGTGGCTCAGGTTGTGCAATATTATAACTGTAGTGCAAGTTTACAGTGGGGTAATTGTACTTATAAGTACAAACAGTTCTACAAAGAGCAATTAAGTGCATTTAAAGTTCTTGGGATGAAACTGTTTCTGAACCGAGAGGTCCATACAGGAAAGGCTTTGCAACGTTTTGCCGTGGCTGAGGTAGCATGTGCTTGAAGCCGTATACTGATAATTCTCTTTCCGATCAGCTGCTGCTGTGATTCACACTCGGATACAGTGATATACTGTAAATACTCCGAGTGGTGCAGTGAGAGTAATATGGAAAAAGATGATACGCTGTGGCAACTCCTAACGGGAGCAGCTGAAAGAAGAAGAAGAAGAAGGTGCAGTGAGAGTAACAACGCATTTGGAATACTATGGCTATTCCCTGGACCATTATATTGTTACAAGTTAATTACAATCAGATGCATTACACTAATAAACAATATGCGGTTAGTTTCAGTGTATTTATAAAGCTGCGGCAGGAATGTGGATCTAACAAATAAAGAGTAACCACACAGGAACAGTAGCATTGCTTTGACGCTGGGTGCCGCCAGTCTGCAAAACCGAACTGAGAACTTGCGTACGACAAGGTATGAGGTACCTTGGAAAAGTGCATGGCTTTACGCCAAGTGTAGGTTTTATACATCGCGATTTGAACGTGGAAAAGTTCTTGCGCAACATTTCTGTGCGTACACACCGTTTATACATGAGGCCCCAGAAGTGTGTGTGTGTCTATTTTTCTTTTTTTTTTTTTTTTTTGTAAGATTTTGTTAGAATGGATACATTACAGGTCAGTAAAACATGTTGCACTTTCCTTTTTCAGAACTCATACCCCACTCGTACTCCTCGGGAGAGCGGAAAAAAAATAATGTGAAGTAATAATTCAGAGTTTCTGAAATATCAAATGGTTGCAATAGTCCAGAACATTTTTTTACTTCAGGATAGATACCTGCACAATTAAAACAAAAATCGAGCCTTTCCTAGTAAAGTGAATTTATTTATTTTTAAGTAAAATAGAATGTTTCTACCTTTATGTTATAGTATGTGGGTTAATATTCTTCCAGGTGAACGGGATAGGATACATGCTAGTTACATAGTGTAAAATGATCTGCTATTGTTAATATATATAGTGTGGCATCGCCCAGGAGGACCGGAGGAGGGCTTGTACCTCCTCCAGACCGCAAGGGGGTGACCGCCCTGGTTATGTTGGGGGCCACGGGTAAAGGGCTTGGAAGCCCAGCCCTGTAGGGACCCGTGGCCACCGCCAGGCGGCGCCCTGGTGCCTGTAGAAGTCTGGAGCCCAGCACTTCTGCCACACCAGGAAGTGCTGGGGGGGGGGGAAGACAGGGGACACCCGGAGGGCTTCCGGGTGCACAGCCGGCATTCAGTGGAATGCCGGGAAGCAGCTGGAGCCCATCCGGGTTCCTATTTAAGGGGCCGCCTCCCTTCAGTCGAGAGCGAAAGTCGGGTGGAAGAGGACGGAGCTGGAGAGAGGACTGGAGGCGGCCAGGAAGAAGGCACAAAGACTGTGAGGCCTGGACATTGGGGGAACGGTGCAAGAGGCACTGGGGTTTGTGGTGCACGTGATTTGTAAATAGTATGGTAAATAAACAGTGTGTGGTGGAGCCACCGATGTCCGTCTGTCTGTGTCCGGGTCCGAGTCCACAATAATCTATCACTTCTTTTTAGGGTTGGGGACAATCCCCAAAGATGTTACAGGTGTTTGAATGCATTTGTCACAAGAACTGGCTTAACCCAATAGTACAAACAAATAGAGGAAGAGTGTATTTTTTTTAGTGCTTGACTGCCAGTCTGTCACATGTAGGCTGTAAATCTTTTACTGACATTGAATAGGTGTTGAAGAAAGAGACTGGAAAGTGTGAAGCTGATTGCAGAAGAGGTCAAGGTTATTGTCAGAAGCTAAAGAGACGTTTCCTCAAAGTATTGGGGGGGATTGGATTTTTTAAGACATCTGCAAGTGGAACATAAAAAGCTAAATGGTGTGAAAAGTAGGCCACAGAGAGCCAGTGCAGCCTTTGTGGTAAATGTGTGAGATGGGCTACCAGGTGGTAATGTAGCTGATGTAAAATTAAATGTGCCAGTGAAGTACAGAAGTTGTCATACTCAAAGATGCTTGCAAGTGTGTGGACAAATTCCATGAAGCTGTCCAAAAGTGGCACCTAAAGCAGTATGTCTTATGTTAAAGGGAAACATTTATACAAGGTATGAGTAATTGTGTATAGGAGTAATATATGGTTGGTGAAAATAACAAACGGGAATGTACAGAGTATCTCTTAAGTAGGGGAATATGAGTTTTGAGAGAAAAAATGATAGAGTGCATAAATAGTTAAAGGCAGGTTGGAGAGATGAATCTGAGGATGGGGAATGAACTATTGACATTCTCCAAGAAAATTTGCATTGTTGTGTAAAAGAAGACCACAAAAAATAAGTCGGCAACAGGCAAGACATATTGGGACTATGCTCAGAATCGAACACAGTGAACAGTTGTGTGAATGGAAAATGCAAAGGTTGTCAGTGTAATTGTTTAAAATATGTGTTGTCCATGGGCAGATACTGTCTGAATCACTTGGTGCCACTGAATTAGATGCCAGGCTGAAACAAGATGAAAAGAGGGCAGTGACTTGAGTTTTTTTATGTTACCTTTGATGGTTGGCATATGTATGAAGAAAATGCATGATAAACTGATGACTGCCCTTACAAAACTAATGTACGTGTTAAATATAAACTCAGTAATTTTGTGATAAGAGTTCAGCATAGTAACAACACTTACTACAAATTTGTTAAAGTGCATATGATGCTGTGTGTGTGTGTGAGAGGATGTTTTTTCAGCATTGCAGATCCAGAAAAAAAGGTTAGAACTTTGATATCCAAAAAATCTGTCTATCTTTTCATAGTCCACACTTTCAGTAATGAAGGGAATGTGATCGATGCTGTGGTTCCTGAAGTCAGTAATAGTTTTTTAGTCCTGTTAGGGCTGCTATCTTGATGGCAACTTAACATTCAATGTGGGGCTGTTATCTTGGCATCAGTTTGCTGGATTTGTAGTCTTTGCTTCTACAGATTGGTATCCAATTACAGAGGTGTCATTAGCAAATTGTATGATCCATTGTTGTATTTTCTAACCTTAGAGTCCTTGGTAAACAGGAACTACAGCAAGAAAATAACAAAGACCTAAGAAGCACCAGTATTTAAAACGAGTATGACTGTTGCCTGTTCTCACAACATGCTGTTAAATAAAGTGTTGCTTTGTTTACTTGTAAAAGCAGCACCGAGTTTGTAAGTGTAGTAAAGCTGATGCTTTGTTCAGAAACATGTATTTAGATTTTTAAATGCTCTATTATAATTTGCTTAAGCCAAATTCCAAGGTTTATGCTGTTCTTGAAATTTAACATTACAAATGACAGTATTTTTTTTTTTTCTTTTTTCTATTCTTCGTAATATGGCTCACCCTCTCACTTGCTCTGTATTGTCTGCAGCACTATCCTAAAAATGATTTATGTAATCTATCACCTAGTGATATTGTTAATGCCTATAATAAACAGTGTTACTGGCGTCACTGTGTCATTGCTGCATTTATTGGCATCTGCTGTTTAATTTCTAAGCTTGTTTATTTTTGAAAAATGTAAACAATTCTCCTAGTATCAGCCTGAGTGTTCCTCTTGGTATTCTCACGTCCCAAAGCCATATGTGTTACGTTAATAGGGAATCCAGAATTGCCCAGAATGAGTGTATGCCTAATTGTGTTTGACTTTCTGCCTTGTGTTGGTTTCCATCTTACTCTTGATATTACAGAAATACCGAACCTTAAAGTGGATTTGGACAAATCTATACACCCATCCCTTTTCCAACAGGGGTAGTCTAAATTTGGTGTCATGGAGAGTGTGAGTCTCTCTAGGTGACAATAGATGTAATGTAGGGACTAGCATTAGAAAGTTTGCTCTCATCCACTCATGCCGGCAAGTTTAGAGATTGGTAATTGACCTTACATTTGCACTTTTGGATGTGGCAGAAGAACTGGAATACCTAGCGAAGGTTCTTGCAGATATGGCACAACATACAGATTTACACATATACCTTTAACAGGCGGAGGTATAAACCATGTGTTCATCATACCACCCAATTTATCCACTCATTTCCTAAAAAAGTGAGTTTATTCAATTAAGAGTTGCATAAAGCCAAAGCGTTGATTGCCAGCATTGGGTTCATCGAAAGTTCTGACAATGGATGGGCATCAGTCCGTCAGTGGGCACTCCAGCACACATATCCAGATTCATTACATAAACATGACCAGTTTAGAGTTAAATATAAGGTACATATCTTTGGTGGTGTGATGGTAAAATGGCTGTGACTTCTATTCCTCATCCTTGATTCATCTATCTGTCTATTTATTTGTCTATCCATATCAGTTCAGTATTTTTTTTGTTTATTATCACTCAAGTTTGTTTGTAACATGTTATTAGTGTTATTTTGTACTTAGTCTGATAGCTCTAGGGATTATTTTGATCTCAAAATCTTCAATTTCCTCTCTTTTAAGGTATAGTATTTTGTTGTGGAGAGGTACAAAAAGTTATGAAATTATTATTTATTCATCCAGCCGTAAATTTTCTGAACCCACTTATTCCAATTTAGGGTTGCAGGGTGCCAGAGTTTATCCCAGCAGGATGTTAATTTAACATAGTGAGAGGACAATAGGTGGATACTGTAAATAAAGCAAAGTCAAAGGAAGAATGAATAGTAAATGGTAGATGTAGAAACTAAAGAGCAAAACCTGATAGACTTGGAAAGAATTAAGTACCCATGAGATCTTAAGAGTATAATAATTAATCATTAGTTTTGTTAGTGTGTATCAGAATCTATACTAATAAAAGGCAAAGCCCTCACTGACTGACTGACTCACTCACTGACTCACTCACTCATCACTAATTCTCCAACTTCCCGTGTAGGTAGAAGGATGAAATTTGGCAGGCTTATTCCTTACAGCTCACTTACAAAAGTTAAGCAGGTTTCATTTCGAAATTCTACACGTAACGGTCATAACGGTCGACAACGTCCGCCATGTTGAACTTTCTTATTTATGGCACCATCTTCACGAAATTTGGTAGGCGGCTTCCCTGCGCTAACCGAAACCGATGTATGTACTTATTTCGATGGTATGATGCCACTGTCGGCCGCCACATTGAACTTTCCAACGTCACTAATTTTCCAACTCCCCGTGTAGGTAGAAGGCTGACCCCATCTTCACGAAATTTGGTAGGTGGCTTCCCTGCGCTAACCAAAACCGATGTACGTACTTATTTCGGTGGTATGACGCCACTGTCGGCCACCATATTGAATTTTCCAAACATCACTAATTCTCCAACTTCCCGTGTAGGTAGAAGGCTGAAATTTGGCAGGGTCATTCCTTACAGCTTGCTTACAAAAGTTAAGCAGGTTTCATTTCAAAATTTTTCCGCATAACGGTCAACAATATCCGCCATGTTGAACTTTCTTATTCATGGCCCCATCTTCACGAAATTTGGTAGGTGGCTTCCCTGCGCTAACCAAAACCGATGTACGTACTTATTTCAGTGGTATGATGCCACTGTCGGCTGCCATATTGAAGTTTCTAACATCACTAATTCTCCAACTTCCCGTGTAGGTAGAAGGCTGAAATTTGGCAGGCTCATTCCTTACAGCTTACTTACAAAAGTTAAGCAGGTTTCATTTCGAAATTGTACGCGTAACGGTCAACAGCGTCCGCCATGTTGAACTTTCTTATTCATGGCCCCATCTTCACGAAATTTGGTAGGCGGCTTCCCTGCGCTAACCGAAACCAATGTACGTATTTATTTCGGTGGTGTGACGCCACTGTCAGCTGCCATATTGAACTTTCCAATGTCACTAATTCTCCAACTTCCTGTGTAGGTAGAAGGCTGAAATTTGGTACTTATTTTGGTGATATGATGCCACTGTCAGCCGTCATATTGAACTTTTCAACAATTTTTGTTACTTATGGGCCCATCTTCAAGAAATTTGGTACGCGGGTTCCCAACGCTAACTGAATCCTACTTACGTACATATATACGTCCATAGCCTGCAGCTTGGTCACCGTGTGAGGCGGCGTTGGGTCCCCCATCCCAACGCCTCCCACGTTGTTGGCTGCCTGCCTATATAAGGCCGTCTTGTCGCTCCAGTCTCTACATTTCCTTCCTTGCTTCGCCACGGTATTCCCATCTCCCTGCTTTTTATTTAATCCACGGCTTCTCCGCTGTTTATTGTTCATTTATTACAATTATAGTTATTGTGTAGGTATTTTAGACTTACTTTACATTGTTCAGGTACCCATTTCCTTTATCATTCCAACCGTACCCCCATTAACATGTCTATCGAGGTGATCACCATCGATCAAAGAACTGTCACTTACCAAGTGGTTTCCATGCCCGGAGATGGCACCTGCCTTTTCCATTCTCTTTGTTACATATTGCACGGCCATATCAGGCTCACTCTTGATATCCGGAGGAACATTGTGTCTTATGTATTGAATGACTGGGACAGGTTCAAGGTGTGGACTGATGACGGTACAGGAGATAATTATACTACACAGGAGCACTAGAAGAGTGAAATGCTTAAGTGTACCGAAATGGCCAAATATTTTACACCTTTGGGCAACCGCCAATGCCTCTTAAACATCTTAGATTCACAGGTGACGATTTCAGTAGTAGACACTTTGATGTTTAGAAATGTTTAAACTCTCAAAAGCTGGATGTGAAGTTATCAATGAAACTGGTTATATACTTACAATGCTTGACAGATGTCGAATGTCTCTTCAACACAAGTCCTACAAATACTGTCGTAATTGAAACAAACCATGAAACTCAAACCGATTATGACAGCAGCAATCCAAGCTGTGAGATTTGAAACAAGATTACTGTTCACATGGCCAACTGTACGTTGCATGCTCAAGAGTAAGCTCAGCGCACAGCTACAGCTTGGTCATATTACAACTGGAGGGCCGAACTGACAACATGGCATACAAAGAGATCCTTAACAAATAATTATTGGTATATTTTCCCTCCATTTTTAAAAAGGTTTAATTGTCTTCTTAATAAAAATTTTAAGGCAGTACTTCACCGCTGCAAAGCGCGGGTATTTTGCTAGTTCTAATAATAATCACACTAATCAAACTAGTTTTTTTGCTGTCAGCTTTGCACTCACAAAACGCTTTTTGCATATCTACAGAAGATGGAATTTTTTTTGTTTCCCTCTTAATATGTTATGTTTTTCATAATTAGATTTTTTTTTAACAGTTCTGTTTTTTCCCTGATGTTTTGAAAGAGTTGCATCCAAATCCTGATTCATTATATTTCATGGTTGTAATTTTTTATTTTTAAAACCTTATTATACAAAACACTGATTCTTTGAAAGAGAAACTGATAAACTATCATGCCAGTAAACTTGTTTATTAATTTCTGATGGTGTTTATTTTTGGAAGCGTAAATCCTTTTATGGAGTATACCTTGGGCATTTTTCCCCAATTTCTACCAATTCTTTTACAAAACAGTCCTCTGCTGTTGCATCTGGAAATTTAAATAAAGTATTTTTCTTGTTCTGCTATAGCAGTGCATTATTGTTGCTTTGTATACTTTCTTACCAGTTTTTCATATATATTATTTTTCAGCATCGTTTTGAGAAAGAGCTGAAACGTGTATGGAAGAAAGCGGGGCTCAAGAATGCTCCTGAAGGATGGCACACCCCCAAGATTTATGTCAGACAGGGCAAGTCTGACTGAAAACACTGTTACTTTTGTGTGTGTGTGTATCAAATAAATAATGTTGTGTACCCGCTGGACTCTTAACTTTTTCTACTGTACATGTTTGCTTTTTTTTTTGTTCTCGAAAGATGGATTTACATTAGAGCCATTAGAAGTGAAAATCTGAACGGTTAATGTTTATGTGCTGCCCTCTGGAATACTGTTTCATTGGTTTGTGTCAGTTATGGGAGTGGGTCTTAAAGAGCTTTAAGAGGTAGTGCCAAGAGGCATTTCATACATAGGTAAAGTCTGTTGGTGATTACATGCTTTTATACTTTGTTTGCATGTGATCACAACAAATATATGAGAAGACAAGTCCCAAAAACATTGAAATGTGATATCCACTGGCTGTCATTTGCAGTTAAAGTTACATTCAAACAAATTACATCACTGTAACATTTTACTATATTTGACTACATGGGATTACCACCTGAAAGGGGGTTTTCCACTTAATTACTTTAAATAACATAAACAGATTTTTAAGTCTTTATAGGTTATATTTTTCCATATAAATTAAAATATTTTGTTTACTTCGCTGACCACTGAGTTGGAGGTACTAATGTGGAAATTCCTTTCAGTTTTTGGAACCTTGCTCCCTCAGGATACACCCCACCCATTAATTATTTTAACCAATCACCACTGATGTTGTATCCAGTTTGTCTGCAGTTAAGCTTGCCAGGCTTAGATGTGCCAATATGCTCCACAAATAATTTGCATAATGTGTTAAATTGTTTGTTTCCTCTGAACTGGTATTATCCTTGTCTAAACCAGTGAAACATCCCTGTTTCCTTATGATATACTGTATGTTTAGTGGTTTAGAAGGAAAGGGATGTTTAATAATCTGGAAACAGAGGGCTGCTGGGATGCCAGTTCTGAATGGATCCAAAAAAGTGAGCAAAGGCTGGAAGGGGTAATGGGTTCTATTGCTGCAAATGGTTTCCTGAACAGTCTCTTGTGCTCCTGCAGGTGGTGTCCTGAGGGTCTTGTTTCAGTTAGTTCAGAAAAGGAGGAAGCTGTTGTGTCCTACTACTGGTGTCTGTGAGAATGGGAAAAGTTATACAAGACATTTAACCGGAATCAAGGAATTATTTTTTGTGTTCATCTTCCTTCCAGAAAGGGAAGTGTGTGTTCAATGAAAATTCAAATATTGACTAATCTTTTATGTGTAATTTGAAAGTTCAATAGATTACTGTTACATGTAGTTTGTTTTCTAAAGATCTTCACACTGCTATGTGGCATTCATCTCTCTCTCTCTGTGCGCATGTAAAGGTAGAGACCACCACTAGATGTCATTGGCAGACCAATCCCACCAGCTCGACTTGTAACGCATGCCCTGTTCCATTTCTCCCTGTAGTGCCAGTTAAATTTATATTAAAAGTACCCTCTGAAGATTTTGTTCCTGACTGCAGCTGCTGGATGCATCCAGGAAATCTGGATCCAAGCACCATCTGTTTCCCACAGGTAAAAGATGTGCCATGGGATAAAGCGCTGAGTGTGCTTGGCATCTTGCTTTCTCCAGCTGCTTAGCTGAAGCTGGCAAAGCGACTATTGAACCCCCCGCTAGCTTTTTGATAGACCCAAATCTGGAAGAAATGCCCAGTCATCACTATGGGCCCATATATAAAAGACTTAAATTGTCTAATGAACAGTGGGGATATTTGGACCCTGACTGTGTATTACATTATTACTAGGCATAAAATAAAACCCAGACACTTCTGGATGGTTATTAGAGGATTATTATTTTCCCACAACTTTGACATTTGACAAATTTTGATTGTTTGCATTCAGATTGAATAAATAAAAGCAGTTGGAGAAGATGTAATGGCACCTTATAGGGGGCTTTGTGGCTGTTCATGGTGACCCATACAGAACTCGCCTAATTCTGAAAAACAGTGCAATCTGTTTTTAGGCTTGAGTATTGCTGAATCGGTTACTTTTTTGTGAACATGTTTTGTGAACCCTTTCTCCAATACAGGGTAATGAAGAATCAAAAGCAATAATCAGTGTTGGGACATAAACCAAGTGAGAGTTATGTGAGAAAGTAAGCACACCTTATTATATACACACACACACTATACTATATAGACAGAAGTAGTATATAGACTTTACAAATACATAGACTTTAATGTGTAGTTGTTCCTTCTTTTGCAGCTATAACAGCTTCCACTCCTCTTGGAAGGCTTTACACAAGAGTATTGGTGCCCATTCATTCTGTAGAGCATTTATGAGGTCAGGCACTGATGTTGAACAAGAAGGCCTGGCTCACAATCTCTGTTGCCAAAGATGTTTGATGGGGTTGAAGTCAGGAATCTGTGCTGGGCACTCAACTTCCACACTGAACTCCTCCAACTATGTCTTTATAGTCCTTGCTTTGTGCACTGGGGCGCAGTCCTGCTGCAATAGAAAAGGGCCTTTCCCAAACTGTTTCCTCAAAGTTGGAAGCATGGTGTTGTCGAAAATGTCTTGGTATGCTGAGGCACTAAGAGTGCCCTTCACTGGAAGTAAGAGGCCTAGACCAAACCCTGCAAAACAGCCCCACACCGTTATCCAACACCAAACTTCACAGTTGGCACAACACAGTCAGACCTGCCCCTCTGACTGCCAAACAGAGAAGCATGATTTGTCACTCCATAGAACACGTTTCCACTGCTTCACAGTCCAGTGGCAGTGTGCTTTACACTACTCCATCTGACGCTTGGCATTGGACTTGGTGATGTGAGGTTTGCATGCAGCTGCTCGGCCATGGAAACCCATTCCATGAATCTCCCACTGAACAGTTTTTGTGCTTTCATTAATTCCAGTGGAAGTTTGGAACTCTTCAACTATGGAATCTGCAGAGTGCTGGTGACTTTTACACACCGTGCATCTTAGCAGTCGTTGACCCAGCACAATAACTTTACGTGGTCTTCCACTTGCTGCTGCTGTTGTTCCTAAATGTTTCCGCTTTCCAATAATACCACTTACAGTTGACCGTGGAATATCCAGCAGGGATGAAATTTCATGATTCATCTTATTACAAAGGAGGCATCCTATCAAAGTACCATGCTTGAAGTCACTGAGCTCTACAGAATGACCCATTTTGTTTCACAGATGTTTGTAAATGGAGACTGCATGGCTAGGTGCTTGGTTTTATACACCTGTGGCAATGGGTCTGATTGAAATACCTGAATTCAATAATTAAGAGGCATGTCCCAATACCTTTGTGTTTGTAGTGTGTATGTATGTATGTGTATATATATATATATATATAAATATATAAATTCCATAGTTTACTGTCAAAGAGTATGTGACACATGTTTTGCCCTCATTTGAGCTCATCAGGCGTACACACTCTACTGCTCCCCTCGGATGTCAGCATCAGAGACGAAGCCCCTTTACGCTGCGCCGCAGCGTGTGGTTCGTTTGACAGCCTGTAGGTCTGGAGTCCCGACCTGAATTGTGTGGGTGGTTACCTAACAGGTAGCGCTTGTGGTTGGTCTGCCATTCGGTAAACATCTGCCACGGTGCCCTCTTCAGTTGTAAGAAGCAGATCATGGAATGTTGCATAGTTTACTGTCAAATAATGCGAAGAGTACATGACATGTGTTTCGCCCTCATTTGGACTCATCACTCACTGCTTGCGAGGATCAAACCTCGGACGTCAGCCCTGCAAGAGTTACCTGGTAGGTAACCACCCACACAATTCAGGTCGGGACTCAGACTATGAATGCAATGAATGTAATATATATATATATATAAAAGGTAGATGACATAATTGGGGCTCATCAGGTGTACGCACCTTTGCTTCCCCTTATTGGGATCGAACCTCAGACATCAGCACTTGAGGCAAAGATACACACTTACATACATACATATGTGGAAATATCAAGATCTTTTCTTTTAAACAGTATCTTTGGCTAAAGGGACTGTAATTGAAAAAAAGAAATTGTTGTAAATTCGATTGCTTGCAATAATGTATTAAGTGAATAATTAATTGATAATGCCATTTCTACAGTATACGTGAAGAAAGTAAGTACAGCCTTGGATATAATAGTTGGCATTGCCTTCTCCAGTAGATGTTTCCTATAACTGTTTAGCACTTTCTGACATTGACTCGGAGAAAGTTTTTCCCAATCCCCCATGCAGAATTCTTTCAACAGTGCCATGTCCATCCACCTGTGTGCACAGCCCATTTTAAATCTCACCACAGCATCTCAATCTAGGCTTTCAATTGAGCATTCCAAGATGCTACATTTTAATTTCTGTTTGCAGCCATTCCTTGCTGGATTTTCCTGTATGTTCAGAGTCATTGTCATGTTGCAAGGTCCACCTCGAGCTGAGCTTTAATCTTTTGACAGATGCCTTCACGTTATCCTCAAGCACCCCATGGTATAATGAAGAATTTCTAGTTGATTCTATGATGGTGAGCTGCCCAGGCACTGATGCAGCAAATCCACCACCGTGTTTTACAGTTGGTATCGAGTTCTTTTGATCAAATGCTGTCTTTGGTTTTGGCCAAAAATGTGTTCTGATACCATAGCCAGATAACTCCTTATTTGCCTCGTCTGTCCAGAGCACTGTATTCCAGAAGTTCTGGTCTTGGACTAGATGTTCATGGGCAAAATTTAATTTTCCCTTACATCCTTTCTGTACAGCAAAGGTGTTTTTTTTTCCATTTCACACTTTCCATGTAGATCTTATTTGTTCAGCCTCTTTCTAGTAGACTCATGCACTTTGACATCAGCAACAGCAAGAGTTACCTGTAGGTGCTGTGATAAAATTCTGGGGTTGTTAGGGATTTATTTCAGTGTCTTGAGTTTTCACTTGGACTGAACCTGGTGGGAAAGCAAAGGAAGGACAAACTGGCGTTTGTTTGAAATCTTCTCCACTTGTACTGTAGATAGTCTTCCGAACAGTGGCTGATTTCTAATTGTTTGTAGACCTTTTTAAATCCCTTCCCAGACTTGTTGTTCTCTATAAAGTTCTTTCTGATGTAGGCATGGTCATGACACTTCAACAGCAAAGAGCAACCCCAAATTTAGTGTCTGAGATTTAAATAAGACATTCTAATCACTTATACCTGGTCTTGTGCACCCGATTATTCTTTTAGGTATATGAGGTAGTGAAAATGCAGGGGTGGTTTTTCTTATGCCACTTAAGAACTTTGCATTCATGTTGGGCTACAAAATGGAAAGGTGGCATGATACCTTAATATTTATATATACTGGTTAAATGAACAAATCTTGATATTTTGAAATATGTTAAATAAAAACAGGATGTGAATTTAGGGCTGAAGTCAGCAACCAGAGACATGTAGTTGAAGTAGGAACCTTGACAGCCATTTAAGATGTATTGTGGATGAGATACTCTGACAGCTTAGCTATTAGCTGAACAAACAAGCTTGTTGGACCGAATGGTTTTCTGGCATTTGTGAGATTTCTTATGTTCTTATGAAAACGTTCACTCCAGAGTTCAAGTCAGCTTTGAATCCCACCCATAATAGTGCCATGTGGATGAGAGGTGCAATATTTGTCTTCTGAAGTGTAAAATCCTTGGCTGCAGTTTTAGCACTAACAAAACTTGTTGCTCAGTGTCTGGGGCTGAAGTGCTTTTACATCATTGGTTTTATTTTAAGAGCAATAATTATAATGAAACTAATTGATTTATTTGCATTTGATTCAACCTTCAGTAATGTTTACACAGCGGCCCCGAAAGCAGCCTGCTTCCTATTAGACTGACTGACAATTCAGTCTGGGAAGAGTTTCAGGGCAAAACGAGGCGCTGGGGGGAGGAGAAAAGAGAAAACAAGAACACAGGAATGTGCCTTTGGAGGAGGGAGTCTGGACAGGGTTCAAACTGGGCAGCGCAGAGCAGACGACGAAAAGTGGGAAACGCTCAGAACAAAAGCACAAAGAGAGAGAGAGAGAAAACAAAAAGAGGAACAGGAATGAGAGAGAAGGAGAGTAGGGGATCAAAGTGCTAAGGAGGGTCATAAAGTCGGAGCATTTGCAAAACTTTCCAAAGTTACTTCTGACAACTGCAGAGGAGAGCGAAGGTGTTTTTGGAGAAGTGCACGGCATTCCAGCCTAGTCGAGAGGGACCTGTATGTCAGCATTTACCTGCCAATGATGGAGAAGATGGGATGGTGCTTTGTGGTTCAACTGCTCCTGCTGCAAGGTAAATATTTTTTTTTATATGTAAACTACAAAAATTCCATAATTTGAAAGTCTTTTTGCACTTTGCGCCTGGTGGACCATTTTTGCTCTAATCTATGGCTGCTTCTCTGACTTTTTATTGCTTTTTTTAAGTTGAGGTTGGGAGGCACATGTGTGACTGCTTTCAGTGAAATGGGCAAGACATTACTTGTCTGATAGCAGCCTTATGATATATGCTGACGTGTGAGGATGAAATGAGAAGCCGACACTATTTCTCATAATATGCGAATGGAAAAAAAATCGAAAGTGCTGAAGTCATCAAGAATTAAACCTTATCTTGTGAGTCAGAAATCACAAATGTCATGAACAAATTGACACTAAGAAGTATTACATTGTGTGGGCGAGCCACTATTTACTCCTTCAGCAAGACAAGAGAGTAGCACCCAAGCTGTTTTCTCCAGTCACTATTATTCCAGTTTAGTGGTTCAGACATTTTGACTACTAAGTGCAGACGAATGCAGGCCCAGGTTTAGGGTATGACCCTATGAAAGGCAATTTTTACAAGTCCAAACTGGATATTGGGACTCAGCTCATGTTTTGTTCCAGTGGTCTCTGCAAGCTCTTTTGGTAAGTTCACACTGGTGTAGCCGCAAAAGAAGGCTGTACTGGTGTTGACTTGTTTGCAGAGCTATGCAGTGTACTCTCGTTGGTCCTTCTCCATTGCCTTGCTTGGCAAATGACCGATGGGTGAACTGGAGTTCAGGCTGGCTTAGTTAGCAATGACCCGATGAGCTCAGTCTATTCCCGTTGTGCTACTGATAGCTATTAGGTGAGCTTACAATGGTTTAGCTGCACAAATGGCTGCTTGAAGTCATCTTGTTGAGTCAGTGGCTGCTTGGTAAACAAAAGTGGTAGTCTCTTTGAGTTGGTGGCTGCTGAAAAAGAACATCCCCCTTTGCTATAACCAGTAGTCACACTGGAATTACTCACTCATATGGATGAGTATACACTCTGTTTCACAAGACATCTGTTCCAATGACCACATTGAGCTCTTGATTTGTTGTTATCTAGGTGCAACAATGGTCATCTCTTAATGGCTTTGTCAAAGTAATTGTTACTTGATAAGATTACTTTGTCATTTCTGTGGATCCGCCCCGGCTATTGATTGTCAAGTTTAATCATTTTGTATTCTGTGTGGTCCTTTTGGGCTAAGGGTATATGCTGTCACATATTTGGCATATAACTGTTGATCCAGTTATCTCAATGGTTAGCTGGTGTGCCCATGTTTTCTCTTTGCTCTCCCAGCTGTTATAATGACGACTTCTTGGCACATTTTGCTTCCTTGCTTCTCTGTGTGGTGTTTCACATGGGAGTTGTTTGATGTCGGCAATGAGACTCTTCTTTATCAGTGCAGTCCAGATACGGGCTGGAGTTTTTAACTCTTGCCTCATTCAGTGTAAATCTCCCTGCTTGCTGAGGGAGTCAATCATCCCCTGGGATGTTGCGGGTTGACATCTCTAACACTTCCTTTACAGTACAGCAAGTGACCACCAAAGCGCTGTTGCCCAAATGGATGCCCCTCGCTAGCCTAGTGTTTTGTGCACATAGTGCTTGACCGTTGGCTTGTTTTGCACTCCAGCCAGAGGCTGCAGCTGTTTACTGGAGCCGTGCCACTGCCTCCAGACGCCACATGTGCTTCTCATTAGAGGAGCACACTAACAAGCTCCACTTCCGTTTGTTTTTTTGCTTTGATCAGCAAGAACCCCTCTAATGGCCTGTGAATCAGCAAGGGGCCCTTCCCTCTGTGCATACTTCTCCATGTAGAGAGTTCAGTGAAGAATCAGCCCGGCTATTTGAAATAAGTTTTTAAATTGTGCCTAGAGAGATGCTCCTATAAGACTTTAAAAAATAACTGTTTCTTCTTTTCTTTTTGTGCTGCTGCTTCACCCCAAAATAAGTTTAAGAATGGACATTCTTTGAGAGTGTTAGGGAATGGACAAATGGGGACAATTTCTTTCCTCCTCCAGCTATTAGAAATCCACTCATTGTGTGATTCACAGTAAGTCAGCAGTAGAACTCCAGATGAGGCTTGTGCCTTCAAGGCTAACTCCTTCAATACATACTGGTCTACAACTGGCACTAGCCAGTGCCAGGCATGCTTCTGCTACTGAATCATAGCCTTCTATCCCAACTTTCCTAAACAAGTCAAGGCGACTCTGTAAAATGCTAATGTGGGGTCACAATTTGCTCCTGCTGTAATAGAGAAGATGTGTATGTGGTAAGGCTGAATAACTGACCATCTTGCTCTTATATTTTAGTGCCCTTGGCTGTGCTGTACACCCCGGGTGAGTTTTTCTGGTCTTCAGTAGCTGCATGTTCCTACTCAAAACTGTCTTGTGTCTTTCACTCTTCATGTTTGTTGGTTTCTTGTTCCCACAGATCAGGGAAGTGGAGACGGCACTGTGGTGGCCGTTTACAACATCAGCGCTCCAGCTGGCTCCCAGACAGTACTCCAGTGCCAGAGTCAACGCATGGTATGGACGCAGGATCGTCTTCATGACCGCCAACGTGTGGTGCACTGGGATTTATACTCCACAGGGCGTGAATACAAAGTGGAAAGACTCTTGGACATGTTTTCAGCAGGAGACCAGCGCATTTACAATTCATACAACCAGGGTCGAATGTCTATGATCTCCACTGCCTTTGCTGATGGCAACTTCTCTCTCATCATCAAGGGTGAGGAGCATAGATGAAGTGCGTCCTAGAAGGACACAGGTTATCTTATGCCTACTAAGAATGTCTTTTCTTTGTTTCCTAACAGATGTTGCACCGAGTGATAAGGGGATCTACTCTTGCAACCTGCACCACCATTACTGTCACCTGTACGAGTCGACCAAAGTGCAGCTGAACATCACCAAGTCAGGTAGTGTGAGCCTTAAGTGAAGAGTTCTATGAGCCCACTCAGTTCCAACTACTTGTCAGCATTTGCCTTTTTTTTTAGGAAGACTTCATGTTTAATTTGACTAACCACCCACTACTGCCCTTTTTCCCTCTATTTGAGATTGAATATTTATTAAAGATGTTAACTGACCAAAAACATTAACCTAGGAAATAAACCATTTTACAGTTAATAGGGAAAATGCCAACTTGAATCCTAAAAGAGTCCTACCTGTTTCTAAGTTCATGACATGTTACAAAACCAATCCAAAGTGACTGACACCACCCAGTGACAGGGAACATGGAAAGGAATCTAAAGTAAAGGTTTAGGATGCAGTGATGGCTGACTGGCAGCTAAGCTGTATGTGTCCACTTGCCAGTTTATGAGCTGGAGGAGGCATTGGTCCCGGCCCTGGATTCTGGAGAGCTCAAGAAGGGACAGATTATAAAGGAAATTTTTCCAAGAAAAAAGTAACAGAATCCATGGTTTTCCAGCGAGTGATTTAGAGCGAGTTTTGCAACCATGTAAAAAGCCTCTGCTGGAAAATGGAAAAATAGGGGGAAGAAAAGGAACATTATTGGAGAGGAAATAGCAAAAAATCTAATACTTCATCATTGGAGGAGGGGGACAGTCCTAGAACATGTACATGTAGGTGCAAATCCAGGGAGCAAAAAAAAATCATATAGGGTCAGTGATCAAACCAATAACATAGGTTTGTGTGAGGTAATGTAAAAGTGATGGGTGTGTTGATAATTTGGAGGTTTGGAAACCATATCAATAAAAATGAGGTATCCCATTGCATGTTAACACATTACCACACAGGCTCAATCAGTAAAGGCCAACAAGCCGTCCTACATGGTAATGTGTATAAAGGTGACACACTTAGTGGAGGAGAGAAAGACTATATAGAGGGTGAGATGGAGCAGCTGTTGAAATAAAAGCCACCCATGCATTAAGAATGCAACTAAATTGTAAATGAAAGAAACATGGGGATAGAAAAGAGAGACATTAGTAACTGGAATGTGTGGACACCAGGCTCATTAAAATATCACCCAGCAAAAGAATTCCTCTGTGAGCCTAGGGTTGAAAAACAACCTCCAATGCAAGGAAGTGAGCTTTGGAAAATACAATAGGTGTAGAAATATGCCATATTGAATTAACAACCAGCTGTATCTCCAACTTATACCATATACTCAACCCTTATATTATTAAAGGTGCCATGTTTGGAAATGGGTAAAAACCAGGAGCTTCAGTAGACCAACCTACCCTCTGTGAAGCCTTAAACATATCACATAATCTCTCCCAGAGCTCTTTCTAGATCATTATACGCCTCTGCACACAGCAGTCTGTAGGTACAAACAGCTGTGTTTACCATCAGATGTTAACACTTTGATAGACAAATCCAATCAGTTGGCACCCCTTGCTACCCACTGTCTGTGTCATCTTAAGAAGTCTCACTCATGGAGTTAATAGAATCTACCCATCTACCTACTTTCAGCATTTATTTATTTATTTTGTCATTGTTGGTTGGTTAAATACAAAAGTAGTCACGTGTCCATGTTCCAATGTGGGAATCTCTTTAGCACAGTGTAATTCATGTTATGATATGGTGATACAACATGTCAAAAGCTGAAGATAGGCCTCCAAAAAGAACAACAGACCAGACCAGCACCTTCACTGGCCTACCTAGAGTTAGGCCTTACACCAGGTAGCCTGACCCCAAACCCCACAAGAATGTTGCAGCCTTCGCAGGCCCAAAATGCGGGACTGTCTTTTAAATTAAAAAAAAAAATCACTTAAATGTTCAAAATGCACACAATTTCCCTTGAAGGCAGAAAGTAAACCATAAAACATCTGGCTTGAGAAACAAAGCAAACATTTAATCTATTGAAATGAAGGATTTATTTATATAAGCATAAAGAAGCACAAAAATAAGGCAAATAGGAAAAAGGCAAAAAGGGTTTGCTTTAAAAAGGCATCACAAAACAAACGAGTCCAACCAGTTATCCAATACTCAGAATCCAAAGGCAAAGCAAAGGTAATCAAAACCACAGAAAAATCTAAAGAAAAATAACCACAAGAAGCAAACTTCTTTGCAGTCACTGAACTCTGAAGGATCTACACTCCAGTCTGAAATATATTGGCTATGGTGGTCTCTCAGCAGTGACATCAATGTGGACCTGCATTTTGAGGTACCACCCAAAAAACATAAGGCACATAAGAAAGCACACAATATACAAATACTAAAAATAAATTAACATATCAATATTAACAAAATGTAATTGGAATATAATAATTCAAAAACAACAAAAATTGCTATAGAATGAAAAGTAAACATAAGCCTGGGAACAAATGCTTGCTGACCCATAACATTTCTGAGATATGTGCAGTGCATGGTACCCTTCTGTCCTGTTTTCAGAGCCCCACTTTGCCTTTTTTTTTTTTTGACCTTATTGTGTTACACTCTTGCTATCAGAAATTTTTATTTTTTGCTTTAGCCCGCAAAGAACGACGTTATTGGGATGGAGATAAAGTGGTGGTCATGGCTCTGGTGGGGTCAACTGTTCTGTTGCCATGTGTGAACCGGAGGCAGGTGTGGACCGAGAGGAACAGTGAAGAGGAGCAGCAAGTAGTGCACTGGGATCGACAACCACCAGGAGTCTGGCATGACAGAGCTGACCGGCTCATTGATTTGTATGCCTCGGGAGAGCGGCGTTCCTATGGAGCACTGTTTCTGCGACAGAAGATGAACATTTCAGAGCAGGCCTTCTCTTATGGTGACTTCTCACTCACTATCTCAAACCTACAGCCATCAGATGAGGGCATCTACTCCTGTCACCTTCACCATCATTACTGCGGCCTGCATGAAAGGAGAGTCTTCCTGTTGGGCATTGGCCCTCCTGTCATCAAAAACCAGACAAGTGTCACCCAGACGGCAGCTGCAACTCAGCAAGGTAAGTGACTATATCTCATCCATGAATAATGAATATGGAATTTAGCTCTTGCATGGTGTGAGATGATTGTGTGTTTTCAAGCATAAAAAGTAGCCATTATGTGCCCAGCATCTTAGTATTTTGTTGGTGATCAAGAAAGATGTGAGACAAGTTGCTGGTTTGTAGCCCACAAAGGTTACTTTTCTGTAGTTACTGAGGATCCATCATGTGAGTTTTTGCAATCTGTGCTCCTCCAAAACATTGTATCACCGACGGCAGCATACAATCCATATGAGTATAAATGAATGTGAATCCATACTGCGATATACTCTGTTATACTGAGCCAATTAGAGTTACCAATAAACTTAAATAGACCAGACAGGCAGGTAGGCATTGTGCTGCAAAGTCCACTTTTTGGATTCACATCCAGAACTCTACATCTTTATGGCAGTGCCTTTGCACCATCGTGCCAAATGTGGCCAGATCAGAGTTCAGTTTTCAACAGATGTAGAATCATCTGCTTCTGGAATGATTGATCTGGCTTTGTGTGGTTTCGGCAAAGCTGACCTGGGCACACAGATAAGACAGTCCATGCAGCCACATGAATCTGATCAAGAACATGGATGTTTTCCATGCATACAATTATCATTTTTTTACCTTATTCAAAAATTAAGAGTTTAGAAGCCAAAGAAGAGTAGCATACACTGAAGACAAAGTTTAAAGAATACTGAAAAAAAAATTCTTCTTATTTCCATCCATCTATCCATCCACCCATTTGCTGAACCTGGTTAATTCAGTTTTAGGGTTATGTTGAGCAGGAATGTCTCTTGGCTGGGCTGAGCACAAGGAGAGTGTGAGTCCATCACAGGATATGCTTTAATTCATCTCTTTATTAGGTCTTCTGTCACATCAGTTAAAAACAAGAAAACTAGGTGTTAAAAGAAGGAGTTGGGGCCATTTATTTGCCTGACAATCCTTTACAATCCTTTTCAAAAAGTTGTGGGTGACTATAACCTGTCCCAGTAGCACTGGGCAAAGGGCAAGAACCAACCCAGTGACTGGTGACCAGTCCGTAGCCAGGCCCACTCTCACACAGATCAGCACTCACAATCACATGGGGCCAATTTAGGACTGCCAGTTCATTTCACGACCCAATAGTTACACAACTCTTCTTGGGTAAAGGCTGATATTTAGTGTCTACAACAATGAGTGAGGAACTGGAATTTAAAAGTTTCATATTCTTTTGGCCTGCCTGACACTTAATGCTGATAGAATGGGCTTCAGCCACCCTGAAGTTCTGGACAGGATTGAGTGGGTTTCAGAATGCCATGTGCATATTATCAAGGTTTTTCTTTTTCTGTGTTGTGTTCAAATAAGAGAAACATTTACTCAAATTTCAAATAATTTTTATGAGTATAACAGGAAATAATTTACAACTGTATCATGTGCTGACGTATTTGGCTAACAAACGTGCTATTACATTTCATTATTTTTTCATCTGCTTCTCCGTAACTTCCAAAAATGGGGTATTATTTCATTTTTGGCACATGCCCACACTCACCCTTATGTGTATAAAACCCATCATACCAGACATTGCCCGAAGCTGACGCTCAGACAGAGGTTTGGTAAGCCTACATGTATAGCTTACCAATTAAAACCACAAACCATGCCAAAATCAGATAACTGCTGTCCATGGAAAGCGAAAATTGATCTTCACTGTGAAAGATGAGGTAGACAGATGTTGTGATGAGAGGGGCATTGGACTGAACGGCATACTGAGTCCGGACATTATTCAAAAGTCAGTCTGGGCTAAAGGTAGGTACATGCAAAAAGAAGCATTGAGTATTAATGAACACAAACCATTCAAAAACGTCTAATTTGTTCAGTTAACTATGCTGAATTTTACAGTAGAGTGAGATATGAATTTAGCATATAGGGCAGTGGATGGTGCATATATGTTTGGCCAATGTAGTTTGAAACATGGAGGCTTACTTCATCAACCCACTTTCTGTTATAAGTATACACATAAAACACCATGGGAGAGATTCATTGGTTGAATTGCTGAACCAAGTCTTCAGCCTTTGTAGGTAGAATTTACAGCATCTATTTTATACAGTTGATTTTTTCCACAAATAGATTTATAATATTACAATTCTAAAATATATTGATATAGAAGGTAAAGAGGAAACCTGGAGGCAAATTGAGTATAGTTAAAGGAACAGCACATTGATTGGTAAAGACAAACGCAGGCAAGGAGAATGCAGAGAAAGTGGAGATTGTGTTTTCTGAACTTGGGGCCTACTGACTGTAGGACCACAGAAAGACATATTGCTTTGTATTTAGGGTCAGGGTCACCTGTTCTGTCCTTGGTTTGCCCACACATTGATTCTGAGAGTTTCACATATTTTCATTGACACTTGATGTTTTTGTTTTGTCCAAAAACTGAGCTTTTATTAGGGGCCATGAGCATCTTCCTGTTATGACTGAGTGAGCAAAAAATAGTGAAATAGTCTGAGGCCTTTGAAAAATAAATATAAACCAGGCCGGGACCCACACTAACCATCCCAGTGATAAACTTTATGTCAGGCATCCTGATCCCCAACTCTCCTGGCTGGCTTTGGCCTACACAAGCCTAAAAGGAGTTTTGGTGGCAAAACAGTTTAAATCCTCCAAAATATATCAAAATACCTCTCAAGATAAAGGAGTATTGTAAAACATTTGATATGTGAAAACAGCCAACAAGGAATCTTTATAAAAAATAAGAATTTGAAAGAGGTTAATCAAAAAAGAGAACAGAAATGGCAGAAGCCAGAAAAATGAAAAAGTCCTATCCAGAAAAAAAGGCAAAAGTCCAGTTTTAAATGCAGTGATTATAAATCCGAGGCAGAAGCAAGAATTTAAAAGTCAGGAAAAGATAATACTCAAGATTCTACACTTCTTAAAAAAAAAACCAACCACCATTAACCCCAATGAACACCCGACGGGCCTGCTCTCCAGCCTACAAGGATAAAGGCTGAGGGTGGTCCTTCAGCAGTGACGTCACCCACAAAATACATGTAACATTTGAGAACGCATAATACTTAGATAGTAAATAATAAATACACAGAACAATAATAGCAAAGAATGCAAAGATACAATATGTTAATGAGAAAAAAATGCTTTAAACAAAAAGACACAGGAAAGGAAAATAAACATAAGCCAAGGAATGCAAACCTGGCTGAAACATGACGCTATCAGCTTTATATCTATGCGTCTATCAAAATGTGTTAATTATGAAAACTGAAATTTGGTCGAAAAACAAAACTTTTCATTAGGCCATTTATTAAAAAACATTTCTTGTATGTTACAGTCTTATGGTTTCCATGGACGTCTAATGTAATTCCTCATTAGGCAATTTAAAATTCTACAACTTGAATTAAATATAAAATGTCTGCATGCTGTTGTTGAAATTGGTGTAAAGGATGAAGTCAAGACAAATTATGTCTGACCTTTTTTCATCTTTATCAAGACCTTGTCTTAATATTTAAATAAAATAAATGTATCATTTTAAAGTCTGAATAGTGAAAAATACCCCCCCCCCCCCCCCCCCAATGAAAAGGTTGTGTAAGTGTGCACTCCTCTTAATAATGGGAGTTGTAGCTCCAATCATATCAAACTCATCACATTCTACATTATAAACGAAAGAAATTTGTCTTCATGTGAAGTGATTTAAAGGTGTGTTGGTTACACAATAGTTAACAATTGATCTGCAAACGTTTTTGGTTTTCTGCAAGGTACATTGTCGAAGATCAAAATATTAGTTTTCTGCATGCATTAAACATATTACGAGACAATGTATACACCGTTATTAAGAAGTGGAGGAAATATGTCCCAAGACATTGCAAAGTCAGGACCTCATTCTAAAAGTGATTGGTTACAAGAAAGCTCATGAAGAAGGCTACCAAGAAACCAGCAGCAACCTAAAGGAGCTACAAGAATATTTGGCAGTCACACATTCTCCACAAGTCCAAATTTTAGAGTAGCGAACACTACATCACAGTACAACAAAAGAACATCCAAATCCATATAAGGTTTTCTCCCAGAGCCAGGCTGGAAAAAATGTCTTCACATCTGATAAGACCAAGGTAGAATTTCTTGGCCTTAATTCTAAAAGATATCTTAGGCAGCATGCCAACTCGGTTCATCTCCCGAACAATGCAATGTCTGCTGTTAAGAGTGGTGGTGAAAGCCTTATGCTATGGGGCTGTTTTGCATCAGCACGGACAACAGCTCTTCTCGGGTTGAAGGGGAAAAAGAATAATTCTACATATCTGAGATATTTTGGCATGAATCTGGCTTCCAGAAAGCTGAAGTTAAAGAAGAATTTTAGATTTCCGCTCTGCCAGATCCTTAAACAGACATTCAACTCGGTCAAAAAATTACTTAAAAAAGGGAAGACCAATATTCTGAATTAGCCCAGTTAAAGCCCAGAACTCAGTTTTCATTTTTATAGAAACTCTGTGGACTATGTACAGGAGATCTCACTGTAATCTGACTGAGTTTGAGTGTGGTTAAGGAAAAAAATGAGTTCAAATTACAAAATCTGAGTGTATGAGACTTATGGCCATAATGAAAGCAAAAGTTGCTTGCACAAAGTCTTGGCAAAATAGTGTGCACCGCTTTATAACCAAGGCATTAAAAATGCACAATTATTAAAAAAAAATGATCTGCTTCTTTTTCACTTAAATAATGTTGTTTACAAGATCTTGTTGGGGGGTGGAAGTGGGAGTCCTGACGTGACGTGTCATGTCTTAACTTCAACCTTTGCAGTAATACAAGTAAGAGGGACAGCAACACCACCTCTTATTTATTTCCAACACTTCACAAATACATGATCCATTTCCCTCCTGCTTTTAAGATAGCAGTGATATGTACAGATTTTACATTGAAGCAGGGGCACCGTACAGGACAACATTTGTGACATTGTAATCCTGCACACAAATTAGTGTTTACTTTTTTCTGTGTTATTTTAATTTCTCAGTAAATTTGGATGCATCTTTGGGGGCATTTTAGTATTTACAAGGATGAGGAGTCGGTACCCAAAACTTCTGACTCAACTTATGGTTCCACCGACTCTGACTCCTCTCTTTGTAATTTGACTAATATATTTACTATGTTGATTGAAAGCATATAACATACAAGATACAAGGCACTTCATCACTGCCAACATGAATCATCAGGCTACTTTTTAGCATTAAAGAAGTTACAAACAATGAGTAAGATAAACATAAGACATAACTTAGAAAAATAAAAAATCAGGAGTGGTCTCCTTAAGACTTTCTCATATACTCTGATATGGGGATGGATATTCGAAGAGTAAACCGCAAGACAATGATTATATTTTTGTATTATGTACATTAAAGAACCATCAACAACAAATCAAATCACATTAATAATATATTGAACAATTATTAAAAAAGTAAAGTTGAATAAATCAGACTCTGCAGCTGCATGAATAAAAGGTAATGTACCACTTCCAGTTAACAGAAATATCCCAAAAGTTGATGCAAATCTACGTTTTTTACCTAATACTTGTATGCAAAATTGGGTTGTCTTAAGTGAAGGTGTACTCAAGTTATCGTGTTTCCATACACACACAGAGACAGACACAGAGATGTAATTCCAAAAACAGTATTTTCGGGAAGTCAAAAATGTCAAGATTCATCAAAATCTCGACATCGAATCTTTGGACGATTACAATACTTTCCCTATACTTTGCATATGAAAAAGTAAACGGAGGATATATGTTTATTAAAAGACTAGAAGAAAATAATAGTTTAATAAAGCTAGTATATGTGAAATTAGAAATTTATATACTTTATGCTGCAATTTACATTTAGGCAGAGTTAGAGTTGGTACATTTTTACACAATTAAGCAAATAATTGCTTCCAGTGCCACGACTTCAACTCCACAGCCCTGGCAAAGAAAAAAATATTTGTTCATGATTGCTAGTTATGTTAGATTATTAGAATTGGCACTGCATCTCCTCTACTGTGCATTTGCTTTTTTTTTTTTAATATAACAAACCTTAACAAGATGAAAGAGTAAATAACAGAATTTCAGTATAATTATATAAAATACCAAATGCAGTTTCTTTCCATCCTAACAGCATGAGTTTGTATCATAGCACATTAAATTCATTTTTTTTTCTTCTTCCTCTGTAGAGTGTCTGTTGTGGCTCAGATATTTAGAGAGTCACCAGAACACCACCTGACTGAGCTTGAATGGCTCTGCCAAATCTGTCACCTTAACTGAAATCGGACCCTCTTAGAATGAGTAGACATTGAGTCATATTCTCACAGGTTCCTACAGTTTTATGATTCTTCATTTGGATGCAAGGTAGAAGATGTTGTATTCTGTGAAAAAAACAGTTATTTTATTTTATTTTTACCAGCTGAGTAAAAAAAAAACAACTCACATTATAAGCAAAGTGAATGAGTGTTTTTTGCACAGACATTACAGCTACCTTCTGCATCACAGAGTCATCAAATCAACCTGACTAGCACATAGTTATTTGTTAGAGTAGGGGGCTATGCCCCCTGCTCGCTTTGCTCGCCCACCCCCAGGGCGCACTGCACGCCAGCCACTTTTGTGTCTCTGCCACTTGCGTTGTGAAGGGGGAGCTGAATGCACATTAAGGAGATGCGGTCGGATCAGCTGCTGTCTTGCTATTGCCGAGCTGTGTGTTCTGCTTGTCACGCTGCGTGTCGATCATTTAAAAGCCTGTGCAGCAGCTGTCCTTTTGTCTCACTGCCTTGTCTTGCAGGATGTGTCTCTGAGAAAATCACGTATTGTCTCCTTCCAAGCCTTCCAAGATTTTTTTTATAATAGAGAGACATTTTTTGTGGAATACATATTTTTACAGACCATAATTTATTTCTTTCTGGAATCTTATATATAAACGTCTACACATGGAAGTGTGTGTGTCTGTCTGGCCTGGATGTGAGAGGTGGAGTCGGGCTAAGGGCTCCACCTCTGAGCATATGCAAGCGAGGCCAGCACATCGGCAAAACGAAACCTCCGAAGAGAGAGTCACTTGCTAATCTGTTATTACAGAAGCATGGTGAGCACATCGGCAAAATGGTATCCCTTTTACTTTTCCTCCCGCCGCTAATACACAAGCGAAACCTCCTAGGAGAGAGATACCCAGAGTAGTTCCTTTCAATTACCTGACATCTCTCTTTTTCTGACGATTTCAATAGTTTCTAGGAGCCGTGTTTTTTACACATGGGCTTACATAGCTAGTATTGAATAAGAGCCTACCTAGCTTTAACAAAGCTCTTTCCTTGTTCCACTTTTTCACTATTTCTTACAAGGGAAAGGAGACACGCACTTGGAGCCTAAAGCAATCGTTTAGGTCCTAATAGTAAACACGTGCACTTGTCCTCCGTAGCCACCCGCGTATGCACACCCCTGGAACGCAGTGCTGTGTAAGGCCTTGCTGGCAGATCAGGAGATTTTCTACTTTACCTTCATCAGCTCATAAGAGCACATGTTGCTCTCCTCTTTGTGAATTTACTTACCTAACTTTAAACTATTTTCATGTATAGGCTCTCAGCTCCTCAGTCACAATTTCAACTTTCTGTGTGATTTTTTTGATCTCGGTTTGCAGTGCAATGCACCGTTATCTGTGACGACAGCCATGAGTACAAAACAAGCATGCATATGGCCCTCAATTCTTGTCAGAGGGTGCGGTTAACTGAAAGTCAGTGCGCAATTTAGACAGTTTGATTTAAATCCTTATCTTTGTAGTTGTTTTAGACATAAACATTTTTGTCTGAGTGGCTTGAGTTTGCTTACACATCTGATGGGAATCTGCTTTCTGTTTATATTGCAGACGTAAAACCACATACGCCCATCATGCAACACTGGAAAGCTGACACTAATAAATGTTCCATAATATTTTAGATATAATTGTTTATGTATCATTTTGGTTAGAATGTCTGTTTAACAGACAGTCGCAGTCAAATTGCTTCTTGATGCAATGTGTGCTTGGAAATTGAGTCCTTCACTCTTGTTGGGAACTTGTTATTCAATTGTTTATCGCACACTGGAATGGAAGGCAGGAATAACTTGACTCCCGACTGGGATGGATGCCCCCTGACCTGGCCAAAAGGCCCATATAATAGGCATCCCAACCTGGTTAAGCTATTGTATGCTTTCCCGGGCAGCACAACAAAAGGGAATACCAAGGGCAGACTGCCTATCAGAGCCATATACTCCCACCCCCCATGCACTAGGTGACCACATCCCTTTGCTGAATCACCCCGTGCACACACCTGCAGGGCAATCTGGGAATCCCGCTTGGCAGTCCTTCTGGGTATCATGGGTGCCACCAGAGGAAGCTGCTGAAAATGGAGGTCTTTATTCTTAGTGGTCTCCACTGGTGCTTCCTCTGTGCTATGTTGTGGTGGTGGAGGTACTGGCATAAAAGTGAACACACCTCACCTCAGTCACAAAGAAAGAAAATCATTATTGTAGTGTTGATAGCGGACAAAGCTTATGCAAGGTATTTGTTATAAAATAAAACGCTTGTTTGATCCCAGGACTGTCATTAATGTGGTTGTGTCCAGGGTTTTGGGGTTATGAGTCACCCCTACAGGCCACAATATGCCTTATTACCTTTTATTTTTATTGATTTTTTTATTGTTATTTTTGGGATGTCATTTTATTTCTATTTTGTCTTTCTCAATTTTAAACATGCAACGCTTTTTTGTGTTGGATTCCTAGGATGTTTTGTGGTTGCTAGACACATGTTATGCAAGACATTTGGGCAGCCATAACATATAACATGGCTGCTCACAATAAGCAAATGTCCGAACTTTAAGGTCTCTAAGTGTGAAGATCCATGAGAGAAAATTGCTCAAGCAGACTAAATAATTATCAGGTATATCCAGCAGGGACTGGACCAGGTTCAATCCTGGGAAGTGCTCTGTCAAATATTAGTTTTGATTAAAGTACCACTTGCCTCAAAGTTACAATGGGGACACAATAACTACAACAACAAACTCTAATCACAACACAAATAATTGTATCACTAGCTTATATAGAAATAATCATTCACTGTACAATCCACTTTGGGCTCTGCTGGGAAAACACCATTTGAAGTTCAGCGCAAAGAATGCAGCAGCGATGGTAAAGTCAATGAGCTTTTTTAATACACACACTACAGTTATTTACTGAATATTGATTGCACTTCATTGCTGCCTAAATTAGGAAGAATAATGGATTCTTGTTTCATTATGACTGATCTGGTGTTGGTGAATAAAAAAAATAATCAGTAAAACGTACCCTAGCTCAGTTCAGACTATTCATTCCCAAAAGAAAATATCTGCTCATCTCTTGGAGAAAGAATGAAATTAGAATGGAATCCATATTGTCCAGTTCAAACATGACACCCCTTCACTGTGCATACTGCTTCTCAAGTGGGGATATAATTTATTATTATTATTAATCAAAATAATAAATTAGCCAAGCCTGTCACTTTCAAGACTTTCTACTTGTGGGAAATTCTGCATAAATGTTAATACCCTCCACAATCCTAAGAGGCTTTACAGGGCTAACATGATTACAGCATAATTAGAACTATAGTATTATGAATAAACAAAACACACACATAAGAGGCACATGATATGTAACAGACACATGGAGACACTTTGGTGCCTTTTTCCTTCCATGGTCATATTGGAAATCCATTGACAGCCTAAAGCCATTGACCCTTACTTCTTTGGCCACTCCTGGTAGCTCTGGCCACACAATTGGAACCCATTCACTCCAACATTAGCAGGTATATACAAACTGTTATTCTAATGTATAATAAATTGTTTTATGTTGTACTTATTAACATTGTTATTCTGCACGCTACATTTAAAGGCATAGACTGTGGTTAAACCTTCTCACAAATTTTGGAAGCATTTTTGGTACTGTTTTGCATTTGACCATCTGTGCAACTCTCTGAGGCAACCACCTACAATGCAGAATGCTATGCTTTAAACCAAACTTTGGTAAATATTAAGGCTCAATCCAATGTGACTAATAAGTGAACCCCAAGAGGAGCTATGCTAACCTATAACACCAATCATAGGCAGATATCAGAAAGCATCAGTGCATACATATTGTCAATTTATAAGGGCCAAACAGCATGACTGAGTATTTTGATTGTCTAAATTCCAAGCTTCATAGATGAGTAGAAAGGTCTCAAAAGGAAACAAATGTACATACATGTTTTGGGGCTTATACTTTCATGGAGGCCTGTGATCTTTCCTGGGGAATTGTGGGCTTAAGAACATCATTTGGAATTTAATGACATGTTGAGTCAAATGGCCTCTCTGTCTTAATCCCAGATAAACAACAACAACAATTTATTTCTCGTATAGCCTCAATGGGCTTTAACAGATCCTGTTCTTTGATAACATCTCCCCACCCCCCCAATAGGTGTCAAAAACAGAACACAAGTAATGCTCTTCACAGAGCTAGATGGCCAATCTATCATTACCTCCTCAGAGCTACGGTACATTACTATAAAGTACTTTGTTCTTGCACAGTCATCCTCACCAAGTACAGGCACAGAGTGAAACATCAACTCTCAAGGCAGAATGCAAGAATAAATTGTACCACTCAATAAAAACAGAATTATCATAACACAAAGTAGAAACGAATTAACATAAATGAAAAGCAAAATTAGCTAATCATTTAACTAACCGCTCCAGAATGCACCACCATGTGCTACAACACCATATACAAGGTGAGAGTTTGTCACATAAAGATTTGCTCTCCACCAAATTCAGTGTTTTATGAATCACTAAGTAAATGGAAAATTTTGTGATCTATTTTGCTCAAGTTGAAAGATTGGTGGCATGAGAAATAGAAAATTAGAATGAATTTTTATCAGATGGCTATGGCACTAGGGAGTTAAAGTTGACATCTTGATTAAAATTAATTTACTGTATCATTCTAGTTTTATTGTAAGTGTGAGCATAATGTTCAAAGAGGGTTTCTACATTGAACCCAGTTCTATTGGCTATAGACTGTGGGCTCCTATGGCTCTGAATTTGATTAAGCAGGTCTGAGAATGATATTTTATTCATTTTCATTGTCTTCACAGACATGGCCGTGGAGGAGGCGCCCCGAGTCATTAATGTTATCCTGCCAGAGAGGCCAACACATTTCCTGCAGCAGCTTGGCTACATCTTGGCAACATTGCTCCTGCTAGCTCTCACTGTTACAGCCATTTTGCTGTTGCCTCGCCGGTGCCGGAAGAGAGGTGTGTTTCATAGTAGGAGCGACCTTCTGTTAAAGTGTTTCTTTGAGAAAATGGGCAATTGCAGAGGAAGAAATCGATTTAAAAGACATCAGGGAGCACATTTAAGTAGTAGTAAATGCTAGGTTATAAAGACAACTTAAAAATGCTTTTAGCATTCATTTAGAAAGGTCTGCAAACAACTGAAAACATACAAATCCAACAACACAATGTGTGCATATTATTTAAGGATAAAATATCTTCATGCTGACTGTGGGTGGTGACAGAACAAAATGAAACCTAGAGCCAATTAACACTGGGCGCCGTATAATTTAAGCAGAGCAGTGTATCTACTTGTAATTGACATCAGAAGTAGAATTTGTTTGTCTCTTCTGGAGCTGAGATATTTAGCCTAATTCAGCCTGGCCTCATAATAGAAACAAAGATCACATCCAATTTGATTTTCTGCTCTGGTTTTTTGCATTCCTACAAGTGGTTATAAAAAATATGGGAAGGCTGCAGTGTTGTTCATTTCATCTCCATAGATGAAATAGGATCTACACTAAAGACAGTCCACAACCAGGTCACAGGAGTCCAGATGCATTTGGTGAGGGTGAGCATTCAACATACAGTGGTGCAAATGGAAACTCACCTCTGTGAGTTTTTGGCCCATGATGAAAAATGGTATGTGGCTATTCATGGAGAATGCCATGTCTCTCAAGAGGAAAGTGTTGATATAACCACTATGATAGCCTTTAAGATTGTTCACCAGTCCTCTCATTGGTGTTTTACCTCTGCTCGTCCTAGATCAGATACTTCCTGACATCCATACGTGCAGTCTTTAATCATTGCCTCAGCACTGCCTTTCTGTCACATACATATAGTCATCATATGATGGAATATATTGGACTGTCCAACAGCCCTTACAATGAGTAACAGTTCTGCCTTTTTCCGACAAACGGATCTATGTATGGCTAATAGATACAGCAGGGATGCATTCTTGATGTAGTGTGGCATTCCGGGGTCAACATGATTTGACCATTCTCTTAATGCAATTTTATGGGACATCCTATGTACCACATCTGGTCATAACTAAGAGTTTAATAGACATGCACACCTGTTCATTTGCATATATTAATATCCCATACATTGGTCAAATGGGACAGCTGCTGCTGAGCGTAGGCACTTTTTGACACTGAATGTCCTCATTGTTTCAGTTTCTATTGTACCCCATTTTCATTACAAAGGAAGGCTCTTGTTAAGTCCCCACAATACTGAAAACAAACACTTTGCATCCGTTTTAGAGACGTGCAGCAGAGGCATGTAACCCACCCAAACCCAAAGGTTTTGCAGGATTCCAGACTGCCAGAGCCTATTCTTGCTGCAGCCATCACAAAGTATTTTGTATTTATTATTTAATTTTACCTTATGTCAAAAAATTGCATTCTTTTCATTCCACCAAGCAGTAGGGTATTTAGTGTTGAATAGAAAACAACAGCAGGTTCAAGGAGAGGAGGATGACAAGAACTGAGCTTCTGTTCCTGAAGGATAGCAGCATTAAGGAGGGTGAGTAGGGTTGTGTTTGTAGAACTGCTTAAAAACAGACTGTGAAGGATGATGATCAGCAAAATGATTCATGTGAAATTAAATTTGCAGGGGAACTTGTTTTTAGCAAAGAGAAATGCCTGGAAGCATTTCCTGCCATTTAGTATTTCAATAAAAATCTATAGTAAAGGAAAAGAAAAATCAATGGAGAGTGTATATCCTCAACTAGCATAGAGTCGTTACTAAGTAATGGGATGTTGTTGTAGCGGCAACTTTCCATGTGCTGAGTTTTCTTGTGGTGAAAACACGTGCATAATGTGCATAGCAATGTGTTTTCGTGCTTCTTTATATGGAATACTAGGGGGCTTCTGCCCCTGCTCACTTCGCTCGCCAATCCCCCTGCCTGCGCTACACGTGAGCAACTTCGCATCTGTGCCGCTTGCATCTGTGGATTTCACTTTCACCAAACAACAAAACTTTTAATTCTTGTGTATACACCTCTTCATTGGGAAGAAGCACTACTTTTCCCTGATGGCAGCACGAATTAGATGATCTACAAGTCTCTGACTTAAAGTTTAAAGCAAAACAATATCTACATACTTCTGTCATATCACCTACTGTATGTCCATATATTCAATCTCTTTTTGCTTTTACCTTTAAGTCAATATCGCATTGAACTTTGATTCCATGTTTGGAATTGCATCGTGACAACGCAACGTGTAACTGCCCGTGTGTGAATATCATTTCTTTCTCTCTACACGAACTGTGTCTGACAATAGCATTCACACAAATGAGAAATGATTGAACTGTGCGCGTGGTTGTAAATGTTTTAGATGTGGGCAGGACTTTTCCAAATATCTTTGTATAAAGTCTTGTCTCGCGGGGCTTGAAATTTTCTCTTGCGGAATTTCACTTTCACCAAACAAACAAATCTTTTAATTCTGGTGGATATGCGTCTTCATTGGGAAGAAACACTACTTTTCCCTGATGGCAACACAAATTAGATGATCTACAAGTCTCCAACTTAAAGTTTAAATCTGAACAATATATTCAATCTCTTTTCACTATTCCGTTATTTCACATAGTAATAATTTCCGTTTGTTTGCGCTAATGTGATCTTTACTATCATTTTTTTGAGACTTTCGAATTTTCTTACTTCCATTATCTCTAACCTGCTCTGCATGTGTATCACGCCAACGTTTTTGAATTCTTTACGACGTTCTACTTTGTCATCTACTCTTTGTCTTTTATTTCTGGCCTCGGGCAATGTTAAATCTCTTGGCACAAAGTCTTGTCTCGCGGGACGTGAAAGTGTCTTACTGAGAAAGTTACGTCTTGTCTCTCTGAAAAATTTTTGTCTCGTCCCAAGATTTGTTTATATAATAGAGAGATATACGGCATGTCAAATTCCTTAAAATGTACTCTGTGAACTAGAGGCATAAGTGGAATTGACTTTATCAGGCTTGTTATGCAGCTGCAGAAAAGAACACAAGTAAATACAAAAATGTAAACAAGGCTTTATTCACCAGAAAAAAACTCTAAAACCCAAAGAGTTTTGCTATTGTAGCATTGTGAGATTGCCTGCAAAACTAATTTTAAGTATCGTTTTTGTGAAACCGTGTGCAAATTGAAGCTTACCCATTTTGTTCATCACTAGTGAACTTTGAATAAAGAATATTTATTTTAGTTGTCTCCTTTCAAACAGAGCATGGGCCTCCTTGGTCTCTTTAACGAAATACCACTAATCTGTACTCTGGTATTCACTCTCTTCCTACCTCTGCAAATGTAAGTTTTCTCATAGACACCATTTGATAGGACTTTAGCACCAGTTTGCATTCCTTGTACTGCATTGGCTTACCACTATTAACAATCTGTGTCTGTTTGGCAGGACGGGACTATGATGTGCAAAAGATGGAGGGGTACGTATGAGCTGCTTTGCTATCATTTCAAAGCTCACTTAAAGAATTGGTGTTGATTTGAATCTCTTTCTGCTTCAGTCAACAGATGAATACCAACCACTTTGCGGTGGACACAGCAGAGTTAAAAGTTTGCAATGAAGAGGTTAAGCTGGGTAAGTGAAATGTATGTTGGGCTATTATATGCCAAATGTGAGAAATCAGTCAGTAGCTTACCACTTTACTTTTTATTTCAGATTATAAAAACAACATCATGAAAGAGAGAGCAGAGCTGGCAAAACTCCCACCTCCAAAATTCATTGATGTGGACGATGGTGAGGCAGCATGACTCCTTAGTCTGTCATTGACAGCTTCAGCTCTCTTATTCAATCCAGGCATTCTTATGTGTGTTTGGGGAATTGTTGTTTGTTTATTATAATATATATCATTTTTTTCCCTTCGTCTACTTCTACTTCTTTAAATTTTTTTATTTCCCCTTGGGGACAAAGTCTATCTGTCTATCTAGCACTCTTTTGACACTGAACAACTGTGAGAATGGTTATTAATTTGGGTTGTTTTATGTTTTGGCAGAGCCGAACAAGTCCTACTGGAAGTGAAGCTCAGAGTGCTGCTGGCTGGACCAGGGGCAGGGACTTACCCCCTGAGGGGATGTGCAGCCAGGATGGCCAGACATCTTTCCTTATGAAGCTTTCTTATAAAAATGAACACTATAAAAAAAGGCAGATGTATGTCATGTTAGTGTAGGGATGGGTGCTACAGGGTCTTTATGAACCACAGGCACATGGTTGCACCCTTTGAAGTTGGCTCTGCTGCCCATACTGCATAGCTTTTCTCTTTCTTTTGTCTTGTATTGTTTATTGTCTTTTTGTACCAATATTAACTCTGTCACGGCTCCTTTTCCTGGCATTTCTGAAAACCAAAGCCATTCCTTACCTCAGAAGGCAGCCTGGTGATCAGCTGGTCTGGTCCACTGACGGCCAAGAGGTCTGCAGTGCTACTTTCTCATCAGTGTAATTATATGCAGACTACCCATTCAAACTAGCTTTTTATTTTCTAGTATATCTAGACACAGCGGGCACCAGTGGTGTAAAATGGGATAACAGACCTGTGCTGAGCAGACAGGGTAGAGCAACACATTGGAACAAGAGGATGCTGGGAAAAGTCCACAGAGTCAGAGATTACTGGATGTAGGGCTGCCATAGCTAAAGAAAACAGGAGCTGATGGGTGTGACTGGCAAAGAATTGATGTTTGGGTAAAGGGTGTTGGGCCGAGAGCATCAAGAAGACGGCAAATTGATGGGTAAAACCTCCGTGCAACCGGAGTGTACGGACATATATGGCCTGTCTCAAATGGGTAGGCTAATTAATTAATGTGTGTAGTATATCTGCAACAGAAAGATGGAATACTTTGTGGGTCTGTCTGGAACAGAGGGCGCTGGGATGCTTCCGCCTCTACTGTTAAACATTTTAATAAAATGCTCATACTCCAGTGGTGTGTGTTTGTTCGTGATAGCATGAGCTGTCAGTGCAGCTCAGGGAATTGGTATCCCTTTGGGATTGATAGCAGCACTGTTAGGAAGAGTGATTGCACAAAACAGTGGAGAAAATAATGACAGTTGGCACGAATGGAGAACAAAGTAAAAAAAGAAATGGCTGTAAAAGGAATACAGCCAAGGTAAGCAGGGTGGGTTTGACAAATGCAGGGTGTACTGGGAAGAGAAAAATCATATAGAAACTGAGAGAAGTAGAGGTAAAGTAGAAGGATGCAAAGGATAGAAAATCAAAGACCATGAAAGACGAAGCATACTGAAAGAACAAGTTTAAAACAAGATCGGGTAGTTTGGAGAGAGCAGAAAGATGTTCAAGCTGAGAGAAAAAATATTCTTCAGATGGGGAAATGGTGGAGGAAAATGGAATGATGAGAGTCTGCTGGGAAGACAGAGCAGTTGCTGCTGCTGCTTCTTCTATTATGTGAATGGCTGTAGTTGCGGTTCATTTTGAGGTTCTTCTCCTTTTGCTCATTCTTCCCAGCAGCAGTCGACTAGTCTACACTTACCCTGGCCATATACTGGCACACCATGGGCTTTTTCTAGCCCCAGTCGAGCTGTGGACTTGAGCTGCCTTTAGTTTATGTTGGCAGGGCTCTGTACATGCAGATGGTTCTGCCTCACATGTTTGAAGACTGTGTGATATAATTAGGTTTTTTTAGGGTTGACTCTTGTCTAGTACCTCTGCCAGCTCAAAGTGCCGCTCAGTGGATTGAACAAGTTTTCAAAATGCATGTTCTATTTTTCTTTCAGTATAGTCAGTGCTGTAGGTCTGGATTTGCTTCTGAATGTGAGGTTTTCTCAATTCAGCTAACCGGCCACATTTCCCATCCAAGCCTTCTATAGTTTCATTCACCATATGCTAATATGTACAACTGTATAAAACACAGAAAAGAAAGGTCTGATGTGTCCATAGCCAATAAGTCCTAAGGTCCAATCTGAACATATCTTATTCCATGGGCTGGGACAATAGTGTCATGTCAGGTTAACAACGACAGAAGTAGACTAAAGAAGGGTCAGTAACACTTCTTAGTGACTTCCATGCTTCTATTTTTGAGGAAATAACTAACAAATATAGTTGCAATATGACTAGTATTTTTCAGCAAAACGCCAGGATTGGGTGGGATGTAGGAATCACTTAACCATTTGGACCCCAAGAAACAGTGAAAAATCAAAATTATGTGTGGTCCCTAAAGGTAATTTTTAAAAACGTGACAGTGCCATAAATGACTCAGTTTTGCAGCAGATGAGCAGACAGCTCTTCACAGGCTGGGCAGGGTTAGATGTTTGCATGACTGCAGCCAGTCTGGTAGGAAGGGGAGCCTGACCTTTGACAAGCCTCAAGAGTATTCAGGAAAGAGGGAAGAACTCCATACAGCCATTAGTGCTTGCCTTTACTCTCAAAATACCTTCTCATGCTCTTTATGTTATGATCCAGGTTTGTTTGTATTTTCTCCTGACTCTCATTTATGTTATTTTTGGTCCTTTTTCTGGCCATTTATTGTTTTATAAATGAGTAACCTGATTGTGGCAATTATTTTGTGTAGCAAATATAATTAAAGAAATGAAAATGTTTTAACATTTTTTGCAGTGCCATGTTTGTATTGATACAGACACTGCCATTTTTGTCACTTATTACTACAGTGTTGCTATGAATGGGTGACTAGAGGTGTGTGGCATGTGCCATCAGTATAAAGTTCAGGGCTGTGCACTTTGTGATTATCCGAGATTGCGGATAGAAACCCAAAACTTTAGTGTGGATGTACGTTTGTTAAATTTTGCACTTCAAATTATTGTCTACAATTTCGGATTCTGTTTTTGGGGTTGATGCATGATAAATCTGACTTGTCACTTTCAAACCACGGCTAGGTTTCCTGAAAAACATCTCAACCTATGGGTCCGCTTCCTTAAAATTGCCTCTCTCATTGATATGGCAGTGTATTTAACTATCTGGAGCCACTGTGCAGGTCTGTGGCAGGTTGGAAAATTGCTTATTGGCACGCTGTTACTTTAATTAGCCTGATGAAAAAGCCACAGTTGCACTCGCAGCGTCATAGTGCACAATGTCTTGTAAATGTGGCTGCTCTGTGTGATGCTGGTTAAAAGGGAAGATGGTGTTGGTTCTGTCTGTAGATTTTGTGTCCACGTATGATGAGAATTGTGTATGTACGTTACACATAGACTAAGTGATAGTCTTCTATGTAGCTAATATTTTCTATATTCTATAGTGCCAGAGTAAGATTTCAGTGTTCGGTCAACACTGGAGGACTAACAGGACTCCTAATTACCATGGGGAATTTTGCAGGTGGAGTGTTTAAAAAAAATAAAAGCTGCTTGAAACATTTCTCAAAGACAAGTCAAACCCCAAAGTTAGACGTTAATATTAATCTGCACTGAGGAGAAAAATATAATATTTTCATGAAATAATAATCCTGAGTATTTATAGTTGACATGAGATAGTAGGTTAGGATCATAAATAAAACTGCTTGAATAATAGTACTACTAGAACAAATGCAGTCCTTGTTGCTTATTGTTCATTTATTGTCTAGACAAAAGTTAGACATTGGAGGCTGCAGACTTTTCACTCAAGTTTTGGGATCCATTCCAATTACCTTTGTGAAAGCTGTTGATGTAGGAAATTACCAGATCATCCCATTAAGTTTGAATGTTCAGATCCCGCTACAAATACTGGACTGGCTTGCCTAGTAATGTTGCAGACTCCACATGTAAAAGAGCCTTGCATGTCTGCTCTAGAAACATTCTAAATGAAGGCTCAATATCTGTAGTATATTTCTAAGTTTTGTTTTAGCTTTTACTGAGTTAATAACTTCCCTTTTTTATTTTTCCATTCTACAACTGGTGAGGAGGCTGTTTACCATGAGACCCAATGTCACATAGTACACGCTAACAATAAGTGCAGATTTTCCCTTTTCTTTGTAATTCTTTATCTCAGAAAGGTATTTTGTCCACCACTCCCAGCGTGTCTCTTCCACCAGCAGAGAAACCTGTAGACAGATTTGAACTCCTTGTTCAGGTATCATCCTCTTGTAATATTAATACACTTATGGACTATGACCTGTGATTATTCCTTACATTTCTATGGAATTCTCCTTTTTGGGACTAGATAAGACTATTAGTCCAATATAGTAAGTCAAAACTACAGTACAGGTTAGTAAGCACTAGAATATTTAAAGTCTAGCCAAAAAAAAAAATAAGAGTCAATAAACAAAGTGAAAAGTCTGCCAGAAGAAATGTTTGAGCCTGGTCACAAATGCTAGAACATGAGGTGCACATGTCCACTTCAAAACCAAGCAGGATCTGAATATAAAGTGGATTCTCATATGTAATGCTCAATGGAGCTGCCTGGCGACAAATCTGCGCCCTAAATCAGGGCATGATAGTAACGGCACAATATGCCGTTCTGTGAGGCAGCAGGCCTGGATTACAGAAGGCTGACATTAAAAAAAAAATAATAATAAAAAACCAAGCCACAGCTTAGCTGACATTCCGCTGTGCTAAGAAACTTGGAATTCTCCCATTTAAAAGCTTGTGGTTAGCAATGCTACCCCACAGATTTATCGTTCTGAGTCTAAGTCCCATTCCTGTTTGCTCTCCTAGTGCAGTTTTATTCAATTTCGCAATGCCCAACAGGGTTTTCTTCTCACATCACCAAAGGGTAATTGGCATTGTGCGAGTGTGCCCTATGATAGGCCGACACCCTATCTGAGAATTATATGTGCCCTGGGCCCACTGTTACCAGGATAGGCTTGGACCCCTTGTGATCTTGAATTGGATTACGTAGGTATGTCATGTTTCTGGCATCAGAATCTTGGCAGGAGCAACTCTCAAAGCTTGCTTTAGATAAAGGGTTCATTCATCAAAATATTGGAATATTCTGTAAGCTAGAACTAGGCACACACTATCTTTTCCAGGAACTAGCTAGTTGGCAGACTAAAAAGTGTGAACATGCTCACCTGTGCAGCCTTTAACAGACAGATGTCACCAAAAATGCCCAGACTGGTACCAGCTAAAGTAATCATATTGAAATATATTAGTACAGTTTGCACAATATTAAGTAATCCACAGCATTCACTGTGTATCCGTGTAAGTTTAGTCTTGGAAACAAGTCTGTCTTCTCTTAGTTTTAGAGTTTTGGGTCCAGATCCACAGTTTCTTCATGCATCACAAAGATGTGCAGGTTAAGTAGACTGGTGAGTTTAAATTGGACCGGATGTGAGTGTGAAAGGTGCCTCATTCAGGGCCAATTCCTGCTTTGAGCTCAGTGCTACCTGTATAGACTTTGCCTTCTCACTTGATCTTGTATTGTAAGTTTAGAAAATGAATGTATGAGTATTGTATTAGAATTAAATTCTTAAGATTCCAAAAGAGTTTGAACGTGTTATTTAAAACCTGCATCTAACATAACAACATTCTCAAATTTGCTTAATCCTATTCAGGGTCCCAGGTCGTCAGAGCCCATCCCAGCAATCTGAAGGTAGGAATTGGCCTTATAAATGTACACCAGTGCATCACTGGGCCCACCCCAACATACACTGCCAATTTAAAATTGATACTTTAACCTGACATGCATATCTTTGCAATATGTGAAGAAAATTTGAGTACTTACTGATCATAGTGTCAGACAGTGGTGATGTGTTACATGTTGAATAGCACATGCAAGTACTGTAGACTCCACATGTGACAAGATTGACACCATGAACTTGGAGGAAAACCCACTAAAACATGGGGAGAACTTACAAGCTCCACACAGACAATGACTGGGAGCAGGATCTGACTCCATGAGATAGCAGCATTAAGCACAACCATGCTGCCTAGTACTGTGTGTGTGTGTGTGTATCTATATATATATATATATATATATATATATATATATATATATATATAAACGAGGAAGAAGGAGAGTCCCAAACTCCAGACACAACTAAACCACACAAGTCCTGACTCAAATTAATGTTTTTATTTAAATTAACTAGGGGGCACTGCCACCTGCTTGCTTCGCTTGCCAACTACAATGCGGGCTCTACGCACTAGACACTTCACGGCTCTGCTGCTCGCATATTGGGAAGCAGATGTGCAATTTAAACAGTGTAATGGACACCCAGTTGACAGCCTGCTCAAACCCCCACATGATCACAGAATCAAAGTCCTTTATTCAAATAAATGAAGGTTTTATTTGAAATACCTCCAAAAGTATTACACAAAGCACAAAACACTGGTCTTTCTCTCTCCACAGTATACTCTCTCACCAATGCAATGCCCTCCTCCAGTCGAGTGTTGCCTCTCTACCACCCAGCTCCAACTTCCTCCATTCCTCTTCAGGCTTTTTCCTCTCCTCCTGACTCTGGCCAACTTATGGAGTGAGGCGGAGTGATGCACTCCGGGTGTGGCGGAAGTGTGACCAAATAAGACCCTGGAAAGATCCATGCGCCCCTTGGTGGTGGTCACGGGTTCCGACAGGGTTGAGCTCCCATGCTCATAACCTGTGGCCCCACTGGAAACCAAGGGGGCTGCCCTCTATCGCCCCAGGGCAGACACTGTCCTACAAATACTCTCTCCCCCGGTCCTTCCCCACTCTGGGCATCCTAGACGGGTAAGGATTCCGGCCACCTGCTACGACAGATTGTTATTTTCATGTGAATTGTTAAATTTGCATAATAGACCTAACTATTTTACATTACAGCGAGTAATTAACCATAGTAAAAAATAGTAAAATGTAATTAATTGAAAGAAATTTATGTTTAATGTTGCGTTAAAGGTATTGCGTTATATATTTTAATAATGTTTTGCTTTCAAATTAACATGCAAATACTTTTTAAACTTATACTTTTACTGTAAACCTTCAGTAAAAATAATGTTTGGAATTAACTTTTTGTCAATATCAATTTGAAGTCTGATTCCATGTTTGGAGTTGCATCGTGACAATGCAACGTATAACTGTCCATGAGTGAATATCGTTTCTTTCTCTCTATTAAATAAACCGACTTTTTTGATGTTTGTCCCTGTGATTTGTTAATTGTCATAGCAAAAGCTATTCTAACTGTAAACTGTAAACGTTTTAATATGAATGGCATATCAAGATCTCCTTTGGTGTCTGTTATCCGCGAAAGATGTACTACTTTACCTTTCTTGTTGCCTGTTAAAATTTTACATGTCAGAATTGTTCGACCAATTTTGAATACGATTTATCTTGTCCTATTACATAGTCCATCACTCATACATAAATTACACAATAACATTACAATACATCCTTCTTTCAACAGTAATTCGGCTGGTGGAAGACGGGACAGTATTAACAGTTGTAGATATTCTACGGGATATTGTAAGTTGATGTTTTCATCTTCCGCACAATCACCACCAACTGCTTCAGCATAGTCTATTGATATGCATTTAACCAATTTGCCGTGTAACTGATTGACAATTTTTGCGTTAATTCATTTGACTTCATCATTTCTCTGTGCTAGGATTGCCCCTGTACTCATTTCTTCTGTTGATAACCCTTTGGGATGAAATTCTTTATTAATATTTGGACATAATAAGTCTTCTTTTATTGGGAACTTAAAGTGAGGAAAACGTAAAAATTTATAAGAGCTGAGAGCTCAGGAGCTATGTCTGACAAAAGCATTCACACAAATGAGCGGTGAGAGGACTGTGGGCGTGGGACGTTAACCGTAAATGGTTGAGAGAAGGGCGGGACTTGAAAAAATCTCTTGGAAATAGTCTCATCTCATCTCTAGATTTTCTTTTATAATAGAGAGATACCTTTAAACAAGGTTCAGAACCGCAATACAAGTCTTATTCTCTGTCTTAGTTGCCATCTCCTCTCCTCTCCTCCCTGGTGAGTTTTGTCCTTCATCCACACCCAACATTAACTCACCTTGGTCAGGAAGAGTGTCTTCCTTTATGTCAGACCTGTGAGTAGTTCCGGTTCTACAACCCTGCTCCCAGGAAGCATTTGGAGGTCAGGTGGATCCTCCTTAAAATGAGGAATCTTCCTTCCCGCAGCTCCCCCTGGTGGCTCCCAAGAAATCCAGATGGGCCACCTACTGGGACTATAACTCCCATGTATCCCTGCGGAGGTTGTAACAAAAAAGATCTGCCATCTATTGTGTTAGGGGAACACTTGACCATGGGAGGCAGTCTCCCTCCACCCTTCCATTATAAAGTCTTCCTGGCTGTATTTGGAAACCAACCATCCATCCCGACTGGGATGCCAGCAGACATGTGTGTGTATATATAGAGTGTATATACACACACTGTATGTTATGTTTGAAGTTTTTGGGTGGATTCTTCTCCCTAACTCCCTATTTTAATCTTTTATCTCTCATTTGACACCCCATTCACTAAATAACATGCATCCCGATTTGGCTCCTGTCAGTGTAACAAATGTCTCTGTGTTTGGATTTTCAGAATATAATAAACGCAGGTGAGATAAAGCCGTTCCCCACCTACTGTCTTGCCCAATGTGAAACTGGCCGGAGTTTGTCTGTTGTATCATTGCAGTGTGGTCATCACAGAATGCAGGCAGAAAAGAGAAAATCAAATTCTGATGATTTTTGCTGCAATGAAATGGGTACTTGGTCTAAGAGGCCCTATGTACATGACTACTCAGGCATTTTAACTTTTTTTTCCCTCAGACTCTTTTCTTGAGCTAAGATTTTCAAAATAGATTTTCCAGATTACTCAGTCTTTTTAGGCGGCACTTGCATACATGACATCACTCCTGACCTAAATCTCTTTTCCACATGGTTGTTAGCTGATGCCAGACAGACCCTTTCATAAACATTCCTGTGCTCTCTTGTTAGAAGAAGCCTGTATAAACACTTCCTCTTGTGAATATTCATTAATGGTCAATGCCATTCAACAAAACACAGACGCACACTCACACACACACACACATTGTAAAGCATTTACACTTGCATTCGGTTTGATAGACCACCGAACTGTCTGAATTCATTATGGTGGGGTGAATAGATTTATGGATGCTGCTACATTTAAAGGTGGCTACATCTTACAGTATCTCCACAACTATTGGTCGAGAGTTTCTACACCACATCCCTAAGATGATCAATTTGGTTGGGATACTGTCAAGAGCCAGATACTGTAATAGAACATAAACACCTTCATTTTTAGACATTTTTCACTTTATGACATACACTATCTTATTGAAAGTAAATAATTCTAGTCTGTGACATTGGCCCATCTGCATGAGGGTACTAAGTGTGTGCCAGGAAAACACTTCCCAAAGCATTATACCAACAGTCAGAAGTGTTGGGCCTTGCAGTGGGCCTTGTGTAGGGATGATATTTCTGCACCTGCTATAGCCATAGCCACTTATTTTCTGTACAGTTAGTGCAGTATAGGTAGGTCATTTGGTGCTGTACTCCATCCAGGGCAGAATTACAGGAGTTGAATATTCTGACAGATCCTCTTTATCCACTGCAAGAGAGCTGCATTTAAAATTTCGGGAATGTAGCATAATGGGTGGCACAGCGGGTAGCGCTGCTGCCTTGCAATTAGGAGACCCGGATTTGCTTTCCGGGTCCTCCCTGCGTGGAGTTTGCATGTTCTCCCCGTGTCTGCGTGGCATGAAGCTTTGGGGTTTGTTTCCTGTCTTGTGCCCTGTGTTGGCTGGAATTGGCTTTAGCAGACCCCCGTGACCCTGTAGTTAGTATATAGCAGGTTGGATAATGGATGGAATGTAGCATATGTACAAGGGATAAGTGTGATTTTTTTAATCGGCTTGCTAATTAGAATTGGGATTTTACAAAATCAGAAACTGTATTTTCAGGTTACAGGACCACTTTTCAATTGTACATTAAAAGCCTAGGCAGAGGCAATGTCTGCAATGCTTCCACAAAGCATCTGATCTCAACTCTTATCTCACGATCTAAGGAACTTGAGTTGCTTTGTTTACTTGAATACAGTAAACTTAGGTGCCTGAATTCTCTGAATCTGTTTATGTACAATGCAATTTTACAAAATTGATCTATCACAGAGCACATTCACTTACCCAGGCACACTCATTCAGACCAGATTTAGTGTCACCAATCTACCTAAGAGCATTTTTGGTTTCTGGGAGCAAGTGGAGCCTCCAGAGGGAACATACAGTTAGGTCCATAAGTATTCGGACAGTGACACAATTTTCATAATTTTGGCTTTGCAAGCCACCACAGTGGATTTGAAATGAAAAAATTACATGATTGAAGCATAGGCTTTCAGCATTAATTCAAAGAGTTTTACAGAAATATAGAATGAGCCATTTAGGACTGATAAGTCTTTTTTTATACATTTTTACTGTATATATTTGACTCTAAGTGTAAAATCTGCATTTGGAAGATGTCACTGTTAACTCTCAATATGAGGTCCAAAGAGCTGTTCATGCAAGTAAAAAAAGTCCATCAGGCTGAGAAAACAAAACAAACCCATTCGAGAGACAACAGAAACACCAAGAGTGGTCAAATTAACTATTTGGTACATTCTTAAAAAGAAGGAACACACTGGTGAGCTCAGTAACACCAGAAGGCATAGGTCAACCATGGAAAACAACTGTCCTGGATAATCGCAGAATTCTTTCCTTGGTGAAGACAAAACACTTTTTAACATTTAGCCAAACCAAGAACATTCTCTGCTAGGTGAGCCTATCACTGCCAACGTCTATAATCAAGAGAAGACTTTACGAAAGTAAAGACAGAGGGTTTACCACAAGGTGCAAACCATTGGTAATCCTCAAGCATAGGAAGGACAGATTAGACCTTGCCAGAAAATATAAAAAAAAAATAGTCCAGTTCTGGAAAAGTTTTCTTTGGACAAATGAAATTAAGATCAATATACACTAGAATGATGGATACAGAACAATATGGAGAACAGAAGGAATGGCAGAAGGAATACATGGTGTGTAGCATACTATATTATTTGTGGAGGCAGTGTTATAGCATGGGCATGCGTGACAGCCAATGGAAGTCAGTCGCTAGTGTTTATTTACGATATGACCACTGCCAGATGATGATTTCTGAAGTGTACAGGGCTATGCTGTCTGCTCAGACTCAGACAAATGCTGTAAAACTGATAGGACAACACTTCACAGTACAGATGGACAATGAGCCAATACATACTGAGAAAGCAAACCAAATGTTTTTCAAGACACAGTAGTGGAATATTCGTCAATGACCACGTCAACCAACTGACCTCAACCCACTTGCTGAAGACAAAACTGATGGCAGAAAGTCCAATAAAGAAGAAGCACCTGAAGACCTCTATAGTAAAGATCTGGTAAACCATCAGTAGGGTGGAAACACAGCACTTGGAGATGGCCATGGGATCTAGACTTCAACCAAGTATTGAAAATGACTGTTATAGTCATGATTATGTTAATTTGTCCAAATATTTGTCAGCCCCTGAAAATGGGGGTCCCATGTATAAAAATTGATGTCTTTTCTAAATGGCACATACAATTTGTTTGTTAAATGCCTTAAATTAAAACTGCAAATCTATACTTCAATCACATCTGTATTGCTTCATTTCAAATCTATTGTGGTGGCACACAGACTCAAAATTATGAAAATGGTATCACTGTTCAAATACTTACAGAGTTCCATTAAGAAGGCACACAAATCAAGAATTAAACACCTAAGCACTGTTGGGCCTCAATAACTCTGCCTTGATAAGGCCCGACTTACCATATTGAAATCAAATTCTGGTCTGAAAATCCATCAAAAGAAACAGATTAGAGAGCCAAGGAACAACTTAGCAAATAAAATAAGAACCAAAAGGCAGCAAAGGAGTCTGATCAGACATTCAGTTAATAACTCTGTGCCTACTAATGAGCACCTCACTTTTAAATGCTATAACATGTTTAATGCAAATATGACATTTGCAGCATAAGAGTGTGCTGATTCAACCAGAGGGGTGCCTCCAGTCCCCAGTTACCATTCAGGAGTAAAGTGTAAGGTGTTGTCTCAGAAAGCAGAATAATGGGAAAGCATGGGCGGAGTTTGTCATTTAGACCTGGGGGTCACCAGATGAACCATAAAAAAGAATTGTGTGTGTTTCTTTTAGATTCACAATCATACTTCTGCATACTTACATCATATCCCAAGTCATGTATCATAAAAGTTACAATATAACATAAATCTCACTTACAATAACACATTTAAAACTTTAAAATTATGCACAATACACAAGATCTGTTAACCATATTGAAACAACAGTTTTATTTTGTTTTGTTTGTTTACTGTATTCTTATTTTTGAACAAGTTAGAAAATGCATGCATGGTGATATATACAGGGGTTCTGGGATTGGCTTAACTATTTTAAATGACATGAAAGTTATGTGGGTTGGTGATGTTAAATTTGCCCCCGATGTTTGTGTGTGTCTGTGTACTTAGCTGATGATGGTCTGGCATTCTGTCCGGGGATTGCTCCTGTCTTGTGCTAGGTATTTTCTCAGTTAGGCTTCAGCTTCTTGTGACCATGCCAAGAAGCTGAAGTGTGTCTGGAAAAGGGATGAATTAAAAGTTGGAGCATTTTTAATCTTTTAGAGAGATATTTTTGTTTGTTAAATATTTTGTCATGAAGTGTGTGTGAGATATCATTGAGGTTTGCTCAGACTGCTACACTGCTGCCTGTACTGGTGACATATTCAAGCCTAAGACACAGGCATTGGGACACACAAGTGTAATTTTGCTGTCCTGCTTGAGGATCTGTTTGCCAACAGGACTGGCTATCTGACATGTAAAAGAGGAATATACTGTATATAAAATATACAAGCTGAAAGGAGTTCTCTCATGTTAAATTTGAAACAGTAAACTAATCCGTAATTTGTAATGTTTCTCTGTTTTTAAGTGTAGGTGATGTGGAAGGAAGAGTTTTGTAGTTCAGATGAATTAAATTATTAAATTATTGTATTCCCCCCCCATAAACTCAGCCTATGTGGAAAAGCCTCTAGATTTGAACCTTTTCTTTTTTTTTTTTTTTGATCTTATTAAAATCAAATAATATTCCATACAAATAATTCAAGTTTTACAAAAAAAAAAAGGTTTGAAACAAATCAACCCCCACTCTTGAGAAAGAGAGCTAGGCCAGCAGAGTAAAACTTAAAGCTAGTAAAAATAAGTAAATAGACAAGTTAATAAATGAATAAAGATAAATGAAGTAAAAGAGGGAGATAACCTGCTTCCTTGATTTCTATACTTATTCTAAAATGTTATTGATTAGATCCTGCCAGGTTTTGAAAAAGTTTTGTACAGATCCTCTAAGTGACAATTAGATTTTTTCCAGTTTCAAATAGTATATAACATCAGTTACCCACTGACTTAGAATATGTGAGTTAGGATTCTTCCAGCTGAGCAAAACAAGTCTATGTGCCAATAGTGTAGTAAAGGCAATCACAGTTTGTTTGTCCTTCTCCACTTTAAGCCCATCTGGGAGACCACCAAACATAGCTGTTAGTGGATTAGGAGGGATTGTGACACCAAGGCTGTCTGAAAGGCATTTAAAGATTTTGGTAGACCTGACCCTTTAATATAATGAAACTGAAATCTTGTGATAGTCACCTTGCTCCTATCTTTACAGATATGTTTTATCTGTCACTTAAGCAGGTACTTGTTCAACAGAAGCTGACTGGTAAATGTTGGTGTGGTGCTTCAGGAAGTGCTTTCCTGGTACACACTTGGTACCTTCATGCAGGTGGGCAACATCACAGACTAGAATTATTTACTTTTAATGAGATAATGTGTTATGTCATGTGGAAAAGCCTCTAGACTTGACCTTGTTTCAATAATGACAATATAATCTTGAGATAGTCAGCTTGCTCCAATCCTTACAGCAGTTCAACCCTGCTTTAGGATGGCCTCAGTCATACCTAATCAATAGTCACCCACCATAGTATGTGCATCCTCAAATTATCACCTTAACATAGGAAGACATTGTAGAAATTCATCCCCAGCTTCTTGTTTCACATTCACTTGCACCCATAGTGAGCTGCCTATAAAGCATATAAAGAAACAGAAGCAATCTAACCAGCACATACATCTAAATCTTAATTGACTTTAGTAAAATGATAAATCAAATATTGTGATAAAATGACATGGAAAGGTAGCCATTGTTCCTTATGTTAATGTCTATTAGATTTCTTTTTTTTTGACATGAAGCTTATGTCTGCGGTGGGCTGGCGCCCTGCCCAGGGTTTGTTTCCTGCCTTGTGCCATGTGTTGGCTGGGATTGGCTCCAGCGGACCCCCGTGACCCTGTAGTTAGGGTATAGCGGGTTGGATAATGGATGGATGGATGAAGCTTATGTAAGCCAACTCTAAACCTCTCACTCTGAGTTCAGGTACTCCACAGTGTTGTGACTTATCACTTTACTTGACACGCATTTTAAATGTGGAGTGTCACAATGATCTTGTTTGCTGATGGTGTTGTTCTTGAAGATCTCAGCACAAATTATGTTAGGTCTGTGTAAAAGAATGAGGTAACTGAACTGGCCAAATGGTGTACATTAAATAACCTAAAATACAATATCTATTAAACTGAAGAGCCCATATTGAACTTTAAGAAGGTAAAAGAACACTTTCACTTTTTATATATCCATGTTCAGGTTGTGGAGGTAGCAGAGGAGCTCAAGTCCCTGGGCAATGGCATTTTCAAAACTCATTATTGACAAGATTTTTCATTGCATGTTGCTCTATCTAAGAGAGCTGAAGATGCTTTTTTTATTACAGGACACCATGACAATGTTTTACAAGTTGGTTACTGGAATTCTCCATCATAGTGGGGTATGGCAGGAGATCCCCCGAGGATAAGGAGGACTAAGGGAAAGTTGTGTGCACTGTTTCTAAAATTAGTGCTCTTTTATAGAGTCACACTGAAACCTAAATCCATGTACATCTTAGACTAACTTGTCACACCCCAACCACCCTCTATTAACTCTTTGTACACCTAGTTAAAGGTTGTAATCTATCAAGATTAAGACCACCACATTGCCTAACAGTATTAACTGAAAAAATGGCGAAATGCATAAACTTATCTGCCTGACCTCACAGTCATTTTCAATAATTTGATAAATATGTCTGAGTGTTTAAGCTAAACTGCTTGTTTGTGGGCTCTTGAGCTAGTGCTAGCAAGCAGTGGAGTTGGTGCTCATTTATGTACAATTACATTTCTGTCTTTTTTTGTTGATATCTCTAGCAAAATACTGTACTAGTAGTTTGCAATGAGAACACAAAGCCCTATAATTGAGCCAAATGCTAGCCCCTAAAAAACACCCACACACAATTCACATCAAGTGACAGAGGATAAAACATTTCAATATTAGAGAGAAAAGGCACTTAGCCTGGCTTTTAATGCTGGCTTAACGTAGAAAGTACAAGCAGCTCTAGAGACCAGAAGAGTATCATTATCATCATCACTGAAACAAGAGTCTCTGGCACAAGAGGTACATGGAGGAGGTTATTGCATTTTGCTGAGTTTTTTTTTTTTTTCTAACTCTTCAGCTTTGTCCAAGGTTCAAAAGCTGGAAGGGTCTGATATCTTCTAGCAAGACAGCACTGCTGTGTTAACTCACAAAGACACAATAGATAACATCTGTCTCACTTTCATCCTTTTACTCAAATGATATTTGCCCAATAAACAATATAATTTTATATATTTACCTTTTCATTGTAATCAGAAATTCTGACAATTTCTAAGTCTATAGCTTTGATTTTGTTTTCTAATCACTCTGAATGTGGACATGTCAAAGAAGGACCTTGTAGTGCCGCTCATAAAGAGTCTCATATCCTCACTATGTGTTAAAATGCTTTTTAAATAGGTGTATAAATGCAAATATAGCAAAAAATCGTGTACATATTTGCATAACCAATGAAAATATAAATCACAGTAACATACTAATTTACTGCATGCTACAATGCAGTATTTGAATGCTGTGAAATAACCAGCCAGAAACACAATGAAGCTTTGGGGCAGCCACCTGTATAGTTTCCATGGCTGCAAAAGGCTTATGTTTGTGTACAATGTGTACAGGTTAGAGTCCAAAACAGAACTGATCAAGTATGCAGGATGAGGGGTTTTTATAGGCGGTTCAAAGGAAGTGATGTCCTCGGGGCTGGGACAGGAAGTGTCATCTTTAGAGCATAATTGAATACACTGTGTGCACAATTATTAGGCAAGTGAGTATTTTGACCATATCATCATTTTTAATGCGTATATTCCAACTCCAAGCTGTATTAACTTGAATGCTTATTGGATTTAAGCACGTCAGGTGATGTGTATTTGTGTAATGAGGGAGGGTGTGGCCTAATGAGATCAACACCCTATATCAAGGTGTGCAGAATTATTAGGCAGCTAGTTTTCCTCAGGCAAAATGGGCCAAAAAAGAGATTTAACTGACTCTGAAAAGTCAAAAATTGTAAAAAGTCTTTCAGAGGGATGCAGCACTTTTGGAATTGCTAAGATATTGGTGTGTGATCACAGAACCATCAAACATTTTGTTGCAAATAGTCAACAGGGTCGCAAGAAACGTGTTGAGAACAAAAGACGCAAATTAGCTGCCAAAGATTTGAGAAGAATCAAACGTGAAGCTACCAGGAACCCATTATCCTCCAGTACTTTCATATTCCAGAGCTGCAACCTACCTGGAGTGCCCAGAAGTACAAGGTGTTCAGTGCTCAAAGACATGGCCAAGGTAAGGAGGGCTGAAACCCAACTACCACTGAACAAGAAACATAAGTTGAAACGTCAAAACTGGGCCAAGAAATATCTGAAGACAGATTTTTTTCAAAGGTTTTATGGACCGATGAGATGAGAGTGACTCTTGATGGACCAGATGGATGGACCTGTGGATCAGTAATGGGCACAGAGCTCCACTCCAACGTGGAGGTGGGGTACTGGTATGAGCTGGTATTTTTAAAGATGAGCAAGTTGGACCTTTTTGCATTGAAGATGAACTCAAAATCAACTCCCAAACCTACTGCCAGTTTTTCGAAGACACTTTCTTCAAACAGTGATACAGGAAAAAGACCATGATTTTTATGCAGGCCAATGCTCCATCACTTGCATCGAAGTTCTCCACTGCGTGGCCAGCCAGTAAAGGCCTTAAAGATGAAGGAATAATGACATGGCCCCCCTTCCTCATCTGACCTAAACCCTATTGAGAACTTGTGGGCACTTCTTAAACGCTAGATTTACGAGGGAGAAAAACAATACACCTCTCTGAAGAGTGTCTGGGAGGCTGTAGTCACTGCTCCACAAAAAGCTGATCGTCAACAGATCAAGAAACTGACAGACTCCATGAATGGAAAGGCTTATGACTGTTATTGGAAAGAAGGGTGGCTATATTGGTCATTGATTGATTGATTTATTTTTTTTGAAATGTCAGAGATGTTTATTTGTAAATTTTGAGGTGTTTGTTTATTATTCTCACTATAACAGATGAAAATAAACAAGTGAGATGGGAAAATTTTCATTTTTCCTTTAGTTGCATAATAAATCTGCACACTAATAGTTGCCTAATAATTGTGCGCAATTGTGTATTCCCCTGATGATGTTCACACTCACATTTCCGTTGTGAAACATTCAGGTTTCAGGTTTAACATTTTGGATTGACTGATAGCACTGTGTTTGTTCCATATTAAAATTAATCCTCAAAAATACAACTTGCCTAATAATTGTGCACACAGTGTACAGGCAGGATTTCTCGTGTTTGGTCTGTGGAGAGAAGAGAGTGAGGTTCAGTGCAACCAGCCGCCTCCTGGCCTGGCGTGGAATTGGCATTTTCTGGTCCCTTCGGTTGACTCCCAAGCGCACGTGTGTGACAATGCACACCTACATGTTCCACTGTCATTAATATGGCTTGAAGACACAAAGACTTAGGCTTAATTGACCAGAACATAAAAAAACAAAATCATAAAAAGCAAGAAAAAAACAATAAAATGTGATGATTTACTTCGTGAGGCTGTACAACAAGAATAGTTTAATCAGATAGATAGATAGATACTTTATTAATCCCAAGGGGAAATTCAAATAATCCAGCAGCAGTATACTGATACAAAAAAAAAAAAAATTAAAGAGTAATAAAAATGCATGTAAAAACAGACAATAACTTTGAATAATGTTAGCATTTACTCCCCCGGGTGGAACTGAAGAGTCGCATAGTGTGGGGGAGGAACGATCTCCTCAGTCTGTCACTGAAGCTACTCATCTGCCTGGAGATTACACTGTTAAGTGGATGCAGTGGATTCTTCATGATTCACAGGAGTTTGCTTAGTGCCCGTCGCTCTGCTACAGATGTTAAACTATCCAGCTTTATTCCTACAATAGAGCCTAACTTCTTAACAAGTTTGTCCAGACGTGAGACATCCTTCTTCTTTATGCTGCCTCCCCAGCACACCACCACGTAGAAGAGGGCACTCACCACAACCGTCTGGTAGAACATCTGCAGCATCTTATTGCAGATGTTGAAGGACGCCAACCTTCTAAGAAAGTATAGTCGGCTCTAACCTTTCTTACACAGAGCATCAGTATTGGCAGTCCAGTCCAATTTGTCATCCAGCTGCACTCCCAGGTATTTATAGGTCTGTAATTTAAATAATTTTTAGTTATTTAAAATATTAAAATATGTACTTCAATTTAAATGATTAAAGTCTAAATATTCTCAATTGTAATAGAAACTTGCCATTGTCCAACCTCTGACAGCGGTCCATATAAGGTTAAAGCCCTAGTAAAGGATCAAAAATCAAAAACTACCATATATGTAACCACTGACCTAGAAATAGTCTAAACTGATAAGCCACATTCTTATGTTTGAAATTTGTCATTTTAACCTTCTGGAAGTGTCTCTTGGAGAGATAGGACCACCAGTAAAGAATCAAAAATCAAACATTAGACATATGTAAATGAAAGACCTGTGTGTGTGTGTATGGAGCAGTCCGCTCTGTTCCCGCTCAACCGCAGCCACTAGATGGCGCATGCATGCTCCTCTCTATGAAAGACCTGTGTGCAACAATGACATGCTAATGACACAGATGAAGAAACATAACGTCTAAACCAGTGGTTCTGAAACTGTGGGGCAGGCCCACCTAGGGGGGTGCGAAGTAACAAAAAGGGGGGCGCGAAGATGTGAAAAAAACAAAACAAGAATCAAAAATAAGAAAAATACATCTACTGAAACCAAAACAAATTAACTTAAACTACATTCTAATACTAGAAAAATAAATATAGAGTTAGATAAATGTCGATAAAAGTTAAGTAGATATAATAAAATATGCATCTATGATATATCATTAAATAAAAAAAGAACAAATTGGTACTAGTGGCCTCCTTTCAAAAAAACGTTAGGGGGGCGCAATTAAAACTGTTATGAAATCTCGGGTCGCAAATACTTAAAACTTGAGAAACGCTGGTCTAAACGAAGCAAATGTCGCAGCTCAGCAAATTACAAGTGAAACACCTCAGCAACGGAGGACAAGGCTTGAAGTTTTCAATGAAAACATTGTCTATCTGAAGGTATTTTCCAGAGACAAAGTTTAATAGGACTCATATGCCAGGGATACGACTATATGGTATCTCTATAGTGTCTTCTTACGAAAGCCAGTGTGGGAGCAAGCACAAGGTGGGTCCACGTCCTCTGTCCTGGGTAATTCTTAAAAGTTAGATGACTCCTCTCCAAGTTCAAGAATATTGTAAAATTGCTAGGAAGTCTTTGGGTTGTTTTTTGTCCTGAAGACCCCGTGAAGCTATTTTTATCATATTTGTGATCAACAAACACGAAAGAGCATAAAACGACACTCCACATGCCTATTTTACCAATCCCCATTTTTTTGAAGTTACGTGAAAAGAATTAACTTTGACCCCTTGTATTTCATGATGGGGTGAACCCCTGGGATAAGCTGGTGTGACTTGCACAACTTCAAGTCCTTCTAATCATTTTTGCTATTGGTTTACTTTTTATCATAAAGGTGTAATTTCCAGCACAAAATATGGTCCAAAAATGGCCTAAAAATGAATGTTTTTCAGGTCCAGAAGACTAGAAATGGGAAGGCAGGCCCCAACAAACTTGACATTTTGCATAACTAGACATCAAGAAAAGTTGAATGGTATATTATATGTAGAGTTTTTTCTCATACAGGTGAGTCACAAGGTGCCAGACAAAAAAATGAAGTAGTTCCAAAGTATTCATAATTCTTACAAACACAATTAATGTCACACACAAATATGCTTCTTACATTCCCCTGAACACTTAGCAAACCCATTTTGTAATTTCTGGATTCGCACAAAAAAGACAGGAGTCCAGTTAAAAGAAGAAGGTGGTTGGGATGAACACCTGCTGTCAAGGTGGTCCACAAAAGTGAAGTTGAGCCCACTTAATTAAGCCTTTTATTTACTAACTAGCCACAGTACACAGGTAAATAGATTAATTTCAAATACTTCTCTTGCCCTACTTTCAGAGCCTTTCCTCTTTATTCACGTTTGTCTGCATCTCTCTTTACCTGCGCTCTTTTTCTCGAGTCCAGTCCTGTAAAACCTGCTTCTCAGACTCTGCCATTATTTTTGAGGCGCGTTTCTTGCCTGTTGTCTGGTTTTATATTTTCCATCTTTAAAGATGACTCTCTCAGCATGTGCCTCTACTCCTCGTCCTTCTCACACTCGAACCAATCACACCAAAGCCAAACTGACCAATCAGATTGCTCTGAGGGACTGGACACACGGACCTTAGTGTTTTATTATACAGTAAATCAGTACACAAATGATGCAGTGGCTCTGCTTTAAAATTCAGTGTTATTTGCACCTGTGTTTGCATTACACTTCCCTGATTGTATTTGTATACAATATAGGGAGCAAATTCCATATTAATAAGGTGAACTGAAATAAAAAAGGGAAAAGAAACTTAAAACAATGACAAAGAAAACACATTTCTGAATTTCTTCTAAATTCCAATATTATACTAGGTGACTTTTCTGAACAAGGTCAGCTAAATCAGTATGAGTGTGACCCACTGATATATGAAACTGGTTGGAACGAAAGCCTGTAGCCACAGGACTGAACTTCAGAACGTCAGTCTTGGGTTATCAAAAGATACCCAGAAACAACAGACTCATAAAGATATTCACAGACGTGCTCTCATTGCTGTATACTTGTTAATAAATATTCCAATCATACATTTACTTGTCAGGGTGTGGTGGAGTCCCCCTCGGCAGTATCAGGCGTAAAGCTGGACCCAATCACGGACGGACCGCCAGATCCCGGGATGGCCCACTTACACCTACTCATTTCCCAATCTTCGGTCTAACTTGTTTTGTTTTGTGTCATCTTCATCTTCCGAGTGAAACTGTCAGCTTCACGAGTATCCGCCTGACTGTGAGATATGCATAGGCTCCTCCAGTTCTCCCAGTAGGGTGGGGAATTTCTCATAGTCGGTGAGGGAATGGAATGCCATTTTTTGCCGGGGGTGGGGGTGTCTTGCATTAACCACAGCGTCTCTTTTCTGCAGGCTCGTGTCAAAGGACGCGCTGTGGCCAGGAAAGCAAACCCCTCAGTTCACTCCAGCAGCACTGCTTTTTTTCTTTCTGTCACAAGCGCTCAGTCGCCGCGTCGCTCGTGTCAGGCAGACGACACCCTTTCGCCACCGTACGCTTCCCTCGCCCCACGCTAGGGGGCAGGCTCCGTCATTCGGTCCACCGTCCCTCTCAGTCCTGGCTTTCTGTCTCCGCGGCGCCCCGCCCGTCTGTTTGTCTCTCGGTGCCCTCACGCTCGGCCATGCCTCTGCGCCCGACAGGGCTGCCAAGAGACCGTGCTCTCGGCACTGTGAAGCTGTAGCGGGGAGGGCCGTACCGCAGCGACCCGCTGCTTCGCTCTCATGGCGGAGACCAAGATCATCTATCACATCGATGAGGAGGAGACGCCATACCTTGTCAAGCTGCCTGTGGCGCCTGACAGGGTCACGCTGTCAGATTTCAAGAATGTGCTCAACAACCGGCCGCTCAACAGCTATAAGTTTTTCTTCAAGTCCATGGACCAGGACTTCGGGTGAGTCAGGGCGGTTCCTCTGGAGCAGGCCTCACGGCGGCGGATTCGTCGTTAGTGCGGTAGGGGTTCTAGATACCTCTCGGTGGAGGCTACGGTGAGATGGACACGGTGGCTGCGGCCCTGTCCAGAGCCGTAGCTATTGTATTAGAGTGTCGGACGTGGGAGTCGCAGACATATCGAGTCGAACGGAGAGACCGAGAGATGTTGACAAAGATAGAAGCAGGCAGAGAGTCCGGTGATTGACCGCGACGCGAAACCTGTTGACATATTGTGGCAAAGACGCGACTGCTGACTTTGTGAGAGCCGGTCGAAGCAACAGATAGTGCTGTGACAGAGCGAGCCCGACGCGTGGGCTGCCCGCAGAGACTGAGCCGGACCGTGGTCGGGGGCTGTCAGTTTAAAACGAGGGCTGCGGACACAAATCATATTCTTAACGCTTTGATGGAGGCTCCTGAAAAACAGAGGTTGCCGACCTAGTGTGAGCACGAGAGGAGACAAGTTACTGGTAAAACTGGACAAAAGGATTTGTGAGGCGACTAGTTACGGGGCCACTGACGGACTTTCAGTGGGGATTGCTGACCATCGGGTTATGATGACTGATCGCCCCCTTGACCCCGCCTGCCGAGTGAGTGTGTGCGTTTTTTCAAGTAAATGATAGCAGACCGTGAATATGTCAGGTGCAGATGATGCTGACAGAAAATAAACTGGAAGTATTGGGGCTAGGAAAGCTGGCATGTGTTTCGTTCTTAATAGATTTGTCATGCTATGTAATGAGTGTGACAGTAACATAAATTCACACGTTTTATGGGTGTCTTATAAGGTGGTTACAAATGCTCATTATTGCTGTCAGTTTGTGAAATTAATACCTGCCACCAGGTGGGATACTAAAGTGGGAGGCCATGAAATACTGCACTCCGTCACTTGTGCTTTGTTTTATGTCTTTGTATTTTGCAGCTGCATAATATCCTTAGATACATGTTGTTTTTGTCTAAATCTACAGGGTAGTCAAAGAGGAGATCTCTGATGACAATGCCAAATTGCCTTGCTTTAATGGGAGAGTGGTGTCATGGGTAAGTGTAATAGTTTTTGAAACCAAGGGGGATTAGCTGGTGTTGTGTTTTCTGAAAAGGAAATAGTAATATGTATTCTCACTATCTTTTCGTCATCCACTAGCTTGTTTTGGCAGAATCCACGCATTCAGATGGAGGTTCTCAAGGTACAGAGAGTCAGGCAGAGCTGCCGCCTTCACTGGAGAGAACGGGTGGCATTGGTGACTCCAGACCCCCCTCATTCCAGTAAGTATAATGGTTTGCCTTTTGTGGTGTTAGGGAAGCCCCCCCTGCTGTTTAATACCTTGTACATCTGTATTGCATGTTGAAAAAAAGACCGCTATCAAGTGCGATGCAGCCTGACAAGGTAGTGATGAAAAACTTTAAAATTTCGAATTTGTATTTGTGCTCGCTTCTCAGGCATTCTGCAAGTTCTTCTTGAGCACAGAGGAAAAATGTGACTGTGGGGATTTCAAAAGAAAGCAAAGATGGTACAAGAGCAGACATGTGTACAAGAGTTGGGGGAGGGGTGCCTATAGGACAAGGTAGTGACAGGTATAGTGAGGTGGGTGGCACAGCAGTGGGTGGAACAGGGTGTGTCAGGAGGAGACGCACAGCAATCAAGCTGTTTTGTTGTCAGAAACGTGTAGCAGACCTGGGCAAAGTGACAGAAAATTCATGCTTTGTGATAATTAGCAACTTACAAGCAAGTTTGACCAGTGGTAATGCTGTTCTCATATCACATGAAGCATTGATCAGTTTAAATAAATATGACTTTATAAAAATTAGTGACAATAAAAAGTACTTTAAAATTTAATGCTTATGTTTTCCATTGAAGAAGTAATATATTTGAGAAGATCTAATATATATAGTTTTTGGTGGAGACAGAGCACATCATCACTTGTCATGCTATGCACAAAAACTGAACAGATGACAGAATTCCTTGTCAAGAACAAATTGTCAGTAAGGCTTGCAACCCAACTGACAAAAATCTTTCCTCTCTAAAACACTATATAAGGTAATACTTTAGGCTTTAAAAATAAGGATTCCAAAAATTTTTGTAAGGGTTATAAATGCATGCTGCATAAACAAGTGCAAACCAGTTAAAATGTTTGTGTGTATCTAAAAATCTATAAAACCTGGCCAGTTTAGAGTTGCCAGTTAACCTAAGTCACACATCATTGGGATGTCTGTGGAAAACTGGAGTATCCAGAGAAAAATCTACGCAAACATAAGGGGAGCATGCTTGCAGAACATCACTTGAACAGAAAGTGCATATCCGGAAACTGTGAAGTGTAAACTTTGAGCAAAGCGAACATATGGAAAATAACAAAAGTCCCTCAACCATTGATTTGTTTGACAGAGAAGAAGAGTTCAGATAAGCACATGTAAAGGTATCCATCTATATACTGTGGATCAGTTAACCCTAATCCATATAATCCATATATAGTACATATTGTTTTCAAATTGTGGTTTGGTTATTTTATTTCGAGGACCCCAGGAACACACCCAGCCTTGACCCAGCTCACACACTAACAAATGGAGACAAGTAAAAAAATGTGGCTTAATATGAATAGGTAAGGCATAATAAACAATTAACATATACTCAAAATCCCACCCAAATTCTCCTGGCAGCAATAATTATATAACAAACATTGAACTAATGAAACTGAAAAAAACACTATGCACTACCCAATAAAGGATTAACACTTATGACACAATTCAAATACAGTCAAGTACAGCAGGTGTGGGTGAGGTTGGTGAGTAGAATGAAACCCCTCTGAAAAGCCCTCTGAATGAAATGTAGTTTTGTCTTACCAGGTTCCAGTTTTTGCATGAAGATTTGACGTAATTAGGAGCGCTACCCAGAGGAAGAAATTGCACAAACAACCAGGCACAGGGCAAACACATTGATGCAGGAAGAAATGTAATCCAAGGTGGTTATATTTGTAATCCAATAGATTGTGATGTGTAAAAACAAATAGACACAGGTAATCTCCATCCCTTTCGGCATCTTTTGGCTCCTTTTTAAAGACAGTACCTAATTAGCCTTCTTCCCAGAAATCCCTGTGCCACTCCAAAACTGCCCAATGGTGTAACGCTACCTGTGGCTGCTTTGATTTGTATGCAGTTTAAGTAGCGCTGCTACAATGGGTAAGCGCTCAAGAGTAGATGCATCAGTCAAGAGACGTTCAGACATCCGACGATACAGAGGAAAGGTGTTGAGGGAATACATAGGGTCAAGAGATATCAAATATTTTAACAGGTAATGTGGCTAGTTTTACAAATAAAAGAAGACTACCTGTGTGGGTGTATGGTGGCAGTAACCCAATAACTTCTAAGTATACAATTCAAAGTATTTTGTATATATTTAGGACATCTGCGGGCAGTGCAGATTGCATTTTGAACAAAATGAGTATACCCATTGCTGGCCGATGTCACCTGAAAGTTTCTGAAGGTGAACTAGTAGAGGTGTAGCATTACAACATTTTGTTTAGAGTCCTTTGCTAGAATGAGAAGTTCAGACACGTTTGGTCAAAGATGTTCAGCCACATAGATTTTTATTTGTATAGGGGCAACATCAGGTATAACCAAAAAAAAAAAGATAATAATGAATAGTGGATTGCCACTTTTGTATAAGGTTGCATTTTTGTGGAGCTTGCATGTTCTCCTCTTATCTGTTTGGGTTTTTTTTCAATTACAGTTATCATCCCACATCTGAAAGATACACATGTCAGATTAGCTAGTAACACAGATTGATCTGGTTAATGTGCCCTGTCCAGGATTTGTTTATATACTGATACTAATCCTACAGCGATGGATCCCATCTTTCCATGTTCTTGAACTGGATAACCTATTTAAAAAATGGAAAAATAAAACAGAGTTTTAGTTTTACTCTATGTATTTCATAACATATTCTCCCAGTGTCAATTCTCAAATCATTTTAATATGAGAGTAATACAGTTTTTCAGAACATTACACAAATAACTGAGTGCCGATTAAATATTATATTTTAATTTTATTCTGCAATACATTCATATTGTTGCACCTTGTTTCATAAAACTCTGTAGTGTACGAATTTATGTTGTCAGTCTCCTAGCTTAAATCATAAATAATGAGACAGAATGAATCTTAACTGATCTGGAAAAAATTGCAGAGATTTTTTTTTTTTGTTGTTGTTTATTTTGCCTTATACAATTTCTCGTATTAGGAATTTGTTAGTTTTCACATACCCCTTGGGGTCAGAGCGCAGGGTCAGTCATTGTACAGCGCCCCTGGAACAATTGAAGGTTAAGGGCCTTGCTCAAGGGCTCAGCAGAGTAGGATCTCATTTGGCAGTGATGGATTCGAACCGGCAACCTTTGGGATACCAGTGCAGATCCTTAGCCTCTGAGCCACCACTCCGCCCTAAATTTCAAGGTCATGCTAATCCATTAATGCTGTGGTAGATGATTGATAGATGGTTTACAGTGCCATATTTTGTGTATTCTTTAGAAGTTTCAAAGGCACTGCAACATATCCTTAAATTAAAAATGGGAACACTAATTATATGCCTCCAAAATGTAAATCAGCCATTCTTGCATAATGGCCTAATGTAAATAATAAACGTCCCAGGTTTTTTGACTGAGGCTACTTTAATAGCTGCATACTAAAATATTTTTATTCTCTAGAATTGACAACCTTAACTTGCAAGTTTAAAAGTATACAGTTTCCAATTAAATTAAACTCTGTGATGAGCATAATACAAATCAGGGCAATAGATCTAGCTCCTTGCTCTAAGGAAAGAAATAGAAATCATTGGTATATGTGATGTTTGAATAAACAAGAATAAATGTAATTAAGTAATATTTTTCCCTCCTTGTGCATGGTTAACAGAAATATAAAGTTTTCGAATACATCCCAGTAATGTGAAACTGTTCTGCAAGTATAAACCGACAAATAACAGCATAATTTCTTGTAACGTGTTTTAGTGTAAATGCAGGTAAACTAGTTTGTAAAGAGATAGCATTAATTGAGAATCATCATATGCATTTTACTTTTTAAAATTAGGGTACTATATTAGGCATGGGGAATAATCTACAGTCTTTAATTGAATTGGTCCACCACATGAGAATATATAAGTCAAGTAGAATAACATTTTGGGCAGTCTGTGCCAGATCAAGTAGCAATTATTACTTGTACTAGCAGTGGCAGTCAAAGCCCATTTGGAGCCCTAAGCAGGATGGACAGACATTGTCCCTTTTTGTCCATAGTAGGTAGTCGATATTATTAGACTTAGATGACCTTGGAGTGGGGGTAGGGTTATGGCTGTGTTTCTGTGGGGCTCCCTTGGTGTCTGGGGCGTTCACTCTTTCAGTAGCACAAACAGCGGCCCTTTGTGTATATACTATGGACTTTAAGGAGCGTGTGCACTTTTACTTTCATAAATGGCACCCAGTGGGTATCATCACCAATTCATTATCATTAGAATTCCATGACAAGTGGAGGCCCCCCTCGTTGTCCAGAGCATAAGCGCCTCATATTACAACCTAATGGATTGATTGGCTCTCCTTATTGGTTCTTTATCGTACTGGCAGTCTGGACATGTTTGATTTGTGCCTTTTGTCAAGTGCTGAATATACTGTGGTGCTCTGCAACCATCAATTCAGTATAAGAAAATTCCAGAACCGATAAAGTTCTTTGTAGGTCCCTTGAAGAGCAAATACAAACCAATTACCTATGCCATAGTTTAGATGCAAATCAGACTATATTATAAATGTTAATTTTTTTTTCTTTCTAATTGTACAGCATTTTATCTGCATCAGACATGGTGATATTGCAGTAAATGTTTTCATTAAAACTGTGCAGGCAAAATGTCCTCTCCTTTGGCCACCTCCACCCAAGAGCCAAGTCCTTAGAATGATGTTAAAAAATAAAATACTCGTAGAATAAACAGTGAAATTGCTGACTGTGTACGTAGAAATGACATGAGAACCATGGAAAAGAAAAAAAAGGAGTCAAATAGTGAAAGATATGAGCTAGATGAAGTTTTTTCATTTTGCAAGTAAAACATATTGTGTAAAGCAGGAGCAAGATGCTCCCTTCTATTGTCAATAACTCATTTATATCCGCTCCAGGATGAGAATTTATTTTATCAATTGCAGTTTTATGTGTCATCATCAAACCAAGACTGTTAAGTAAAAATAGGCTGGGAACAGCCTCCAGCATTCATAAAATGATTTGCTTCAGTATAGGCGGCAGCTCTGAAGTACTTGCATACACATACGTGTGTCAGACACTTTATAATGAATGTGTTCCTTTATTTTAGACTGTCACTACATTTTCTCCTTTGTGCCCTTTTAGAAAATATGGAATGTTGTACTGTATATGATTACTTTTGTTTGCACTTTGTGTGCTGTAGGACACTGTAGTAAAACCCCCATCTAAGGTTACATAATTGCTGGTATTTAAGCAAGACACTTTTTGCTATTGGCAGCTGCAATCAGGATCAGTAATATACTGTAGCTATTTCTATAGCAGTTTGTACATAAACACACTGGAATTATATACAGTGCCTATAGAAAATACTCCTTTAAAATAGCCACTTTTGTCTTACAGCCTAACTTCAACACCCATTAAAAGCATCTTTTTCCAGCTTTCGTAACACATTTTGCCTTACATCATTAACATAATGAAATAATGCAACAGTTCTGAAAATCAAAATAAAAACGAAAAATTAGAATAACAGGGTTGGAAATGTGATGAGTCCCCTGATTTAATGCTTTGCAGGGCCACCTTTTGCCTTAGTGACAGCCATCAGTTTGTTTGGATATGTTTCTACAGGCTTTGCACACTGCTCTTTTTAAACCTAACCACAAATTTTCTATCAGATTTGAGTCAAAGGTTCTGAGTTTCTGACTTGGCCACTCAAGGACAGTCATTTTCCTTTCCTTCACCCACTGCGTTGTTCTTTTTGTGGTGTGTTTTGGGCCGATGCCGTGCTGTAAAGTGAACCACTTGCCTTTCTTCAGCTTTCTGACAGAGGGCTGCATGTTTTCCTCAGGAATTTGGATTTAATTGGCAGCATTCATTTTCTCATTAATTCTGACCAATCACCTAGTCCCCACTGAAGATAAAACCCCCCACAACATAATTTTCTCACCACTATGCTTCACAGTGGGTATGGTGTGTTTTAAGTGGTGTGCTGTGTTTGGCTCTTGTCATCTGTAGCCCTTGGAGTTCAGTCCACATTGTTCAATGTGACTCTTATCTGACCATAAAACCTTTTGCCACATGATATAAGAAACTTCCAAGCGTTTCTTTGCAAAGCACAAATGAGACTCAGTATGGTACTTTTTAGAACAGCCTTTTTTCTTGCCACCCAGCTATACATTTGCGTGCTTGACCTTGTGAGATTTTTGTCACATGGACCGATGGACCAATCCTGGCCATGAACCCTTGTAAGTTGTTCAAAGTTGCCATTGTCCTCTTAGGTTCCTGCATCAATATCCTCCTGACTTAGTTGTCCAGCATAGAGGGACGGGATCTAGGTAAGGTGGGCAGTGCTATATGCTCTTCACTGCTTTAAAATGCTCTGAATGTTACTCAGATGGATATATGAAGCCTTAGAAATACTTTTTGTATTTTTCTCCTAACTTATGCCTTTACACATCTTTATCCCAGAGCCCTTTTGAAAGGACCTTTAGAACTTTAGAGCAATCTAGATGAGAATAGGCCATCCAGCCCAGCAAAGCTCAGTCCTGTCCACTTAATTCTTCTAAAGTCCTACTGTCTACCTCACTACTTGGCTGCTTATTTCATGTGTTTATGGTTCACTATGTAAAGAAAAACATCCTAATGTTTGTGCAAAATTTACACTTGTTTCCAACTGTGTCCCCATTTTCTTGATCAACTAATTTTAGAATAACAGTCTTAATCCTGTTTACATACCCACTAGCTGTGGATTCCTCAAGTAACAGCTGGATTTATTCTGAAGTAATCAGAACCACTACAGTTTGTCAGGTGGTGACACCAGTTAGCCTGATGTTTGAATTAGAAGATGATTGGTTGTATGTGAGGAAGATGATAATGGACACTCTAAGGGGCTAATAAGTTATCCAAACCAAGCATTCAGGTAATTAAATTTTAATCAGTGCTCAGTATTGTTTAAAATGTTATTTTCTGTTTGATTTTGAGGATTACATTGTGTAAATACAGCCAGAAATAATTATATTTAAATTCCAGGGTATAATGTGACAAAAGGTAAGGGTTTTGACAGGATATAACAATTTTTATGCGTACTACCCAAGATGAAATAAGTGTACACTGAAAGTAAAAAGAAAATCAAAGATGATAGATTGATTGCTGGACATTTTATTTTATTTCAAGATGTGAGAAGTTGGTATTCTGGTGAATAGACACAATTCTGTGGTAGATACAGTAACAAGGGGTGGCACAGTGGTAGCACTGCTGCCTCACAATAAGGAGACCAGGGTTTGCATCTTGTGTCCTACCTGTATAGAGTTTGCATGTTCTTCCAGTGTCTGTGTGGGTTTCCTCCCTCTGTCCAAGTACAGATTAGTTGAATTGGCAATGTTAAATTGGCCCTAGTGTGTGTGTGTGTGTGTGTGTATTCGCCCACCGGTTTGTTCATGCTTTGTGTCCCATGCTAGCTGGGGTAGGCTCCAGCACGCATACTTGCCCTCTTGCAAGGATTAAGCGAGTTAGAAAATGACATGGCGTAGTACTAGAAAGAAACACATTCACTATAGAAACAAAAGAGTGCAAACAATTTCATTTTGTGGCTCCTTGAAAAGCTGAGAGCTTTGAGAATTTTATGTATGATGTTAGACAAACAAGTATATGCCTACTCATTCGAATTTGCTTGTCAATATGATCATATAGAGTTGGGTATTTTAGATTTTCATTCATAGTTCTTAGATAACTGACTGGATACTGCACAAAGGTTTATTGTGAGATGACTTGTATAAAGTTTTTGGGCATCTACATTTTTATGGCAAACTCTTTCATTTAATTATTTTCTCAAGTTAGCCTATGTACCAGAAAGTAAATTATGGGCTGCCTTAGCAGCCAACATGACTTTTAAAGTAATTACAGGTTGTACAGTGGTTGCTGTATCCAAAAACTTCTTTGCAAACTGTTACAAAAAATTGAAATCGGAGAAAATGGAAATATGACCTCCTTTTTTTTTATTTTAGTGCCAATGCAGTATCAAGTAGAGATGGGCTAGACACTGAGACAGGGAATGACTCCATTCTTAGCCAGCGACGTGATAGAGGTCGTCGACGGCCCCGTGATGGTGAGTAAGATGCCTCAGCAATTGCCATCCCAAGTGACCTATATAACTTGGTTTTAAAATTTTTTAAAGGTGCCTTATCAGGGATCCTTAGTTGGTTTGTCGTGTGGTGGGTGCAGCAATGCGCTGTATCAGCGCATCCTCCTAACCTCCTCCTCCTTATATAGGTAGCCTACTAGGACTTTAGTTATTCTGCTTCCTCACATTCCCATAGACCTGGGTTACATTCCATTTGCAATAATTACTGACATTTTAAATGTTAGCACTGTGTTTACAATGGTTTTTATTGGTTATTGTAGCTTCTCACGACATTATGAAAATTTGTGTGTTAAATAATTGAGGTTTCTATATTCTGTGTATTGATTGCCAGTAAATTAATAAGGGTACCCACTAATCAAATAGCATCCCAACCTTGATTGGTTGGGATTTTTGCATGCTGTGTTGCTGGAATGGGCTTGTCCCCTTTGTGACCCTGTATTAGAATAAGCTACTTCAGAAAATGGACCTTCAAAATTATTAGGATGAATGAGATTGCATGTTCACAATTTAACTTGACAGATTTTTTGGAACACAATGACTAGACCATTGCATTATTTACTTTAGTGTCCCTTTTCCTGCATTGTGTTGCTGCATGTGTTTTATTTGTTTAATTAAAGAAAAAAATCATGATGGACCATCTTGGCACTGTAATATAAAGATGAAAACCCTAAAGCTAATGCTGTGTCTATGCAAAAATGTTCCATGAAATGAGCCAGCATGCATGCAGTGTTGGTTGACTTCTGTCCTGTACCTCATGTTGCTGTGAGAGGCTTCATATTCCCATGACCACCTAAAGGAAAATGTCAGAAAATAAACAGACAGGTGCTTCTTAACACTTATTTAAAAAGCACATTTTATATAAACTATTATGAAACATTCTAACATATATAACATATTAATAAGCTATTCTTTATTTTATGTAAAGAAGGGATTCCCAACCTTTTTCACCCTGTTTACTCCATGGCAACTTTTTGAAAGTAAATTAGTAGTACCATCTTTGTACAGGACACTAATTCAGGGGTGCCCAATGCATCAATCGCGATCAACTGGTAGATCACAAAGGTAGTGCAGGTAGATCGCGTTGCATTCAAAAATTTTTTTTTTTTTAAACGTTATTCTATTATATATCCTCCCTATGGCATTTGCCACTTGATTGACATACAGGGTGGCCAGTCTGAGATCTCTTGTCTTCTAACACACTGGTCATCCTGCACGCTGGAAAACTCTGGCTGTGATCTAGTTAGCCTTCCAATTTATATCGACTAAAGAAGGGATTTAAAAAAAAAAATTGTTTGGGAGGGTATGGGCTGGATGTGGAATTGGAAGATGATTTTTTTTCTCACAATGTCACAATCGAAGTGCATTTGTCTGATATGTCAATCTATCATTGCTATTCCAAAGAAGGAAAATGTGGAAAGGCACTTTCAAACTGTTTATAAAAACTACGAAACTGACTTCTTTCCGAAAAGCGATTTGAGAAAGAGAAAGGAAAGGGAACTAAAATCGCAGTTAATCGGACAGCCATCATTTTTCACTCGGCTGAATTCTAAAGCTCCTTGACTGAATTATTCGGCTGTACTTATTTATGCGAGTCAGCCTTTTCCCACATGAAGATTATTAAATCCAAATACTGTAGTGACCATAAATGTATTGAATTTATTGAAAAGGTAATTCAGTTATGCAAGGAACAACAACATATATAAAATATACTCAGTGTGTATATATATATATATATATATAATCATGTTTAATGTAGGTAGATCATTTCGACCTGATCATTTTAAAAGTAGCCCGCAAGCCGAAAAAGTGTGGGCACCCCTGCACTAATTCAATGCAGGGCAAATTCACATACACATTCAGACTTGTTCAAACCAGTGGCTAGTGCTTAACACCCAAGGCCACAAATGTAAGCGATTATTGAAGTGGTTGTACATATATACACACCCTTATTCACTTATACCAAGTTGGTTTAAAGTCTCAGATCAATCTTAACATGCGTGTTTTTGAAATGTAGAAGGATGGTGTGATCAGTAAATTTAAAGATTAACATTTTTTAAATTAAATTTAATGTTAATATTAACATTTCCAAACCAACCCAGAAAAATATTTAAGTTAATGTTGGCTAAGTGCAGGTTCTACTAGAAGTGTTTTTATTATTAAAATAACTTTAAAAACTGTCAGCTTCCTCAGACAGCAGAAACTGGTGTTCCTTCTTGTAGACTTCTTCTGTGTTCTGATTCAAAGTCAACTTTGAGTCTTTAATTGCAAAAAGTTGATATTACTGTTATTCGGTATGATCTGACTATACCAAGTAATCATTTTAACTGGTAAAATTTAATTATTCCTACTCATATGAACAAGATCAAATTTTTGAGCCATTTATGACCATTTTACTACTCTGAGCCACTTAATAAATATGGACACTTAAATAGTTTGATGAACATAGACAGAACTACATTTTGATAGTTAAATTCATACCAAATAAGCAGATCTACTGTAATAATTAGAGAGAGTGGTATTTTTCACAATTAAAGTATAAAAGAATGCTAAAGAATCACTTTTTCATGTTCTTAAAGTGTGAGCACTCGTTTATAGGTTTATAGTTGCACTTTAAGACTATTTGAGTATCATTATATTACTGTTCCTTATATGCTGCTAAACATGAGGTTTTTTAATTAGAATCACATCATTAATTCAGTTTTAACATCTAATATTAGGATCTTGAATGGTAGCATAACCTATAGCGTTTGGAGATATTTGCAGATTATCATTTAAAACTACTTTTAGACCTATAGTGTGCTTTTTAAGGAGGACATTTAAGTCATTAGACTGACCTTTGACCTAAATAATGTATAACTAATGGAATCTGCATATCTACACATAATATAAATTAACATTTACTAAAATAAGTAAATAGATAGGACACTGAGCTTAAAATAATATCATTTACCCCCAACAGATTTGTTATAGTGGGGAAGAAAGAAACCTAATGCTCAAGTTAGAACCAATTAATGCTTCAGCTGTCGGAATTCTTTTTTTTTTAATTCTTTTCTGTGGTTTCAGTTGGGTGGTAAAAGTAACTCTTTATCTTACCATGAGGTGTGAATTGCTTCACTTCAACACACCTACCAATGTGTAGGCACACGCGCCCTCTCATGACTGGCTAGAAAATCTAAAGCATTATAGAGAATGCTTGAACAAGCAAAAAGCACCATGGGTAACAGAGCCTTTTAAATAATATATAATGTTGCCTTAGGATTTTAAAGTCATTACTGTACTTTAGTTTTAACAGATAATCATTTATAATATTTACCTAATTATCTGGTTTGTCCAGCTCATGACGTTAAACCGAGCCGATTAACAATGGTGAACGACTGGCGCCGGTCAAATAACTGGTCTAACTCGCTAGTTGCGAGCAGGGTGTGGTGATACCCTTGGTAGTTAAAAGCTACCAAAACGGCGGATGAACCTAACAGAGAGGTAAACGGCGTCTACCTATGCTAGAGAACTAGCTTAGCGAGGAGAGGACTGTGGAACCGTCTCGTGAATCAATCCACAAGAAACAAAACATGAGAGGACGACTTAATAAAACGGAATGCCAGCTGGGCGGTCGCCTGGATAAACAAGTGCCCCGTCGTAGACCTAGGGCAACCCTGGGGTTTACTTCATTAAATGAGTTACAGGGAAGGACCAGACAAACAGAGAGGCTGATTGATGCAAAACATTATGCATCAATCGGAACATGGAACGTGAGGACACTCTGGAAGGACGAGAGCCTTGAACTACTTGTCGACCATCTTAACAAGTGGTTCAGATGGGATGTCATCGGTCTGTCAGAGGTGAGAAGAATGAAACAGGGCTTAGTGGAACACGATGGACGCAAACTTCTGTACTCAGGCGAAGAGAAAGTACATCAAGGAGGTGTCGGTTTGTTACTTTCAAAAAAGGCAGTTAAGAGCTTAATCGACTGGAACCCGGCGTCACCAAGAATCATCAGTGCACGGTTCACTGGACAAGGCCATAACATCACCATCATTCAAGTGTACGCACCAACTACAAGACATAGTGATGAGGCTGTCAATCACTTCTATTAGACCTTACAGCAAGTCATCGACAAGGCGCCAAGAAGGGACATCAAGATTATAATGGGCGACTTCAATGCGCAAGTCGGTATCGATAACGACACATGGAAAGGCGTGCTGGGACACTTTGGCTATGGCTCAATGAACGAAAGAGGGGAACGACTTCTCCAGTTCTGCAGGCACAATAAACTGAACATCATGAACACCTGGTTCAACCATAAGCCATCAAGGAAACGGACATGGAGCTCACCCGGAGATCGAACCCAGCAGATGATCGACTACATCATGATCGATCAGAGATGGCGTAGCTGTGCCCATAACACACACAGTTTCCCAAGCGCAATAGTGCCGAATGTGCACAACGATCATAACTTCGTGATGGGCAACTTCAAGTTAAGATTCAATATCCAAAAAAGAACGGTCACAAAGAAGGTGGATATCGAACGACTGTAAATACCCGAAGTCAAAGAAAGTTATAAGATTGAACTAAAAAATCGTTTTGAAGCGCTTGGTGGTCTAGTTGAAGAAACGAACGTGGACGAAGCACTGGAGGCCGTCAACGACACAATTAAGAGAACAGCGGAGGAGGTAATTGACCTTAAGAGATACAGAATGGCCCCATGGATTAGTGACGAAGTGCTCGACCTGTCTGACCAACGACAAGCTGTGAAGGCAATGAAGAACAATAATCCACAGGACGAGAATTTGAAACAACTATACTCACAGCTCAGGATCATCATAGACAAAAAGATTGAGGAGTGCCGAGAGGATTGGTTTAACAGACAGTGCTGCGAGGCAGAGGAAGCAAGCCGAAAAAATGCTATGCGCACTCTCTTTCAAAAGGTCAAAACGCTCAAGAAAGGAGTTAAGCTGACTGAAAGGTGCAACAACATCAGAGACAAGGATGGCAACCTGCTCACCAAGGACATCGACATTCTTAAGCGATGGTATGAATATAGTAGAGGCCTTTACAATGCAAACATTGAAACGGATGGTGACGTTCTTGAACAATTATGGCCTAATTGCAAGAGAGAGGAAGAAGAGCCAGACCTTCTTGAAAGCGAAGTAAGAGCAGCCATTATGAAGATCAAGATACGGAAAGCTCCTGGTATCGACGACATTGAAGGAGAGCTAATCAAAAGCGGCGGAAGAGCAATGGTTCAAATCATGCACAAGATCTGCAACAAGATATGGGACATAGAAAAATTTCCGACGCTTTGGACTAAGTCTCTTATAGTTACTATTCCAAAAAAAGGGGATACCACTAAATGCGAGAACTACCGCATGATAAGCCTTATCTGTCACGCAAGTAAGATCATCTTGGAGATTATCAGGAGCCAGATGAAGAACGCGATAGAAGTGCAAATGACGGAGGAGCAAGCCGGATTCAGGTCAGGACGTGGTACAATTGAGCAGATCTTCTCACTCAGACTGTTATGTGAAAAGTATCTCTCATTACAGGATAAAGAGCTTCACTTGATTTTCATCGACTTCAAGAAAGCATTTGACCGAGTGTGGCACCAAGGCCTCTGGAAAGTATTACATCACTACGGCATACACCCAAAGCTGATCAGTCTGATGGAGAACCTGTACAAGCGAACGCAGAGTGCCATAAGAGTCGGAAGAGAGGTGACAGAGTGGTTCAAACTAGCAATCGGAGTACGCCAAGGCTGCATACTGTTGCCGGATCTCTTTAACATCTATCTAGAGCACATTATGCGGGAGGCACTCGACGGACTAGAAAGCAAAGGAGCATGCGTGAATGGCAGAACGATTAACAATCTTCGTTTTGCTGATGACATCGATCTTATAACTGAACTCCGCAGTCACGCACAACTCCTACTAAATAAGGTGGAAAGCGTCAGTTCTAGATACGGACAAGAGATAAGTGACACCAAGACAGCATGGATGCTGCTGAGCTCAAAGCCTGAGCAAGAAACGAAGAAAAGAGTTGAAGAGGGCATGTTGCTCAGAGGAAAGAAACTGCAGCATGAAGACAGTTTTAAGTATTTAGGATCAACCTTAACCACAACGTGCGACAGCTTGAAAGACATCAGAACGAGAATAGCCATAGCCTTAAGTTCAATGAGTGGCCTGGACAGTATCTGGAAGAACAAGAACATCAATTAGATAACCAAAATGAGACTATACAACTCGCTTATAGTACCGATTGCCCTGTACGGATGCGAAACGTGGACTCTTAGAAGTGCTGAAGAAAAACAACTGCTCGTGTTCGAGATGACAGCGCTCAGAAAGATACTTGGAGTACGCATCATAGACAAGATGAGAAACGAAGACATCAGGAAAGCCCTCAACCAGACAGAAACGATAGTGCAACGAGTGCACGAACGACAACATAAGTGGCTAGGTCATGTACTCCGGATGGACAAGAATAGGATTGCTAACATCACACTACATGGAAGAGTGGATGGAACCAACAAGAGAGGGCACCCAAGAATGACATGGGTGTCGATGGCACTCTCAAGATATGACATGGGATTGCAAGATATAATGCGGACGGCCCAAGACAGAGAGATCTGTGGCGTTTGATGTCTCCTCATGCTAGAGCCCACGTCGACGTGTAATTACAACACTGAGATATGGCAAAAGAAGAAGAATCAGGTTTAGACAAGCATAGACATAGAATTACTAGACGCCGCATGACCAGCAGCATCGTACGTCAACATCGCCATCCTATTGTGAGTGGCACTGCTGTGGAGTGAAGTAATGGATAAAGATGTCTCACGCATGTGCTGCTTGGGATTGTACAAACCGCTGTACGCTCTAAACCAAATCCCGTGGGATTACGTTTCATAGGTATGGCTGAACAATTGTTTTGGTTATATTTGGCCATTAGAAAATCCTATTTTATAATCTTAGCACTCAAGGTCACCTTACAATATAGATAGTAAAATTAAAACGAGAATGATACATCAAAAAGCAATAATTACCAAACAAACAAAGATAACTGGCAGTAACAGTGCAAAATTCACAACTGGTATGCCAGTTTGAAAAGATAAGTTTTGATGGCAGTTTTAAAATGTTATTGAATCGAGCTGACATATATGTGAGGGAAGAGAATTCCCGAGTTGAGGAGCACTATGAGAGACGCTTGAGCTCCCATAGAACAGAGTTTGATGTGTGGTACAGAAAGTAGAGCTGCAGATGAGGATCTGAGTGAGCGAGAGGAGTGTAAGTCTGTAGGAGATCAGTGAGGTTGTGGAAAGCTTTAAATGTTAAGAGCAGTATTGTGTATTATATTCTGTAGTTAACAGGGAGCCAGTGAAGTTGAGAGAGAATAGGTGTAATATGTTCAGTGGATTTAGAACAGGTTATTATCCTGGCAGCAGAGTTTTGAAGAAGTTGTAAGCGATGGATAAGTTTTTGTGGGATGCCAGATAGAATAGCATTACAGTAATCTATAAGTGAGGTGACTCGGGCATTAACCAATACTTCAGTACTGTGTTGCGTAAGAACAGGACGAAGTCTGGAAATGTTTTGGAGATGGAGGAAGGCAGTCCAAAAAATGTTACTTATATGGGAGGAATTATTTAATAATAATAATAATAATAAAAATAATAATAATAATAATAAATATTATTATTATTTAATATTTGCCATTATTAGTGTATAAATGGATATACAGTAATCCCTCGCTGTATCGCGCTTCGACTTTCGCGGCTTCACTCTATCGCGGATTTTATATGAAAGCATAACTAAATAAATGCTAAATATAACGCGGATTTTTCGCTGCTTCGCGGGTTCTGCGGACAATGTGTCTTTTTACTTCCTGTATATGCTTCCTCAGTTGGTTTGCCCAGTTGATTTCATACAAGGAACGCTATTGGCGGATGGCTGAGAAGCTAACCAATCAGAGCACGCAGTTAAGTTCTCCTGACTGAGAAGCTAACCAATCAGAGCACGCAGGAGCTATGCAGTGTTAACCAGGAAGTTTCATCTCGCTCATTCAGCATCAACGTGCTTCGCTATGTAAAGAGTTGTGCTCTTTTGTGTTTATCTTTGTGCATAGTCAAGCCCTTCATTATGGCTCCAAAACAATCTGCTACTGCTTCAGGTGCCGTGCCCAAGCGCAAGAAGAAGATGTTAACGATTGCCGAAAAGGTAAACGTTTTGGATTTGTTGAAGGCTACGATTCTTTTTATTTAAAAAGTAGGAAAGGAATATAAGATCTACGGCTGCAGCGTCCTTTTAACCAGGGTGCAAAACGAGTTGCAAGTGGATGTAATAAGGCAGTAGTCTGGATGGAATCTGCTTTAGGGATTTGGATTGAAGACTGCCAGAAGAACAACAACGGCAGTGCTACACAATCGCCTGAAGTGGCTCCTTTACAAGGGCTGTAATGCTCTCCTTTGTTGTGCAGTAAAATTAAACTCATTGTTATCGGACAAGTCATCGTGTCATTGTTGGTGAGTAACCATAAATAATTAATACATTTACTGTATACTATTTTTCTTGCAATGCACGTATTTATTGCTGGTGACCTGTCTATCGTAATGGCTGTAACATATGTGATATCGGAGACACTCAATATCTTTAAAATAATATTTAGGTTTTACTGTATATAAACAGTGTGTGTTTATATACATAATTTCAATGAATCTTACCTAATATTTAAGAGAATACAAAGGGATTATGCTGTATAACGCTGCGGGGAATATTTATAAACAGTGCGGGAGAGTTTATAAGGGCTTAAAATATATAAAAATAACCATACAAACATATGGTTTCTACTTCGCGGATTTTCACCTATCGCGGGGGGGTCTGGAACGCAACCCCCGCGATGGAGGAGGGATTACTGTAAGTAATTCCTTTTAAACGATTTGCCAAAATCTGTTGTATGTAAACGATACTGTTTTAAACGTTACTGTTTTTTGATCAGAAAACCCGGTTTCCACGTCTACCTGTATTAGTTTAAATGGCACTTTTGCCACTCGCAATAGGGCAGACGCGCTGACGTATCGTGTCGACTGGGCAACACAGTGAATGCGGCGTCTACCTATATATGTCTGTGTAGACAAGGACTTGCCATGAATGCTCCACGTCAGTACTTCCATTCCCAGTTGCCACAGTGCCTATTTACAAATTGCAGGTCAATATTAAAAAATAAATCAATGGTGTGCTGTTTCATATTAGAAAAGCTAAAATACTATAATACACTAAAATTCCCAGAGCCTACGAAAAAACTCGTAGATCTGGCCCACCTTAAATCCATTCGCTCCTCTCCGTCAGCGTCTTTTGTCCTGTAAATGGGCCAATAAAGACAAGCAGCAAGCACCCTGGTATCCCATCCTCCCACCGCCGCAGAACATGCACAATGTTCTCTGAGCTCATGCCTTGATTGATTATCTGGGAGTGAAGTGCTGGAGTTTTAGAGTGGAAATAATAGATTGTTATTTGGAACACATACATTTCATGTGTGTTCCGTTTCTATAATAATCTGTGTAAACACATTGTTAAAACAGAAACTATTTTAATATTTTAATAGTAAATGACAAAATGTTGGCATAAACTATATAATGTGTGAAGCCTGAAGTCCAAAGATCAAATAAACACTTTAACAAAAGGTTCAAGGAGGATACAACAGCTTCCGTGGCATAGCGGTAAGATTTGCTGACTTGTAATCAAGAGTCCCCGGTTCGATTCCGACTGCCTCTTATATTTGCCATTTTCAGTAGTGAGCTGCTGTTATTGTTAATATTATACAGTACACAAATACATTTGGTTTGCGTCTATAACAGACAGTGTACATTTATAGGACTTGTAAAAGTTAACTTTTTTTTTTTTTTCCACTTTTATTCTCTCAGTCACAATCACGATATATACTACCGCCCTAGGGATCTGACACTGTTACTTTTTATTTGAAACTGGGAGTAACTGTAGATGTGAGTGGTGTTTTGAGGCAATGGAACTGGACATTCTCTGATCTGGAGGGATTAAAGCTGACACACAAACGCTGGTGAATCTGCCTTCTTCGTATCTCACCGTCACTTGATTTTTTGTATTCAGTTTTATTGAGTGTTCCTGTTCACACTGAATTAGTATGCACCTTATGGTCTATGATGTCAAAAAAAAGCCCAAAAAAAACAGAGACATACAGTGCATCCGGAAAGTATTCACTTTTTCCACATTTTGTTATGTTACAGCCTTATTCCAAAATGGATTAAATTCATTTTTTTTCCTCAGAATTCTACACACAACACCCCATAATGACGTGAAAAAAAGTTTACTTGAGATTTTTGCAAATTTATTAAAAATAAAAAAATTGAGAAAGCACATGTACATAAGTATTCACAGCCTTTGCCATGAATGTTTCCCCTGATCATCCTTGAGATGTTTCTGAACCTTAATTGGAGTCCACCAGTGGTAAATTCAGTTGATTGGACATGATTTGGAAAAGCACACACCTGTCTATATAAGGTCCCACAGTTGACAGTTCATGTCAGAGCACAAACCAAGCATGAAGTCAAAGGAATTGTCTGTAGACCTCCGAGACAGGATTGTCTCGAGGCACAAATCTGGGGAAGGTTACAGAAAAAATTCTGCTGCTTTGAAGGTCCCAATGAGCACAGTGGCCTCCATCATCTGTAAGTGGAAGAAGTTCAAAACCACCAGGACTCTTCCTAGAGCTGGCCGGCCATCTAAACTGAGCAATCGGGGTAGAAGGGCCTTAGTCAGGGAGGTGACCAAGAACCTGATGGCCACTCTGTCAGGGCTCCAGAGGTCCTCTGTGGAGAGAGGAGAACCTTCCAGAAGCACAACCATCTCTGCAGCAATCCACCAATCAGGCCTGTATGGTAGAGTGGCCAGACGGAAGCCACTCCTTAGTAAAAGGCACATGGCAGCCCGTCTGGAGTTTGCCAAAAGGCACCTGAAGGACTCTCACACCATGAGAAACAAAATTCTCTGGTCTGATGATACAAAGATTGAACTCTTTGGTGTGAATGCCAGGCGTCACGTTTGGAGGAAACCAGGCATCGCTCATCACCAGGCCAATACCATCCCTACAGTGAAGCATGGTGGTGGCAGCATCATGCTGTGGGGATGTTTTTCAGCGGCAGGAACTGGGAGACTAGTCAGGATAAAGGGAAAGATGACTGCAGCAATGTACAGAGACATCCTGGATGAAAACCTGCTCCAGAGCGCTCTTGACCTCAGACTGGGGTGACAGTTCACCTTTCAGCAGGACAACGACCCTAAGCACACAGCCAAGATATCAAAGGAGTGGCTTCAGGACAACTCTGTGAATGTCCTTAAGTGGCCCAGCCAGAGCCCAGACTTGAATCTGATTGAACATCTCTGAAGAGATCTTAAAATTGCTGTGCATCGACGCTTCCCATCCAGCCTGATGGAGCTTGAGAGGTGCTGCAAAGAGGAATGGGCGAAACTGGCCAAGGATAGGTGTGCCAAGCTTGTGGCATCATATTCAAAAAGACTTGAGGCTATAATTGCTTCCAAATCTGCATTGACAAAGTATTGAGCAAAGGCTGTGAATACTTATGTACATGTGATTTCTCAGTTTTTTTATTTTTAATAAATTTGCAAAAACCTCAGGTAAACTTTTTTCACGTTGTCATTATGGGGTGTTGTGTGTAGAATTCTGAGGAAAAAATGAATTTAATCCATTTTGAAATAAGGCTGTAACATAACAAAATGTGGAAAAAGTGATGCGCTGTGAATACCTTCCGGATGCACTGTAGGTATATATATTTGGAATTATTCATTTTATGACCTGTTTAGTACATTTCAGAAAGCATTGTTGCACAAATACACCATTATTCATAATCATTTGCATAACATCTTGCGCTTGTAATCGGTGGCCGCATGTTTTTTTTTTTTTTCCGATCTTGCCAGTATCCACGTTGCTGTATTAGGCTGTGTCTTTTGTACTGCAGGAAATGCAGAGGAAAGAATAGTACAAAGAGGTCAGTTCAGCGCTATATGCAATCATCAAATTCAAATGTTAAGAGTTCACACACACGCAAGGACCGTTCTTCCTACATTTACAACATGTGTACCTGTTGCAATGCGCACACTTCTCTCTATGCTGTAGTTTCTATTATATTGAAAGGGCACCTGACTCAGTTTACTTTCCTGGAGAAAACAGCCCCATACAGCAACATGGACACTGGCAAGATCGGGGGGGAAAAAAAAAATACGCGGTCACCGATTACAAGTGCAAGATGTTATGCGAATGAATATGAATAATATTGCATCCGTGTCACAATGTTTTCCGAAATGTACTAAACAGGTCATAAAATGAATAATTCAAATATCATATATACCTATGTCTCTGTTTTTTTTTTTTTTCTTTTCTTTTACATCATAGGCAATAAGGTGCATACTAATTCAGTGTGAACATCAACACGCAATAAAACTGAATACAAAAAATCAAGTGACGGTGAGATACAAAGAAGGCAGATTCACCAGCATTTGTGTGTCAGCTTTTATCCCTCCGGATCAGAGAATGTCCAGTTCTACTGCCTCAAAACACCACTCACATCTACAGTTACTCTCAGTTTCAAATAAAAACTAACAGCGTCAGATTCCTAGGGCGGTAGTATGTATCGTGATTGTGACTGAGAGAAAAAAAGTGAAAAAAAAAAAAGGTAACTTTTACAAGTCCTATAAATGTACACTGTCTGTTACAGACGCAAACCAAATGTATGTGTACTATATAATATTAACAATAAGAGCAGCTCCCTACTGAAAATGGCAAATCTAGGAGACAGTCGGAATCGAACCGGGGACTCTTGATTACAAGTCAGCAAATCTTACCGCTACCCCACGGAAGCTGTTGTATCGTCCTTGAACCCTTTGTGAAAGTGTTTATTTGATCTTTGGACTTCAGGCTTCACACATTATATAGTTTATGCCAACATTTTGTCATTTACTACTAAAATATGAAAAATGTTTCTGTTTTAACAATGTGTTTACACAGGTTATTATAGAAATGGAACACACATGAAATGATCTATTATTTCCACACTAAAACTCCAGCACTTCACTCCCAGATAATCAATCAAGGCATGAGCTGGGAGAAAATTATGCACGTTCTGCGGCAATGGGGGGATGGGATACCAGGCTGCTTGCTGCTTGTCTTTATCGGCACATTTACAGGACAAAAGACGCTGATGGAGAGGTGCGAATGGATTTAAGGTGGGCCGGATCTATGAGTTTTTTCATAGGGTCTGGTAATTCTAGTGTTAATGAAAAGCTGTTATGCTTTGGCTGTGAAATAATTTACAACATAACCTAACACTTAATCCAGTTCATTGTTGTGAGGGAGGCAGAGACTATCCTGGCACCAGTGGGCATAAAACAGGGTACAGCAATGTGTGCACTGCATAGGGTGCCAGCACATCACCGAGCCATTCATGCAACACCCACACATGCTCATAAAGGATCCAGTTTAGAATTGGCAGTTAATCTAACCTGCACATATTTTATTGTGGAATCACACCACGAGCCAACCCAGATCAGACATTTGTAATTCTGATGTCAGTGTTCATGGCTAGCCACTGATAGTTGCCACAGTGCAAAGGCCCACAGGTGGAGGTATTACAGTTTTTTGCAGTTACCACAATGCAAATGTCCCAACTCAGATGGATCATGGTGTGATTCATAACCAAGTATCTTGTTTTTTGGTGTTGTGTACTCAAAGAAAAAGCCTTGGAGACATGTACCCCAAACGGAAAATGACTGGGCATAGGATTCAACCTCAAGAAAGTGGATCTCAATGTAAATTATTTTATTCTGATTCTACAATTTCTGTAGTATTAGTCTTAGAGATCATAAGATGTCATTAAATGGACTTCAGATTCAGCCTAGTTAAGTAACTCCTAACTCCACAGAATTTTCTTAGGTATTTATTACACAAATTGTTACCATCACACTAGCATTCCAAACTAGCTGTAACACAGTTATGAGAAAGCAGCTGCCCAGATTGTAAAAGAGTTGTGTGGCTCACTCGCCTCTGAATGTTGATTGAACTGTGAGGGTGACACAAGAAAATTGATATTTTCATTTGGACTGTGTTGATTGATGTGTCATGGTAACAGAAGTACACTTATTTTAACAAATGATATTACAATTTATTGATATGCACAATGATTAGAGAAATATATTATGTGTTGAAATATAAGGGTGCAGAATTACCACAGGAGTTATAAATGGTGATTATTGTCCTTGATATTAGAATTGCAATTAATTATTTAAATTAATAAAACTGCAGTGAAATAAATACTTTGTGTTATTAACTGCATATACCATGTTCTGTACACAGAACAGTAAAACCTCAATTTAGCGGGGAAGAACAAAAATTGTTAATTTGAAATTATTAAATTCTGGATTAGATAAAAAAAAATAAAATTCTACTATTTAAAATAATGTCTTTTTATTTTTTTTGCAATAAAGATACGGCACACCTGTTACAAATATTTATCCCTGCGTTTAATACATTAAATACAGTAAATTACTGATATTCACATAATTAAAAATAAAATTTAAGTATAACACAAATATTCCATTTTTATTTCTCAAAATAAATATTACATGTAGGGAAGTATTAAATATGGGAATGGTTAAATTGGGTTTCTTCTGTATTAAGAAAACAAATGTTGCCTTTTTACATTTACAGTTATTTGTTTGGCAGATGCTTTTATCCAAAATGACTTACAAAAGAGCTAAACATAATCGAGTAGCATTAGGCTAGAGTCTTTTTGTTCTGCAAGTGTAGTAGGACAGGTAACAAAAGTTGATTTCTACTAATGAAAAGATGTAATAACTAATACAATTACAAACTTAGATTAACAATAGATAAAGCAATTACACTTAATGTAACAACAAATCAACCAACAGTATGAAAGATCACAGAGCAAAGTTCCAACCTCCCCACCTAATTTTTTTTCATATTCTCAGAACAGATGGGTCTTTGCTCACTTCTTAAATACATTAAGGGTGTCAGCAGTCCTGACAGAGGTGGGTAGCTAATTCCACCAACTAGGAACTACACAGGAAAAGAGTCTGGATTGAGACTTGATACCACTCAGAGGTAGCATCACCAGATGCTGTTCCCTGGCAAACCTGAGTAGTTGAGAAGGAGCATAGCACCTCCATATATGCAGGTGCTGAACCATTGACTATTCTGTAGGCAATCATCAGGGATTTGAACTTAGTGTGTGCTGCTACAGTGGGCCAATGCAGCAACATGAAGAGAGGTGTGACATGTGCCTGTATTGGCTGGTTAAACACAAGATGGACAACTGTATTCCTGCCAGAAGTGAGTTACAGTACATTAGTCCAGATGCAACAAGACCAAAGCCTGAGCCGAAAGTTCTCTTTCATATTCCATCGTTCATGATACCTCCATGAACAAGAAACAGTAGAAATGTGGTCTGAAAAAGATAGCTGCTTATCAATCACCACCCCATGGATGCATACTGACTTGGCAGGTGTTAGCGACAATGAGCCATGCTGTACAGAGATGGGGAGTTGAACAGACTGGCTGGCCGGGATCACAAGAAGCTCAGTTTTTCGCAGGCTCAGCTGTAGATGGTGGTCCTTCATCCAGGTTGAGATGTCCGTCAAAATGCACAGACTCTAGCTGATACTATGCTGGCTTCAGGAGGGAGAAACATTTACAGCTGTGTATCATCAGCATAGCACAGATAAGTGAAATCGTGGGATTGGATGGTGGAACCCAGTGATGGGGTGTACAAAGAGAAAAGTAGAGGACCCAGCACCAATCCTTGGGGCACCCCTGTGGATGTCAGATGTGCCTTTAATAACTGTCCTTGCCAAGACACACTGTAGGATCTGCCCAAGAAGTAGGACTTAGACAGTCTGAGAGCAGTCCAAGCGATGCAACTGTCAGAGAGGGTGGCAAGAGGGATGATATGGTTGACCATATGGAATGTGGAGGAGAGGTCTAAAAAGGATCAGAACCATTGACATGTTGGTAGTTCTAGCAAGTCGTAGCTGGTCAACTGCAGTCAGTAGAGCCATCTCAGTCAAGTGGTTCCTGTAGAATCCAAACTAGTTGGTATCAAGCAATTCATTCTAGGTATTGATGATGGCAGAAGAAAAGGATGCAAGAAGAGTTTGGTAGTTATCCAGGTCTGCCTGAGCTCAGTCAGTTGATTGTAGTGCAGGCCTGGTAGTGAGAGGACAAACATTGTTAAGACAAGAGGACAGAGTCGAGCATAGGGTGTCTGTGGCAGTATTGGTGTGGAGATGAGAATTGGTCAGGAGGAGTTAGAGCATGGAGAAGACTATGGAAGAAAAATGGGTGGTAGACAGGGAATGGAGGTGAAAGTGGAAAGAAACAGTTGGGGGAGGAGAAGAAGTAGAAGAGGGAAGCAGTAGAGAGAAATGAATGGAAAAAATGGTCAGATGAATATACAGGGTGAGCCAAAAAGAAGTACCACATTTCAAACGTTTATTCTACAAAAACGCTGCAAGATAAAGTAAACACACAAGAAAGGGTATACAAAATGGATTTTTTTTCACTGTGTTTTAAAAATGATGTCTTCAAGGTGGTGGCCATCATTAGCAATACACTCTTCGAGACAATTTGTGAACGCTTGCATGACTTGTTCAGCCATTTCAAGGAGAATAGCAGTGATTATGTGGCGAATAGTGTCCTTGAGGGCTTCAAGGTTTTGAGGTTGATGTGTGTATACCTTCCAATTGAGATAGCTCCACAAAAAGAAATCACATGGGGCGAGATCAGGCGAACACGAAAGCCACCCGACATTGCCACACGAGGAGATCAGCTTCCCTGGAAACATCTCCCACAAAACTTGCATGGATTTCCGTGCCGTATGAGCTGTTGCACCATCCTGTTGAAACCAGGCATCTACCACATCCATTTCTTCCGGTTGGGGCAGTATTTCAGTGTAACGTTCTGAAGTAATGGCAACCGTTGCTCCCCCCAACCCAAAAGAAGTAAGAGCCTACAATGCCAAATTCTGCAACGGCACACCAAACTGTAGCACACTTACTGTGCAGGGGTCTCTGAAGTTCATGAGGGTTGGTTTCAGCCCTGTAGCGAAAGTTTTCCTTCTTTACGCAACTGTGGAAGAAAGACACCGAGGAAGACAGGAGTGCAATTTAATCAATGTTAGTTTATTTAAAAAAAATAATAAACAGGTGAGTAATGAGCATGGAGCTTTCTGCTTGCAAGTCAGAAAGACTCTCACTTACCCTTCTTCAGGCTGCTTATATAGTTTTATTTACCTCCCTGTGCCCTTTACTCTAATATTTTTTAATTTGCTTCAGCGCTTCCTCTTTTTGCAAGATTTTACTCTATGTCAGCATATTTTATTTTTAGACATAGACATAGAACAGTCTATTTTGCTAAAGGTTGCTTGTAGGAAATAATAAAAACATTTGTTTAACAGTTATCACCCTTCTTTAAATATTCTTGCTTACACACACATATATTGTATAGTAGTCAATTCCTTATATCAGTATATCAATATCAGTAAAACAGTAATACATACATTATAGCATTGTATTATATATTGTAGCTTCCACACAACCATTCAAATGGAAATGTGCCTCGTTGCTGCACATGACGATGGCATCTCGATGAATGTTTGCACACAACTCTCTACGGCTCTCCCAGTCTCTCTCAGTGAGTTTCTGCACTACCATCATTTTGTATGGATGGAAATTAAGGTCCTCATGCAAAATCTTCCTCAAAGACGTGTTGGAAATTCCTAAGTCAGTCACTAGGTGTAGCCTGTGGCCAAAGCACTGGACTCTGGTTAAGTCATTGATGGCAATGCCATTCATACATTCGCACTGTTATTAGATTAGATAAACTTTATTTGTCCCATGTGGGAAATTCAAATGTATACATCAGCAGAAATATAAAAAGCAAGAATAAAGCCTCACAGGACAGATGATACTTTCATTCAATAAATCAGTCATATAAATAAAAATAACAAATACATCAGGTGGAAACATTGAATTGACTGATAGCAGTGGACAGAAAAGACCCCTAGAGGTGTTTACTTAGCACTCTGTGGTGGAATGAGCCTCTGGCTTAAAGTGCTTCAAGAGGGAATTTTTCATTATAACATCCAATTTTGCCATCATCCTGTCTTCCCACAACAGCTTCCCGTGTGTCCAGGGTCCGCCCTGTGATGGAGCAGGCTTTCTTGATAAGTTTTTTTCAGGCACTGTTCATCTTTTGTGCTCCGGTTGCTTCCATAGGAGACAGCAGCAGAGAACGCCACATTGGCTACTGTGGACTGGTAGAACGTTTCCATCAGCTTGTTGTACATATTAAAAGATCTGAGTCTCCTTAGCAAGTATAGTCTGCTCTGGCCATATTTGTACAGTTCCACAGTGCAGTTTGTTGTTTATGTAAACCCCCAGGTACTTGTAGTTCTACACCACTTCCACATTCTCCCCCTGAGAGGTAACTGGTCTCAAAAGCTTCTTGGCATGCCGGAAGCCCACCACCAGTTCTTTTGCCTTGTTGATGTTGAGTTGCAGGTCGTTGTCCCTGCACCACAAGACAAAGTCCTCCACGACTTCCCTGTATTCTGATATATTCATTATTAATGCAGCCTTTGATGGATTAGTTATGTAAAAAATTCTGTACGTGACAAGTGCTGGTATTGTGCTGGAAGTCTGTCCTGTAGTGGGCAAACAGGAAGAGAGACAGGACAGTACCCTGAGGTGCTCCAATAGTACACACCACTATTTCTGACACACAATCCCTTATTATCTTTACTGTTGTGAAGTCCAAGCTGATGTAGGCTTTATGGAGAATGTACAGTTAGGTCCATAAATATTTGGACAGAGACAACTTTTTTCTAATTTTGGTTCTGTACATTACCACAATGAATTTTAAATGAAACAACTCAGATGCAGTTGAAATACAGACTTTCAGCTTTAATTCAGTGGGTTGAACAAAAAGATTGCATAAAAATGTGAGGCAACTACAGCATTTTTTTTAAAGAATCCCTTCATTTCAGGGGCTCAAAAGTAATTGGACAGTTGACTTAAAGGCTATTTCATGGGCAGGTGTGGGCAAGTCCGTCGTTATGTCATTATCAATTAAGCAGATAAAAGGCCTGGAGTTGATTTGAGGTGTGGTGCCTGCATGTGGAAGATTTTGCTGTGAACAGACAACATGCGGTCAAAGGAGCTCTCCATGCAGGTGAAAGAAGCCATCCTTAAGCTGCGAAAACAGAAAAAACCCATCTGAGAAATTGCTACAATATTACGAGTGGCAAAATCTACAGTTTGGTACATACTGAGAAAGAAAGTAAGCACTGGTGAACTCAGCAACGCAAAAAGACCTGGATGTCCACGGGAGACAACAGTGGTGGATGATCGCAGAATCATTTCCATGGTGAAGAGAAACCCCTTCACAACAGCCAACCAAGTGAACAATACTCTCCATGGGGTAGGCGTATCGATATCCAAGTCTACCATAAAGAAAAGACTGCATGAAAGTAAATACAGAGGGTGCACTGCAAGGTGCAAGCCACTCATAAGCCTCAAGAATAGAAAGGTTAGATTGGACTTTGCTAAAGAACATCTAAAAAAGCCAGCACAGTTCTGGAAAAACATTCTTTGGACAGATGAAACCAAGATCAACCTCTACCAGAATGATGGCAAGAAAAAAGGATGGAGAAGGTGTGGAACAGCTCATTATCCAAAGCATACCACATCATCTGTAAAACACGGTGGAGGCAGTGTGATGGCTTGGGCGTGCATGGCTGTTAGCGGCACTGGGACACTAGTGTTTATTGATGATGTGACACAGGACAGAAGCAGCCGAATGAATTCTGATGTGTTCAGAGACATACTGTCTGCTCAAATCCAGCTAAATGCAGTCAAATTGATTGGGCTGCGTTTCATGATACAGATGGACAATGACCCAAAACATACAGCCAAATCAACCCAGGAGTTTATTAAGCAAAGAAGTGGAAAATTCTTGAAAGGCCAAGTCAGTCACCTGATCTTAACCCAATTGAGCATGCATTTCACTTGTTGAAGACTAAACTTCAGACAGAAAGGCCCACAAACAAACAGCAACTGAAAGCCGCTGCAGTAAATGCCTGGCCGAGCATTAAAAAGGAGGAAACCCAGCATCTGGTGATGTCCATGAGTTCAAGACTTCAGGCTGTCATTGCCAGCAAAGGGTTTTCAATCAAGTATTAGAAATGAACATTTTATTTCCAGTTATTTAATTTGTCCAATTACTTTTGAGCCCCTGAAATAAAGGGATTGCGTTAAAAAAATGCTTTCGTTTCCTCACATTTTTATGCAATCTTTTCGTTCAACCCACTGAATTAAAGCTGAAAGTCTGCACTTCAACTGCATCTGAGTTGTTTCATTTAAAATTCATTGTGGTCATGTATAGAACTAAAATTAGAAAAAAGTTGTCTCTGTCCAAATATTTATGGACCTAATTGTAGATGAGAGAATCCTCCACACCTATATGTGTCTGATAAGCAAAGCACAATCATGCAAACTTGCTGTTTTTCCTTCATCGTGTGACTCTCTGTCCTTGAGCCAGTTGTGCTGTCATTCTTGTGATACGTTTGTTGCTTGCAAGCATCTACTTTTCAATGTAAATTCCTCTTCTGTATAGCAACCATTATGCTTAAACATGTATCCATAGTTCTACTCAACCACAAATCAGTTGTGGTTGCGTGAAACACCACTTGTTCCACACCCATTTGAATTTTCTATCTGACATTGGGGATAAAGTAAAGGCAACTCAGCTCTGAAAAATAATTTTGGGAGGAAGCGACATCTGTTACCAATGGGTGTTGGAGCATTTTTTTAAACCTTTGTTGCATTCAATTTTAATCCAAGCCTTGTCTTTTGATAAATAATTCACTATGACTGCAACTGTTATCTGATTTTGCTTTTGATAGCCTGCTGAATACAGGCATGCAATATAGCAGAAACAGGTTGGTTATCTGTGTTATGGACCTAACATTACTGTTGTATGGTTCATTCACATACTAAATTATGGGGTGCAATTTTAGATGGTTGTATACATTTTTGAGTACAGTGCTGCAATAGTTTGCACAGTATGCATTTTTGATAAATATATATTAATATTGAAAACAAAATATGCCAAATTATTGATTCTCTTTATTTTGGTACTGAAACATCTAAACAGTGTCAGGTGATTTAGGTTCAACAGTACTTCAACATTACACACTTGTTTTGAAGAAGTCGTTAGGAATCAGACCTCTGATTCGTCAATGCACTCATGCTTAGTGGAATGCATCTCTGATTGGTTACAACACTCATTTACTGTTTAGAGCAGTTTGTAACTAGAATAGCTCAATCTCTGACAGAGTCACTCTGGAAATACGAAATGGAATACAGTGATCCCAACTTGTTGCAATTATTATTTTGTAGCCCCTGTTATCGTAATCACGATTAATATACAATTAATTGTGAAGCCGTAATATCCACATAAAAGACGGGTTGCAAGACTGACAAGCATATAATGGAAGTGGCTGCCCTTACTTCATTTATAGGTTTTTCTTGTGTTTCTCTGTTTCCTATCTTTTTGTATAGTTTTTAAACTTGGAATGTTAGATTCAGGTCATACTTGGTCTAATCCATATCTATGGGCGAGGGAAGGCAAAAAAACCTCTGGCTATAACTGAGGGTTTTTTGCCCTTAAAGTAGTTAGAAAAAGTATAGCTAGAAGTTTAAATGACACAGTTAATCATAAGCTTCTTACAAAGGTACAATTCAGTCTGAGAAAGCAGGTATTTAGCTTTCTGTTTACTAGCTACTTAGAGTACTAATTTATCTTAGCACAGGTAAACAGTTTCACAATAGCATGCCTTTAAAGGAGATTTCCAATGATGCGCGGAATTGTATGTCATGGCTCTGGGGTTAAGCAAAAATATTTGCTTGTAGTGTAGCGCACTTTGTTTTTGCTATGTGGTCCTTTCAGTGTCTTTGGTGTGAGTTTGTTTTTCCCAGCTCACTCTTGACTTTAGGATAGCTGATGTTTCCTTTCCAGCTTCATATGGAAAATCATGACTCTTTCTGGCACATTAAAGTAGGCAATTAATTTTTTTTCTTAAAGTAAGGTTTCGTCTCAGTCTTTAACCTATGTTAGCTTCTTCTGAGTCTTTAGCCTATACCAGGTTCAGTTTATGGCACTGAGCTTGGTTAAGAGGAGTGGATCTTGGAGACAGTGTACCCCTCCCAGGGTTAGAGTGTCCAACTCTTAAGAGCTGTAGGTTGATAAAACTTCCAAACCAAGAGCTAATGGGTGCCTTCATTTTCTTTGTGAAAATGCTAGAGCTTCATGGCTCTGAAGAGGATGAATCAGCTTTCTTGGTCCAAAAAGGGTGAACAGGCTTTTTAACTCCAAAGAAAATGAAGATATGTATGTGTCTAGTTTTTTAGGGAAAGTGCAGCATTTGCTGCCTGGATCATAGTTTAGTTTCACAATACAGTGCAGTGCCTGTTCATGGATGTCTGACACTTACTATCATAATAAGTAAAAGTTTAACTTGCATTTATTAATTTAAGATAAATGTCCATTTAGGTGCCAAATTGCACAGATGTCTGTTTTTTTTATTAATACCTCTGCTTATCAGATGAAGGTCAAAGAGATATGACCAAATGGTGGCTAACAGGAAAACCGTGGAATAGTTCCTTGTGGAATGCAGGCTTTCTGCATCTCCTTTAGGTCTGTTGTTTTTACAGAAAAGACCTTATGTGCTACTGAAAGTCAAATATATTTGACAATATCCTCTTTGTCTTACAAAAGTCATTGCCTGTCCTTTAGAGTCTTCACTGTTTTTTCTGCCTTTTAACATACCTTCTTAAAATGATACTTGAGACTGTACTATAGTTCCTGGTTAGTATCCAGTCTGGCATTAGAAGATTACAACCCATGGGGTATAAGAGATGAGGTACAGATTACATTTTTTGAAATGCTTTTCTTGTAAATCTTTGAAATTCAGGGCATATGAGAGGGTTAAGATTTTTAACATATTAAGCAAATAAGCATTTGCTGTATTAAACAGTGCTTAATAACAACTCACCCAGAATAGTTATTATTTTATTTATTCTTGTTTTTGTCCTCAACTGTAATTCTTGCTTTTATGTCTTCAGTTATGCGAGTCAATGGTCATTCAAAGATAGAGCGAACTGCTCGAGACTCGGCAATGGGCTATGATAGTGCATCGATGATGAGCAGTGAGCTGGAAACAAGTTCCTTCATAGATTCGGAAGAGGATGAAGATGCCAGCAGGTAAGGTGATCCTTTAATATGTCTGGGTGGTTGGGTGAGCTGTATCACTGGTTTTTGTGAGGTCATTGACTTTGACTTGGCATTTTTTTCCCCTGAGGCTCAGCAGCTCCACAGAGCAGAGCTCCTCCTCTCGACTGATGCGCAGGCACAGACGTCGCCGAAGGCGGCACAAACTACCCAAGATTGATCGGGTGTGTGAGTGCAGTTGAGGGTGTATTGGGGGAGGGGGCAGGTGGTTATGCTTTTCTGTAACAAGTGGAAAGCTGGCAGCACTCATGCTTTGCCCTCTCTCTCTATTTTGTACCCAGGCATCCTCTTTCAGTAGCATCACGGATTCCACCATGTCCCTGAACATTATCACTGTCACACTAAACATGGGTAAGGCAATGTTCATTATTTATTCTCTTTCTCTTATACTGCTCTCTACCCCTTAACATAAGGATACTCAGCACTGGTAAGGCATCTTTTTGTCTCTGTATCATTTTTGTACTGTTTCTTTTGTAGTCAGTTACACAGTTATGTATCAAATATGACTTTTCATGGCTTCTACCACTGCTGTTTTTTCACACTTTTCAATGGAAAAGGATGATTACCAGTAACATTTCTAATTGTAATATTCATTTGACATGATTTCTGTTGTACAGTATATAGCAAATCTTAGAATAAAATTGAAACTACTGTACGTCTACCTATAAGACAACAGTTTGTTTTGCATTTTAAATTCGCTATAAAGTACCCTTATTGTCCCTTTTCACTCACTTGATTATTCTGTGAGACATTTCAAATAAATAGTGTGAAAGATCAGCCTGACTACAGACAGACACTAGGACACACAGAAGTCCAAACACACACTTTTATTTTGTTTCTTTACTACACTGTCCTTTGCACCTCACACACAGTGCACAATCCACCAGCACTATTGCTCACAGTCTTTTCTTTCCTTCTTCTCTGCCACCCTCACTCTTCCTCTCGCAAGCTCCATCATCTGCCTCCCAACTCCGGCTCTCTGAATTGAGTGAGGCGACCCCTTTTATAATGTGCCCGGATGTGCTCCAGGTGCTCCCTGATGATCATCTTGCAGCACTTCCTGGTGTGGCAGAAGTGCTGCATGGGCATCTGGAAGCACTCCAGGTGTACCTGGTTCCTGTGCTGGCAGCACTTACTGGTATGGTGGAAGTGCTGCAGTCCAGGGCTTAGCTAGTGTTCATGCACTCCCTGGCGGTGGCCTCAAGCTCCAGCAGGGTTGAGCTTCCAAGCTCTGTTCCTGTGGCCCCAACACCCAGCAGGGCAGCTGCCTTCTGCTCCTTTCCCGGTCCTTCCATCCTCCAGGCGTCCCGACTGGGCATGATCCCCAGCCATCCGCCACAATAGATAACCTTTTTATGGAGAGTAGCAAAAAATGTCCACATCCTGCTGTTACTTACAAATAAAGCTATCAGATGTCCCCAACTTTTGTACATAGAAATCTAAAGCAAGCAGGCCCATAATCAGTCACCACACACACATGTTCCTAGTGTTATGCATGTTAAAGAATAGAACTCTTCCCTCTGCCCTGCAGTCATCCACAAATAATCACCACAAAATATACAATGTATAAAGTAACTTGTGTAACAACAAAGTCAGATTCTTTGTCCATTTTTTCCCTAGTCTCTCCGGACTTTGTTTATATCAAATGCCATTAATCCCTAAACTCAGGGAGTTGCTGTTAGTCCACATACAGATACATCATGCAATACTTATTCAAGGCAATGTAGACAAGTCTTCATGAAGATGTATTACACTTAAGTGGTAGTAAGAGTCCTTCTACACCTTCTTCCTCAGGGGCAGTAAATTGTAATGTAAGTGGAAAAAAATGCCTGATATTGAAACATCGTGCATATTTGCTTTTTTGTTTTTTTTTTTGGATCAGATTCCCTTGTGCCTCCATCCTGTTGTGTATGTTGCTCCACTAGTCCAAATTTTCACTGACAGTGGAAGTTATTTTCCTAACACTTCTGTCTTCCTTTGATTCTTGATCCACTCTCTTTTCTCATACACATTGTGTAATGGTCTTCATAGACAAGATGCTTGTCTTTGTGTAATACTTTTCTTAACTGTTAGCAAAATACCTGTGCCTATTCAGATACAGCTCAGTCTATCAAAATAAATACAGTTCATTGTCCCTACTCTTTCTTAAAAAAAATCGTAAAACTATGAAGTAATCTGACACTACATTCTGCCTAAAACTCAATGGTAATCCAAGCTTTGGATCTCAACCGAATTTTGACAGGTTGAAGACACATGCCCACAACAACTCACTCCAATAAAATCAAACAGGTTTGATTTGGCCTTTAGCTGTAGGGGCTCTGTGTGCATGAGTGCTGACAACCAATGAATGTTCATGAAGAAGTACAATGCATTTATTGTAGCAATGAGGAGTAAGGAATGTGGCTGTATTGGTTCTCACAAACAGAAGAGAAATTCATCCAGTATAAAGAAATGACAGACATTAAAATGAACACTCCCCAATTTTGAAATTGAATGTTTAAAAGATCTTCAGTGCTTGTCTAGTCAGAAGTTGACCCAAATCCCCAACCAAACTTACCCACTGCATTGTTTTACAATGTGACTTTAAGTGTATTTTTCAAACACCTGCTTAGTCATGTGTAGGTTTATGAAAATCAGCACCATTCTTGTATACTTTTTGCCATAGCAGACCCAAGCTCTATGTGTCTAATTTGAAAGGGTTAACTCTTTCAAGATATTTCCTTCTGCATATCTTCGTCCACTCTATATTCCAAAAATGATTGTCTTCCAGTTTCAGTTAGCAAGCTCTATGTAAGTGTTAGGTTGTTTAAGTATAACCAAAGTGCAAGCTGAAGCTCCCTCACAATCTTTTTGTTCCCTTTAAATATTCCATCTAAACCTTAATCTATACCTCCACTGGATTTCTCTCTTCTTCCTTAGAAAAGTACAACTTTCTTGGCATCAGCATTGTGGGGCAGAGTAATGATCGGGGAGATGGTGGGATCTACATTGGCTCCATCATGAAGGGAGGTGCAGTGGCTGCTGATGGCAAAATTGAACCTGGGGACATGCTGCTGCAGGTGAGCTGCATGTTGTCCTGGGTGATAGTGATAAAGGTGCTGTGTTTTTGGCATACCTAACAAATGTTTCTCATTGCAGGTGAATGACATCAATTTTGAGAACATGACCAATGATGATGCTGTGCGGATTTTACGGGAAATTGTGTCAAAGCCAGGGTAAATTATCAGACAAGGTCAAAGCTTCAGGATGTTACAAAATGACGATACTGTACAGCAGAACTCTCTCACTATTTTATCTTGTAGATCAATCAGCCTGACTGTGGCCAAGTGTTGGGACCCGTCACCTCGCAGCTACTTTACAATACCACGAGGTCAGTAGTGTGTCTATTGAGATGTACGTCATCTTTATATCTGTTGTTGCCATGACTTTGTGTGTTTTAATTTTTAGCAGAACCAGTGCGTCCCATTGATCCTGCAGCTTGGATCTCCCATACTACAGCTCTGAGTGGAACATATCCTCATTATGGTAAGTGAAAGGACATGAGTCTGTTTGTGATGACTCAGAATATAAGATTACTACTAAGGACAAAGGGATTGTTTTCAGTGGTGATAGAGGTGCTTATGTTGAGTATTACAGTGGATTCAGAACTTATTCAGACCCCTTCACTTTACTTATACTTTGTGTTAAACATTTAATTTTAAATTGATTAATTTCCCATTTCTGTCAATCTACACTCAAAGCCATGATGATAAAGTGAAAACATGTTTCAGAAAGGTATGCAAATAAATTAAAAATCAAAAACTGAAACCTTTCATTGATGTAAGTATTCAGACCTTTAATTCACTACTTTCAGCAGTAGGTTTTCTTCAAGAACCTCTCTGTATTTGGCTGCATTTATCCTTCCTTCAGTTATGACCAGTCTCCCTGTTCCTGCTGCTGGGAAGCACACCCATATCATGTTGCTGTCACCATTGCTTCACTGTAGGGCTGGTATTAGGCAGTTAAAGAGCAGCTCCTGGTCTTCTCCAGTCAAAGTGTTTGGTGATCTGCCCAAAGAGTTCAAATTTTGTCTTTTCAGACCAGAGAATCTTTTTTCCTCATACCTCAGAGTCCACCAGAGCTGTACAATAGCCTTTTCTCAAGAATGGCTTCCATTTAGCCACTTTGCCATAAACTCCTGATTAACAGAGTGCTGCTGAGAAGTTCTCCTATGTGAGCAGAGGACTTCTGAAGCTCTGTTAGACTGAAAATTGGTTTCTTGCTCACCATCCTGTCCGAGGCACTTCTTGCACTATTATGTGGCTTGATCAAATGGCCAACTATTCGAAGAGTTTGAGTGGTTCCAAACTTCATTCATTTCACATTTATTAATGCCAATATGCTCCTGGGAACACTCAAAGCTTTAGAAATGTTTTTATCCCCTTATCCTGATCTTTGAGGTATCTTAGTTTGATCATGAAGGTCTTCAGAAAGTTCCTTTGATTTCATGGCTTGTTTTTTGTTTTAACATGCAGTGTGAATCTTTAGGACATTATATTAAACAGTTTGTGCCTTTCTGAACGTTGACCAATAGACCAATCAAATCAGTTTGACACAGGTAGACTTTGATCAAGCTCTAGAAACACCTAAAGGATACTTAAAGCAAACAGGATGCACCTGACCACAATATGGAGTGCCACAGCAGTGTCAATTTATATTAATGAGAGATTTCCGTTTTTTATTTTTAATAAATTTCCTAGCCTTTCTGAAAACATATTTTAAATTTGTCATTTTAGGTTATTTAGTGTAGATTGATGGGCAAAATGGAAAATGTATCCATTTAAAATTAGTGTAAATTTTCACAATAAAGTGTGTTCAAGGTAAAGGGGTCTAAATTCTTTCTAAATGTAATGTATGTATATAAGACCTATCTGCTATAACTGGAAAGGCATAAATATGGTTAGTTTTTAATTTTGCCCCTTCAGAGTTTGAGGATTTGCCCCTCAGCGTTGCAAAGACTGACATGGCTACTATTGTGAAGGTGATGCAACTGCCTGACTCAGGTCTGGAGATTCGAGACAGGATGTGGCTGAAAATCACAATTGCTAATGCAGTGATTGGTAAGTAAGAAGGAAATAAATGACTGTGGTGTCTGGATTTAGCCATTTCAAGCTAACCTTTGACAATTTTCAGGTGCTGATGTAGTTGACTGGCTATATTCGCATGTGGATGGCTTTAAGGATCGACGAGATGCCCGCAAGTATGCCAGCAGTTTACTGAAGCATGGCTATCTGCGCCACACTGTCAACAAGGTCACCTTCTCGGAACAGTGCTACTATGTATTTGGAGACTTGTGTACCAGTAAGGAGATACAAACACCTCTCATTCTGTCATGTCACTCTATCATTTTTGTTTGTATACAATTTTGTTTTACAAAAACCTGCATTCTTTTTTTATTTGTCCTTTCTCGCTAATTTCTAATTGTTATAATTTTCTGCTTTAATCTTTTTTTTTTTTTTTAATCCCAGCTAGTGATATCTGCATTTTTGTTAAATTTATTTTCTTGGCACTTGCAGTTTTGCCTGTTTATCTTCTTTTTCTCACCTGTGATTCTTTTGTCTGCACAATCTTTTTTTTTTATTTTACATTTATATATCTGTGTGCCTATCCTTTGTTCCTGGGCTGTTGTTTTTGCTACTGAAGGAATTCTGAAAGATTTTCTTATATCATCCTTGTTTAAAGAATTATTTAAAAGCAAACCAGCTAGAGAATTCTTAAACAATTTAGGTTTAAAGATTATACACTTGGAAGAGTATGGATTGTAAATTAGATTTGGGGTTTTGAAATATTAGTAAGTCAAAGGTACTGATTTAATTGTTTTCTCTAGAAGTGTTCTTATTTTGCTGACTTGTTGGTTGTGGGGTGTTGCCTCACCTACTAAATTATAAAATAATACAAATAACATCTTTAAATTAAATCACATTTACAAAATGTATGTCAACAAAAAGATTTGAATTTTAAATTTGATATTTTCCAAGTTGTTTTAATAAGTAGGAGGTAGCATTGGATCGGCACAAAAGTTTTGACTTTGGTATCAATACCAGCTTTCGGACATCAGCACCAGTACCAAAATGGTTCCAAAGCAAATAACGGATGACTCCAAAACCTCTCATCGAAGCAATAATTAGTCCACCATAAAATCCCTATCAGGTACAAGCAATGGGGGGTGTAATTCCCTGTGAAGCCATAATCGTTCACTTTGAAACATTGGGGGATGGTGTCCCAGTGAAGTTTTGCTTCTTAAAGTCTACAAAACTGGTGTTTTTTCTACAGTTACATAGTGAGCATTGAGGGAAGGAGGGATTGAAAGGAAAGATGACATTTACTTCTGGTACGACAAATCGTGAAATGCTAGCACTGCTCCATTTTAAAATGTGGGTCTTTTGGTAATTTTTTAGTACCGGTATACTGTGTAACTGAAATAGGAGGTCGGAACTCTTTGCTTTGCATTAAAATTAAATTATTGAAAAAGAAAGAGAGTTGTGGCAAGGCATTTGCTTTGAGTTGAGTCAATTATATCTTTGTCCAATGCTAGATTTACACTTTAAAATAACTTGCAGTGAGTTTTACATGGAAAGAACATCACATTTAAGGACTGCTGTTGCAAAAGTGAATCGCAGTGCTTGACTAAATACAAGATTGTTTTCAAGTTTTCACACGGAGTCCAAGGTGTGTTTTGTCTTGCACATGTAGCATAAGGTGTGGGTGATTTTCTTTTTTTTTTGCAAATAGGAATAACATGTGAAAGTAAACAAACACCATAGCTTTATAGGTTTATATTCTTTCATGTGCTAAAAAACATACCACGTTGTTATGTATAATTTTGACCATTTTAGGAATGGTAGACTGGGCAACTTGCTCAGAGTCACACAGTGATCGAGTAAGAGTGAAAATTGAACTGCCAGCTGTGTGGTTTAAAGTCCAAGACCTTCCCCACTCCCATCGTCAACTCAATTGTAGTGTCCCCCTTAGAAAGTTCCCAGTAATTTGATCAATTATTTCATTTAGCATTAAGCTTAAATGTCATAATGTGCCCTTACTCCTAACCCAATATATATTTTTTTTTCTTCTCACCGTGGATTATTGGGCGGATGAATGAGATTTTCAGTGGGTGGACTGCTCTCTAATTTCAGTGGTAAAGAGAGACTGGATTTTAAAAAAGCATTACCTCCCATATGTAAGTTAATAAATTAGATGCAAACATACCTAGAATGCATAATCAGTTCCTCCTTCCAAGCCAAATAAGGCAAAAAGATACTGGAAAAAAAAGAACAAATGAAAGAAAAAGAGTACAGATAAAATGTAGCATAGCCAAACACAACCAAATAAAACTTAAGTGTGTGGTCAGAGATTAAAGGATAGTTATCAGATTCATGTCTTTTTTAAGCAGTTGTTCTCTATTCAGTGCCACTCTAAAAAGAATTATTGAAGGATGTGGATCTCTAGAAACCCTTCCAGTCTTCTCATTAAATAGGTGAAAATTACAGGCTGAAAAGCAATATGCAAGAGCATAGATAAAGTACATGCCTGAAGATATGCCTCACAGATTTGGTCTAATCCAGAGTAAATGTTTGATAATCTGTATTAAGAGAAATGTGTCTAGTGTACACTCGTGAACAGATATGGGCAATATCTCACACAAATTAAGGAGAATGTACCGGTAGTTTGTGTTGGTGCTGACTGCTATTTATTTGCTGTGAATCTAATTTTAAGTCCCGTTTCCAGTGCCAATGCAAGTTATCAGAGGCTGTATTATTTTAAAATCAATGGTGTAGTTTGACATGTTGCCTTTATTAGTAGCATTAATTTGTATTAATGCTTTCATAGTAGAAAATGTAGGGTTAGGGTGTAGGCAGTTAAAAGGAAGTGATTTTTTTTTTCAAGGTTTCTGACTTGTTGTAATGGGGAAAGAAACTTTTTTTCTCAGGAGAATTTTTGTTTAGAGCAACTAGGGGGTTTCGCCCCCTTCTCGCTTCGCTCGCCAACCCCCGGGTTTGTTTTTCTGGAAATACAATTTAAAGAGATTGTTTTTTTCATAGGAATTGTTATATATGCATTATGTTTTCTTTTACTGTAAAACTTCAGTAAAAACAATATTTGGAATTAACTTTTCTGATATAATTTTTTATGGTCTTCCACTGTTAACTTTTTGTCTGCTGTTATCTCTTTCTTTACCTCTGATTCGTCTATTTCTTCTGGAAGTCCAAATTGCTGCATTGTTAAATCTTCTGTTTCTAACATTTTTTTAATAATCGAAAGAGCCGTTTGTTCATTTGACTTTTCTGATAATGTTCCTTTGATCGTTTCCCATAATTGTAAAGCATCAACTTCACCCGTCATAATTAAGTACACAAAGAAGTGTCTTAATTTGTCAGGCATCATTACAGAAGTGGCATTAGACATAATTTCAAACATATAGTTGTCCAATTTACATAACCTAGCTGCTCGTGCCGCTTCTTGAAAAGTACTGTTTGTAGTTCCATCTATAGTTAGAACATCTTTATACATCGTTGCTCCTTTTGATTCACGTAACAACAATTTTAAATGAAACAGTTCGATATCTTTTGGTGATACAATATTTAATCGAGCAACACTTTTGCAATTAATTTTTCTTGGATGCCACACTTTGTTTCTGCCATGTGTAATGTTGAGGAATTTGCGCATACGTCTGTTTTATTAAGTTCAAAATAAGCCAATAATTTTGTATTTCTATTTTTCGCTACCTCTAAAGCTGCTGCTTCTTCGCCTTCTTTAAATTGAATCATATTCTGACCTGGTAAATGAATCAGTAATAATTCAACAGAATGACTTCAAGCGTGCATTGGCAATTCCTTTAAATGCCACCCGCTTTCCATTGCACTGACGTACCCAGTATCTAAATATGCTTGAACTTTGCCCTGAGACTGTTCTTTTGATAAAGTTACGTGTATTCTATCATGCCCTTTATGAATGTACCAATAGCTGAGTGGTTAGATGACCATGATCTTGTTTGAAAATGTAAGTATGGCGTGAATTGCTTCCAAAGGATGTCAGTATGACGTGACTTGACGGTGTCGCGGGACGTAAAAATGTCTTTCTGAAGTGTCTCTCTTCTAATCTGTCTCAGATTAGCAGTTATGTGTTGTTCGACAAGCTCAAGAAGACTGTAAAGAATGAATTTTAATAAGTATCTAATGATTGTGCAAGTGTAAACTAGTAGGTATGTAATCTGATGTTAAACATGTTCAAATTTGGACTTTTTAGTATAGATGCAATAACAGGACACAATGATCTTGCTCAGATTATTCTTAATCACAGGCATTTATGAAACTTTAATTAAACTTGTTTGTTAGATATGCAGTCATGTGAAAAAGGCATGTAAATTGTTGACTTTTTTATCAGGCTATCAGTGCCAACACATAAGGGTGATATACTTGAATAAAACACAAGGAAAATGTGACTTTTCAATGATATGTGCAACAAAAATGTATTGGTGTACTGGGGAAAAAAAAACAACTACACCTTTGCTTCTAGAAGCTTGTTATTTCTCCCTTTAGCAAAAATAACTTTGTGTAGTATGCCTTACCATATCTCTCCCAGTTCTTTTTTTGATCCATTACGTGGTGGATTTGCTAGGGTGCTTCAGATCATTATTGTGTTAGAAAGTTAATTTTCAGTTCAGCCTTAAATTTTGGACAGATGGCCTCACATTCTCCTCAAGCACACTTTAATATGATGCAGAATTAATACTTGACTCAATGACTGTAATCTGCCTAGGCCCTGAGGCAGCAAAGCAACCCAAACCATATAATTTCTGCTACCATTCTTCACATTTGGTGTGAGGTTCTTCTCCCGAAATGCTGTCTTCTGTTGGTGTCAAATATATGTTCTGTTACTTTGGCCAATCAACTGCATCTTTGATTCATCTGTCCATAGGACATTGATCCAGAAGGCCTTGTCTTTTCCTATATATTTTCAATGACAAACCGTACTCTTTCCCTAATGATCTTTTTGGACAACAAAGGGTTTTTCTAGGCACACTTTCCACATAGGTCAAATTTACGAAATCTTTTTGTTATTGTATATGTGTGCATATATTGACACCAACTTCTGCAAGAGTTGCCTGCAGATTCCACAATTAAATTTTGGTGTGTATCAGTATCAGATGGTCAGCTGTTGAACTGACTTAGCTGGATTGGATAGTCCTCAACAATTTAGCAATCATTTGAAATATTTGCCACTTGTGAATGATTTTCATTACAGTGGAATAACTGATTTCAAATAATTTTGTGATGCATTTAAATCCCTTGCCAGGCTCATAGGCATCCACAGTCTTCTTTCTGAGGGCCTTATAGAGCTCTTTTGATCTTGGCATGATGGCTATGCAAATACCAATAGCAAAAAGAACACCACACCCTCAGTATCTGTGGTTTAAATAAGGCAGGGTCTACCTGTATACTCCCTAAGGAGGTCCTAATCATTGGCAACTAATCTGGAACACCCAATTGTAATTGTATGATTACAAAGTTGTGATAAATTTAGGGGTGTACTTACTTTTTCCATGTGACAAAGCTGCATTTTTGTTAATTTAGATTATGAGAATTTAAACACCATGTCATTTTGATGTGTCATTTGTTCAAGTTTATCACCTTTATTTGTAGGCAATATTTGCATGAACAGTTGATGTTTGGCTGTTCAAATATGCTGACAAAGCCAACAGTTCCCATGGGGTGTACTTAATTGTTGAAATGATTGCACAAATACGTAGAAGTGGCGAGTCTGAATCAGATATATAAAGTAACTTGTTAGTATAAAAGTGTATGTTCCCCCCTCCTCCCTCCCCACAAATCTGTCCTTTATAATTCCCTGAAACTCTGGTGTATGGAACAATTAATGTCAAGTGGCACATTTTCAATACCAGAAATAATTGGAGCTGTTGGGCATTCCTGTCGTGTGCTACATCATAGAGCAAAGAAATTAGATTTTATATGTTTTTTTTCAAACTTATTCTTAAGGGCTACAGTGGAGTAATACATTTTATAAGAACATATTAGGCCCCAACCTACATTTATGTAAAGCAGCAAATATGCAATGTCTGTCTTTTTCACAACCTGAGACGGCTAAACCACCAAAATTGAGATGGTGAGTAGGTGAGCATGTAAATATGGTGTCGTCTGTTTATTAGAATCTGCTTAATGTTAGTATTTAAAAGGGAATTTTCACAGTCTGATAGGTTTTTATTTTTCCAAAGAAAGATGGTTATAAAATGTCTGACATACATATATGTAAGCATTCGTTTTCCTTTGCTTAGAGAACCATATATAACATTAATGGAGATTAACTGGAGAGGCCTCTTTTACAGAATATAAAATTCTGACCTTAATATATCTAGAAAACAGAACCCATGAAATTCTAATAAATTGCTTATACAGTAATCCCTCCTCGATCGCGGGGGTTGCGTTCCAGACCCCCCCCCGCGATAGGTGAAAGTCTGAGAAGTAGAAACCATATGTTTGTATGGTTATTTTTATATATTTTAAGCCCTTATAAACTCTCCCACACTGTTTATAAATATTCCCCGCAGAGTTATACAGCATAATCCCTTTGTATTCTCTTAGATATTAGGTAAGATTCATTGAAATTATGTATATAAACACACTGTTTATATACAGTAAAACCTAAATATTATTTTAAAGATATTGAGTGTCTCCGATATCACATATGTTACAGCCATTATGATAGACAGGCCACCAGCAATAAGTAAGTACAATGCAAGAAAAATAGTATACAGTAAATGTGTGTACAGTGACACTAAACGTACGTACATGTACTAAGTACTGTAAGTAGAAAATTAATTATGGTTACTCACCAACAATGACACGATGACTTGTCCGATAACAATGAGTTTAATTTTACTGCACAACAAAGGAGAGCGTTACAGCTCTTCTAAAAGAGCCACTTCAGGCGATTGTGTAGCACTGCCGTTGTTCTTCTTCTGGCAGTCTTCAATCCAAATCCCTAAAGCAGATTCCATCCAGACTACTGCCTTATTACATCCACTTACAACTCGTTTTGCACCCTGGTTAAAAGGACACTGCGGCCGTAGATCTTATATTCCTTTCCTACTTTTTAAATAAAAAGAATCGTAGCCTTCAACAAATCCAAAACGTTTACCTTTTCGGCAATCATTAACATCTTCCGTTGGCGCTTAGGCACGGCCCCTGAAGCAGTAGCAGATCGTTTTGGAGCCATAATGAAGGGCTTGACTATGCACAAAGATAAACACAAAAGAGCACAACTCTTTACACAGTAAAACACGTTGATGCTGAATGAGCGAGACAAGACTTCCTGGTTAACACTGCATTCAGCACGCAGGAACTTAACTGCGTGCTCTGATTGGTTAGCTTCTCAGTCAGGAGAACTTAACTGCGTGCTCTGATTGGTTAGCTTCTCAGTCATCCGCCAATAGCGTCCCTTGTATGAAATCAACTGGACAAACCAACTGAGGAAGCATGTACAGGAAGTAAAAAGACACATTGTCCGCAGAACCCGCGAAGCAGTGAAAAATCCGCGTTATATATTTAGTTATGCTTTCATATAAAATCCGCGATAGAGTGAAGCCACGAAAGTCGAAGCGCGATATAGCGAGGGATTACTGTACAGTTTAAATAAAAAAATAAATAAATATGAAGGAACACAAATACATACATAAATGTAAAACAGAATTGTCTAGACTGCAAAAAAATTAAATATTTATCATATAATCAAGAGAAAATAATGTATATATACTATATATTGAACAAAAACTATATAATTCATCAAGGAGAGATTAAAGATTAGAGATACATACATTTTCAAGGTAAACCGATAAAGAAAGACTAACATGGAATTAAAGACAGATTACATTAATGGTAGTTTAGGTTGAATCGTGTTATAATGAAATTCACGGGACCATAAAAATATTTTGTTATAATGTAAATTTTGTTTTAACAAATATGGGGAAAATACGTATAGTATTAAAACCGGGGCTGCCAGCGATTTGCCATGTCTAACAGCAGTAGTGCAAGGACAGCTCTGTAGTTGTTCTGCTGCATCTGGTAAACAGTAAACAAACCAAGGGCAAAGCAATTGGTTGCAGGATCAGGGTTACCTCCTACCGCACTTGTCGCAAAGTGCTTAAGATTTAACACCGGGCTTTGATCTCATCTGATCTCTCTTCTCCAGACTGTGTCTGCCAGTGCGATGATTCCAAGCCACTAGTGTTCTTCTAATCTGAAGATAGGAGCAAAACAGAACGATTGTGCCCATGTCACAGCACCTGACAGCTCCTATTCTGAATGAAGTCTTGAGACTCCACCTGCCTTCTCTGTACAGTAATAAAGTACCTGTATTTTCCTTGAAAACCAGGACTTATCTTTCTGTCTCTCATGCAACTCTGTGACCCAAGCTTGACAATACCTGTATGAAAAAACAGCGTTTCTAAAACTGCAAAGAATGTTTTATTTAACAATGATACATTAGATTAATTTTTTTAATAGAAATACAGGTATGAAAGTACAGAATGAAAACAAGATGTTAGTTGTAATTTTTTTTAATAGAAATACATGTATGAAAACAGAATAAAAGCGAGATGTTAGATGTAATTTTTTAAAATAGAAATACAGGTAAGAATACAGAATGAAAACGAGACATTAGAATCGCTGTGAAACTTGAACAGTACTGTATCCGCACACAACACAACTACCTACACAGACAGTTGGTGGAGCAATGACTCAGAATTCAGCTATATGTATGATGTTATGCCTACATGCTTGCTGAGCCTGCTTAGGACTGCCTCAATATGGAAATTTTGTAACAGACTGTCTCCCTCTTTGAGACAACCTTGTTTCAAAGTTCCTGGGACATGGTGCAGAAAGTGTAGGAGCAGCATTAAGTATATTTTGCGTCACATTATAATCTTTGGTGGCCATTTTGGTCAAAAAAACGCTCACTATATTGAGATTTACATTTCTTTAAAACTAGATTCATTTAACATGATGTTTTATGAATGTTTGTTCTGGGCCCACAAAAAGTATTCATTATTCTGAAAATGTCATTATGTCTGTATTCACTATAACGGGATTTAATCTGTAATACATAATATGAAAAGGTGCATACTTAGGTGGCCAAGAAAAAATGTAGAGATCAACAAAATTAGATATTAAGGGATATTTTGAAGAGAAGACAAATGTATAATAATCTGTCGTACCATTTCCTTAACCCAATTATCCAGGTCAAGGTTGCAAGACAGATGGAGCCTATCACATAATAACTTTCAAAATGCAAGTAACCAAAAAATATCTTAAGAGTACTGTATAGAGAGTGAAAAATATAACATGCAGTAGATGTAAAGACTTGCCTCAAATAACACTTTTCTTTAAAAAAATATGTATAGAAAGAAATTCTTTTAACCTCCTTTTCAACATGTAAACACAAGTGAAGCTGAATTCCTGCAGTTATGAAAACCCTTGGAGTGATTTTCAGTTGTTCACTGCTAGTGCTAACTCTCGGCCATCTTGACAGTTATTCAAAGTACATTTCACTGCAGCCTTCAAAATGGAGCAGGGCTGGATGTCCATGCTTTCCCAGTCTCAGTTGTTCTTACTTCTGCATTCACATTGTGGGGTTCAGTCACGTTGTCACATTTGTTGCTCAATTGCAATCTTAAGCATCGTGACTCCAAAAAAAGGGTGAAAGAATTGGAAAAGCTCCAGGGAGGTCAAAAGGCCATTTTTTAAAATATGAAACTTGAAGTGATAAAGCCAGTGAATATAGAGGGGGGTCCACATTAATGACAAATTGGACTAGTCTCGTAACACAGCTTCTTTTTGCTTAGGAGACTGTTTTCCTTTAATGTGGGAAGTGACGTCCTTCACATTTTCTACATCCCTGTGATGGCCAGTGTTATTTTCTATGCTGTGTTATGTTGGGCTGGTAACATCACTTTAAGAGAGAATTAAAATAAAACTGAGTGCCATTATGAACAATGCTGCACATCCTCTCTGTGGCAACTGAGAACTTTCAACCAACAAATTATTTAGCAGAAGTGTTTCAAGAAACACTACTGGGGCTCATTTATACCAACAGCAATACATCTGCATAAGGCATCACTGCAACAGCCAAGTCAGAACTTTTCTTTCTTTTTAATTTTCTTGTTTTTTTTGTCATTCTTGTATGTGTATATTTATTTATTTGTCTACCTATTTAATTATTTAAAGAGCTTCTGCAAAAAGCCAAAATTTCTATGTGTCTGTCAGTTTGTCTATCTGTCTGTTGTGAAAGCTAGGGTGCCAGAGAGCCCCAAACATGAACACACAAGACAATCCCAGGTTCACATAAACAGTGTTTTAATACACAAATACCTTGTATGCACAAGCAGAAAAACCACAAGTTGTCTGTCCTTTCTCTCTCACCACCACACTGCTCTCCTCCAGTTGAGTGTTGCCTTCCCTCTTCCCAGCTCCAACTCGCCCGGACAAAGGAATGTGGTCCCTTTTATTGTGGACCTTTGAGGAATTTTGCCATTTAAGTTAATGGTAATTATGTGATATCATTCACGTTACACCTGTATAGCAAATTAAGAAGACATCCAGTACAACCAACATAAACTCAAATACAGTAATAGATAATGAATATAAAGTAAGTTAAAAGGAGTCATCAAGAGAAATATGGGTTGTGAAAGCAAAACAAAGTTAGATTGATCTGTCATGGGTAGGAAACACAGCCCACGTTGTTGAATGCAAATGGAGTTTTGAGAAAGTGGAAAAAAAACAGAAGATGGTTACATTTGGACTAATTTCTAGTACGGTGTTCATCTTGGCACAGATTTGTCCCAGTTTTTTTACTGTCGTGTCAATCAGGCCTCATACTGATTTCATCTTAACTTTCAATTTACCTTTGGTTTTGGTTTTGTAGGACATGGTATGTAAACAACATAAGTTATTTCAGAAATTTCGAAGATTTAATAATTAAAATATTTGAATATTTTTGTAGAAGAGGTGACCTACTTCAGATTTCTAAACATCATATTAGAATGAGACCGGATCTTGTGAGATTGTGTTTTATCTTTGCAAATAAAGCACTACATGCCCCATTCTTAACCTGTCATTTCACTTTAAGAAGGCTAGTAAAAGTATGTTTTGAAAGTAAACTGTGTATCTGGTGTTAAGACCTTTGGAATACTATGAAATCATGAAGACTGCACATCTGCTTGGCATTCTACTGCTTGTCATGCACACCCCGAGGTGTACTTCCTCTCAGCAGACAGTAGAAAGACTTTCATGCAGATCTGACAAGATTCAGCTTGAGTTGCTTTATTTAGGGTCTGCACCACAGCAAGATTCATGAGGCAGACTTTTACTGCTCTCGCTGCAAGTTGTTTATCCAAACCGCCCTCCCGACTATGTGATTACCAAGGGCTGAATGTAATGAATATCATTACTCACTAACTATTTGGGGTTGAAAGATTCCACTTCCTGACACCAGTTATCAGCAGACGCATTTGCTCCTCAAGGCTATAACCAGCAATTCTGCGTAAGCAGAGCATAAGAGAGGCTTTTTAAGCGTACTCTTAAAGTCTTATGATGCTAATAATAAATAATCACTTCTTGGAGCGTTGTTTCTCTCATTGATCAAGTGTTTTAATTCATTGCCTTGAATTACGAAATGCGCCTGAATATTATCTTATCAAGAACTTGGATAGTAAAAGGCTGTGAGGAATATGTAAATTATTTCCATAAAAAAAAAACTGCTTCGATTTTTACATCATTATTGTACCTTTTGGTTGTTACAATTAGTTTCTTGGGAAAGTGCATTCACATAATTTCATGGTCGACTTTGAAGTGTTTTTGGTGTAGCTATGTAATGTATTTCTATTTGGTCAGTAAAGGTAATTAAAGTGGAAAACGTCTCTAATGTGTTCTTCTACCCTACCTCTTCCTTGTCTTTATGTTCCTGTGCTCTCACCACATAGATTTTACTCTGCTGGCCTATTAATCCTGAGTACTCCTGCTCTATTCTGTCTTTGCAGACATGGCATCTCTGAATTTAAATGAAGGCTGTAGTGGTGTTGGGGTTGTAGAACAGGACACTTTGGCTCCATTGCCAACATCAACTACTGCTTCAAATCCTTGGCCTTTAGGAGGACAGGCCTATCCTTACCCCTTCCCCAGCACCCATCCAGGATTTCCTCCTGGTTATTCAGATCCATGCCACAGTTTTCACAGCGGCAGTGCTGGCAGCCAGAACAGTGAAGGTAAGTAGAATCTAACCTGTGTTGTTTTTAGTTTGTCTATCGCCCAGTGTTTGTAGTAGTTTAGTGCTGTTCTCGTTGCATGTGAAAATAGTTTAGAAAATCAGCAGCTCAACCTGTAAGCTGCTTTTTGTCTAACTGGACTAACAGGGTTGCACCACGTTTTGTGCCATTCTGGCTGTCCATTTGTCACTCTGTCTTCTGCTTCATCTCCTGACTTGGTCTGTGTCCAGTATATCTCCGTAATCATGCCCTCCTTTTTTATCAGACTTCTTCAACATACCATTCTTTATCCTGTGTTTTGTTGTCATGCCATATTTTCCCTGTGTGTCTTTCTGTGTTTTATACCATCCAGAATTTAGAGTGCTTCTCTGAGTTTAAGACTGTAAACGGGAGCTAAAATGTTAGATTCAAGGAATGCAGAGAAGTGGAAGGGCATTGTTTCAAAATCCTTTTAGCTCTGTTTTATATAGAATGATACCATAGAATGAGCTTAGAAGGTGATATCTTTACCATGCAAATATTATGTCAGTCTTTTCCTTGTCCAATTTTGCTAACAATATAAATCACAGTCAGAAATACATTTTCCATTGTTTGCAGTTGAGTTTCAAATATTAAAGTTCAGAGCCCAGCAGCACAGCACGAGTAAATAAAGTAGTACAAAGGAATATCTGTGTGTCTTGGAATTGAGTGAAAAGTATTATTGTCCAGTTGTGATCAATTTATCAGATTCAATGTGTTCCTTTTCAAATGCTGACTACTGGAGTTGCCTTTTTAAGCAGTGCGTTCTTCAACACAGTCCTGGGGGCAGAAAATTCCTCACTTGTGGATCTCAACCTCCCTCGCACCAGCAGCGATCCTAATTTCAGTAATGCCCTACCATTTGCAAGGAGAGAGTGCAGATTCAAGTGATCTGCACATAGAAGTGGGCCTTGGCAGGGTTTTTCCAAGCAGTTTGCTTCCATTGAAAGTAAGGCAGGGGAAGGCCTGCCTGTGGTGTGTTTATGGTGCCAGGCCTCCACTGTCTTGCTTGTAACTGTCTTGTTCCCTTGTTTCATGCTGAGCAAGCGTTAGACTGAAGGAGAGATGCAGAGGAGCCCCAGGACGGGTAAGCCTGCACCCCTCCTCCCAGCATGATATATTTGTGTTGCCTCATAGGATTCATCACCCGCCATCCCCTGCACCCTGTCCTGCCTTCAGCTGCACCCTTTGTCCAAAGGGTATCCTGGAGGAGGTTGACCTTGACATTGGGGTGTTGCTCTGATGATTATTTATTGTGTTTTCCCCAAATATATCTCATGCTGTGTTCCATCCAGACTGCTTGTGTGTGTTTGGTGGTGTTATGCTCAATCTTACTGCCACTTTGCCGTGCCAAGGGGTACTTGGCATAGCTGCACATGCCAAGGACTCTTCTGAACTACCAGTTAGTGGTGAGTGGTGTGGTGTGGTGTGCAGTGGTTGCGGCTTATGATGTGGTTGAGTGATGACATACTCCACTCTACTAATCTTAGTAACACCTGAGCAACTGCATCAGTTCAGCACATCTTCATCTGGTAACACTGATCATGAGGACGTGGTGCTTGTCGCCCGCTCTTCGTGATGTCATTTTGACTGCCGGCCCTAATCTGAGCAGACTGCAGTGCAAGGAGCAGGCCCAGCTCAGATTCAGTAGGTGTTGGTGCAAATGGATGGACTTGTTAAGAGTGAAGAATATAAGAAGTTCAAGTGAGAGGAGGCCTTTCAGTCCTTATGGGAACAGCCAGTACCAACGAGCTCCAACCAGCCAAGTCTTCTCTCCTGCAACATTGATATGACGTGCTCATCACACAATACAGGAAAGATGAGTTGGTCTGTTGTTCCACTGGGTACTTACCAGAGCCACTTTATTAAATTGGTCCTTCTGTGGAGGGTGGGCAGTGCTTTAGTTGCACTGGGTTGTTTCTGGGGTGCCCCATTACCTGCTGTTCTCCTAGTGTCGTATATTTCTCCATTCCGCTTTTTCACATTTTTCTCTGCAGTTTCCACTAGTTGCATGTGTCCATGTGGCCATGTTGTACAGCAAGTGCCCAGTCGTTTTGGTTTGATAAGTTAGCGGGGCTCTTTTTTGTCATTTGTCTTCCAGGAAGCAGAAGCAGCGGGTCAAACCAGAGCAGCACAAAAGGCACAAAGACCTCGTCTAAAGAGAAAGACCGAAGGTCGGCAGGCAGCGGTGGCAGCGAGTCTGACCCTGCGTCGCGCACCGGGAGACGGAGTGACCGATCAAGTCAGCTGAGCAGCCGGAGCCACGGGCACTCTCACCACTCGCATCAAGGTCACAATCCTTTTTCACGGAGAAAAACGCCCGTCTTGCAGAGCCACAGCTCTTACTCTCATCACAGCCGCACCTCCTTTTCCCAGAGTGAGCAGAGCCATGCCTCTTCCTATGGCCCGCCAGGCCTGCCACCACCCTACAGTTTAGCCAAGCTGTCACCCAAGGTGCATGTGAACAGTGGGCCCCCAGGGGCCCCCCCAGTCCGAGAGCTGGGGTCTGTGCCCCCCGAACTGACTGGCAGCCGTCAATCATTTCAGTGTGCAATGGGTAACCCTTGTGAGTTCTTTGTGGATGTCATGTAACAAGAATGGCTTGTCCTACTCAGTATCCAGCGTCCCACATGTAGGTTGGAAGTCAGCCATTGCTTTAATGGTCACAAGCCTGCATTGTCGGGGTGGATGTGTCTTGTGAAAAGTGATGTTGCGCCCTCTTTGGTGCATGCATGTTTGTTCCCTGAGGACTGAAGAGGGCACCACACCCCCAAAAGGGAGCAGAGAGTCCCTTACATCGATGATACTTTGGGACAATCCATGGCAGACCGCCTGGTAGCTCCCATCCTGGTGCCAAAACTACTCTGGCTCAGTGGGGCTTCAGGGCCGCCTGCCATTTTCAGGGCCGTGCACTGTTCCTTATGTGTGAGTGATATTGTCTTTAATGTGCTGTCTTCTGACGCAAATCAGACAATCTTGGTGAAGTCGTCTACTACTGATAAGTGGGAGAGGGGGTCACCCAAATGGTTCTCTCAGTCCCCTTGCAGTGTGTCTGGTCAGGTACAGTGGAGCTCATCCTGCAGTGGCATGGGTGGGGCTGAAGGTGTGACAGCCCATAGTAGGGGGGGACAGAAGGCTATTCATATCTCTCTGACCATCTATATACCATGGAGAGATGTCTAAAGCAATAGGACTCTGAAGCCGATGCCTGCAAGTAGCTGGCGCTGGCCTTGTGGGTGCTGGATTGGCTTAAGCACGCACTGTGGTGCTTGATGTTGCCCTTGCTCTAAGATTATTGTGTTTCTTGCTCAGCTATGCATGATCACTGAAATACACAAACGCTGCAGCTGAGCATCTTTGTCCTCAAAGGTCTGCGGAGACCTTTGGGCTGCCATTGGTAGCAGGCTCTTTACGTCTGAAACTTGTGATGCCAGTGCTTATCAATTTATCTTGACTTTTGAGCATCTCTGACAGAGGTTTATGTAAACTTAAGGTAATAAGCTGCTTCTGAAGAAGCCTTTATAGAAAAGACGCAAGGGGACTGACCGAGACATGAGGTTGTGACCCCACTGCCCTACATTTAAAGCACTTTTTTTCTTTCAGGAACTCACCAATAACAATTCCCTAATTTTTTTTTCTTTCTTAAAACTTGAGAAGAAAATATGTATATATATAAATATATATTATATATAAAAATAAATATATATGTATGATAAATGTTTCAGAGTGGTCTTTATTAAATGCTTGTCTGTGAACACTTAGGACACGTAGTTTTAGTGTATTATTCTGAGTGTATTTCCAGTATCTAAAATATCAAGGTGTACAAATTTCAGCAGTTTAGTGCAATTGTAAGGGGGGGCTTTATGATGGCAGACACACACACACACAGTGTTCAGAAAGTCTTCAGACCCTTTCATTTTTTACACATTTTGTTATTGCTGCAGCCTTGTGCTAAAATCATTGAAATTCATTTTCCCACATCAAACAACACTCAATACCCCAGGGTGACAAAGCGAAAAAAGAATTTTAGAAATCTTTGCTAATTTATTACAAATTAAAAACTGTAATATCACACCAGCACGAGTTTTCAGGCCCTTTACGCAGTAATTAGTTAAAGTACATTTGGCAGCAGTTCCATCCTGGAATCTTCTTGGCTTCTTGGGTTTGGCACTACAAACTTCTCATACCACATGGATTTGTGGATTTTCTGCCATTCTCCACTCAAGCCCGGTCAGGCTGGGTGGAGAAGGTCAGAGGACAGCTGTTTTCAGGTTTCTCCCGAGATTTCCGATTGGGTTCAGGTCAGAGCCCTGGCTGGACCACTCAAGAACATTCACAGAGTTGTCCCTAAGCTGCTCCTCTGTTGTCTTTTGCTTTGTGTTTAGGGTCATTGTCCTGTTGGAAGGTGAACCTTCATCCCAGTTGAGGTCCAAAGCACTCTGGAGCAGGTTTTCATTAAGGTTATCTCTGGACTTTGCTCTGTTCAGCTTTCCATCAGCTCTGAATAATCTCCCATGCTGCTGAAAAAAGCCCCATAGCATGATGCTACCACCATATGCTTCACCATTGGAATGGTACTGCACAGGTGATAAGCACTGCCCGATGTCCTCCAGACATGACTCTTAGAATTTATCAGACCAGAGAATCTTGTTTCTCACAGTCTGAGAGTCCATATGTGCCTTTTTGCAAAATCCAAGCAGGCTTTCATGTGTCTTTTAGCTGAGGAGAGTTCTGTCTGGCCACTCAGATTAAAGGAGTGTTGCAGTGATGGTTGTCCTTTTGGGGGGTTTCTCCCATCTCCAAGCAGGTTGTCTGGAGCTCAGCCTTTTTCTAACAATTGTTGAGTTTGGCCCGGTAGCCAGCTCTATGAAGAGTTGATGTTCTTCCAAACTTCTTCCATTTAAGTGTTATGAAGGCAACTGTGCTCTTGGAAACCATCCACGCCTTGACACAATCCTATCTCTAAGTTCTGCAGGCATCCTGGTGTTGTCAACTGCTGGACCTTTTATGGACAGGTGTGTGCCTTTCCTAATCCCGTCCAATGAAGTGAATTAACCAGTGGTGGACTGCAAGCAAGGTGTAGAAACATCTATGTGTTAAAACGACGTAAAAACATCTGAATGATGATCAACAGAGTGGGATACACCTGAGCCAAGTGTAATAACAAAGGGTTGGAATACTTCAATGTCAATGTGAAATTTTAGGTTTTTATTTTTAATAAATTTGCAAAAATGTCACATTTTTTTGTAATTTTGGGGGCTGTGTGTGATGTTTAATGAGGGAAAAATGAAATTAAATATTTGCATAAGGCTGCAACATAATGAAATGTGAGAAAGGTTGCTGAATTTTATATTTATATATATAATCAGTGTTGACAGGAACTTGGACAAATAGGAGGGCCTTGGGTAGCAGAAGTGTGCAGTTGGAGCCACGCTGCTTGCTTCATTCTTCTTAGCAGCAATGACAGTGTAACCATCTTCCCAGTGGGTATTGCCGTGGTATGCAGCACATGACTGGCACCTTATTTGAAATGAGATGGATGACAAGCTGCATGCCAGGTGATGCCATCCACTTTTGGAGGCCTTACCTCAGACAGGCAGACTGGACAAGAACATACCAAAGTGGATGCGAAGACTTGACTGTTTTGTAGTTTCTATGTTTTCTGCCTGTGTGCATATGTGCCATTTCACCAGCACACTGGGGCTTCTTAGATTAATTGTCAACCTAAAATTATCCCAGCATGGATGAATGTGCTTAGATGTGCATGATTGTACCCAGGGAGACAGCTTCTTGCACCCTCCAGACCTGAGCTCTGCAAGTCCCTTGGAAGATGGATGACTGCTAGATTCCAGCTCTGCCCACCAGAGGGCAGTGTGATTGTTTTCACTGAATAAAGTCACCTGCTTTAGCTGAAAAAGCTGTCTTGCCTTCCAGGGCTCCATTGAGAATTATTCACTTTGAAGGTTGCTGATTATGTGGGTTTCAGAAACAGGCTTTAATTTGATCTGTGGGTGATCAGCACAAGGTCAAATGATTCAATCATCTAAGCATGGCACTTTGTCACAAGAAGTCAAATGTTTTTAGAAAGATACCTAGCAGTAAATGCTCACCATGCTATTTAGGCATAGTGCCAGACATGCTCTCAGAAGCTCTGCTTTTACACCGCGGAGGGGGCCAGACCTTTTTAAGACGCTTTGCTAGCTGCTTAGTGGCCTTAGTGAATTTGGTCCCAGGTTGTCCTTTTACACCATTTGGGGTGCAGTTTCTAAGTGACAGGGAATGGACGTGGGGAGAGGATTTGACATCTCAAGTGCAGTCCCCTGTGTCTTTAGGTTCTGTAGCTTCAGTGGATGATGGGTGAGAGCTGTGCCTTGCCACCCCGTGACTGCGTAGGCAGTTCTGAAAGTAGGCTGTTGTGTTGCTCTCTGGCTTTAGCAGGATGATGTAGCACTTGGGCATGAAATAGGTGAAGAGGATCCCACAGGTGCTGTTAAGCACTGCAAAGATCTGGACTGCAGCAACATACTTGCCCTCTGAGGTGGCATACGTGAGGAAGAAGGAGAACCAAGAGATGAAATATATCAACATGCCTGCAACAATAAAGCGAGCTTCATTGTAGTTTTTGGGCAGTTTTCGTCCCATGAAGGCAAAAATGAAGCAGAGGACCCCAAGCAGGCCAATGTAGGAGAGCATGAGTGTAAAGCCTACAAATGAGCCCTCGTAACACTGCAGGTAGACCTGGTTGCTGGAGATCTTGTAATTATTCACAAGGTAAGGTGCCTTGATAGAATACCAGATGAGACAAATCGTGGCCTGCATCAGTGTGCTTCCTAGGATGCACATATAGGGACCATTGTACCTCACCCAGTACTTGTAGGCCATAGGTAGCTTGGCTGCCATCTTGAAGATGCAAATGATCTGGAAGGACTTCACCAAGATGGAGGAGATGCAGACAGTGAAACTGATAGAAAACAGGGGCTGTCGCATCTTGCAGTGGAAATCATTGGGTCGCCCGACAAAAGAGCTAAGGCTGAGGCTGGAGCAAGCGAGGGAGAAAAGCATCAGGAGGCTCATTCTTCCTCCTGCGGCCTTAACTACAGGGGTGTCCAGTCGGATTGCAAAGAGGACAAAGACAGCAATGATTAGTGCTAGGCCAAAGCACGCGATGACCACCAGCACCATGACATATGGGTCCCCCCAGGACAGGTACTGGGCATCTCGGTCCAGGCAGGCCGTGCTGCGTGCAGGTGACCACTCCTCCAACGTGCAAGGTAGGCAGGTGACCAAATCTAGAAACGGGAGCAAAGATGGAATTAGTGGTGTGGCCTGCTCTTGATCTGATTATCCAAGTAAAGCAATGCTCGGACACCAGGGGCCTCATGCATAACGCCATGCGTAGAATTCGCACTATAACATGACGTGAACACAAAAGCTGAAATGTGCTTACGCAAAGAAAGATCCCGATGCAGGAATCTGTGCGTACTCCAACTTCTGCATTCTTCCGCTCCATAAATCCCGGTCAGCGTGAAAAGTAACGCTCGTGCACGCGCGTGCTGTCCCACCCAAACTCCTCCCAGAATTACGCCTCTTTGAATATGCAAATCAATATAAATAGCCCTTAAGCTCAGCGTTCTGTGAAAAGGCAATGGCAATATAAGAATTTCAGCGAATACCAAGTGGAGGCAAAGGAAAAACATACTATTTGTTGATTTAAACAGTGGTATAATCAACAAAAGGAAGTTGATCGAGTGACATAGCGTGTTGGAGAAACTTGAAATCTCAAGTTCACAAAGTTACACAGTGCCAAAATAAAAATGAAGTTGTCACATATCAAAGTTGCCGTGAAAAGGCGAGTTGTAGCCCACCGTCTGAGCTTATTAGGGTACAGACAAAAAAAAAAAAAATAGGCACACAGTGGAAAAAAGCACGAAATGTCAACTTTAATCTCGAAATTTCCACTTTAATCATGTAGTTTATTTTGTCATTAAAGTTGAACATCATAAACGTCATCTTAAATTCATTTAATTTACTAGTTTCTCAAATCCCATCGTAACTAAAGTATCAAGTTAAATGCCTTGTTTTGTACTTGATCTTCAATGTGCTCTATGTGTGTGAATCACTACTTGCTTCTTAAACTGGCTCTCTTTCTCCGACAGGACAAAGAATCCATTACATTCGTGATATTACAGCTCTCTGAATAATTAAAATACTGAGATGTATACGTGATATCATTTTCATGATGATTGGAATGAAAGCATGTTATTAAACATGGGAACATGATGGCGCAGTGATTATCCATGTCTCACACAAGATATTGCTGCGCCATGTGCGACCTTCGATGAAATAATTTATTGTAACAGTACTGTCTCTTTCAAACGTACTAACCTCCAGTTCCTGTCCTTACTTTTCTTTCCCCAAATATCCAATTGCCACACAATCAGCTCCGTAATAGATGTTAAGCCATCTGTAAGCTTACAACGACGATTCTTCAAAACCTTTAAGGAACATTAAAATATCTTTAGTGTAGGTGTTTAATTATTCTATCTGTCTATCCTTTCAGTGTCGCGCCAGCCTCAGTAAATATACAGCGCGCAAGGCAGGAACAATACGTGAACTTGCTAGCGCTAGTCCTCACATGTAATTATTAACAACTAGCAAAATACCGGCGCTTCGCAGCGGAAAAGTAGTGTGTTAAAGAAGTTATGAAAAAGAAAAGGAAACATTTTAAAAATAACATAACCTGATTGTGAATGTAATTGTTTTGTCACTGTTATGAGTGTTGCTGTCACCAAGGATTTGATTATCATTATTTATTTCAATTAGGTTCGTATTTGGAGGACGTGTTGTTATGAAGTTACATTCCGTGTTTGTCAACCGTTGTAAAGATAACAGGTTTCATTCATCGAAGTGTTCACTACCCAAATCGCTACTCGTGAATCTAAGATGTTTAACAGGCATTCCCGGTATTAACTTGTGGATTTTCCTGCGAATATTTAGTGGCAGCGTGTCTATGAACTTGTGGAATCTCTTGCGAGTATTTAGCGACAGTGTCTTGTAACGGTTGTCACAAAATTTTTTATTGTGTGCCTTTAACTGTTTCTGCTGCGTGCTTCCTTTTAGAGATTACGTCCCAGTACTTAACCGTCTGTGGGATATCTGTTTAAGAAGAATTGGGGGCAAACTACGCCTGTGGGTCCTTGCTAAACGTACATGGTGTGACGTAAGGGGAACTGACTGTAAAAAGGCAAGGAGGCGCGTATTTTGAACGAAAAGGGAGAAGACAGCAAAGGAGCGGAAAAGTGAGAAGGAAAACTGTTTAAATAAAGAGCTAGGAAGGTGAATGGAAAGAAGCAGCCAGCGGTAAAGCAAGGAAGACTTCGTAATAAGGACGGTTGGGTGCACGTAGAAGGTGTAACAATAAGATTGTTAAGCCTTATGATAATGTTCCCGCACGGAGGGTTTAGAGAGACGCACTGGGAGAAGTATAGAATAGGGAACCCCGTGTGACTGCTCTGCTGTTCTCCTTCGACAGTTCTGTGGCTCTGCATATTTGTATGCACCTCTCTAAAGTCAGTTTGTCTTCTCTCAGTAATCTTTGTTGCAAACTTGCATCACTGGTTCCGCACACAATTCGGTCACGTATAAGGGAATTTTAATCTCCCCGAAATTGCATGTGCCTGCTAACATTCTCAGGTCTGTGACGTAATTATCTATATTTTCTCCCCTTGCCTGATTTCTTGAAAAAAATCTGAACCTCTCTACAGTTTCGTTTATTTTCGGGTTGTAATGTTCATCAAATTTACGTATCATCAAGCTCATGGTTAACTCATCAGGTCTTACATCACCGGTCAGAGCCTGACACAATTCTCTGCCACTCTCTCCAATAAGACAACGGAATAATCTGACCTTAGTGTTTTCCTCTGCCTCCGGCATTGCAAGTTCTGTGTGTAATATGAACTCGTCCTTCCATGTTCTCCATGACTTCGCCAGGTCTTTAGCATCGAGGCTTTATACCCTGCATCTTCTCATTAAACTTGTATCTCACGAATATCTCATGCGATCTTGCGATGTCCACGGCTTTATTTAATTTTAGCTCAGACCCGGCACGTAAAAGTTTCTCTCGCTGAGTTTGTACTAAACACTATTCTATCCCTGACCATCTCATCTTCATTTGCATAAGCACAGTCCTTCACCAGCAATTTTAACTCCGTTAGAAAGTGATCAAAAGTCTCGTTTATACCCTGCATCCTCTCAGTAAACTTGTATCTCGCAAATATCATATTTGTCTTTGGCATGACAAACGCCAGCGGCAGCGTGTCTATGAACTTAATTTAAACTTAAGCTTTACACCTTGCTTTCCTATTCGTTTGCATAAGCACAGTCCTTCACCAACAATTTTAACTCCATTACAGCAATTTTAACTCCCTTACAAATTGATCAAAAGTCTCATTTACACCCTGTGTCTTCTCATAAAACTTGTATCTCGCAAATATCGTACTCGTCATAAGCATGACAAACGCCAGCGGCGGCGTGTCTATGAACTTAATTTAAACTTAAGGTTTACACCGTGCTTTGTTTCCGCAGTAGCTGCACTTATAATATGCTTGTATGCGTCACTCGCTTCATATTCTTTTGCTGCCTTCTCAATTGTATAATGCGTTTTTTGAACAGGTTTCATTCATCGAAGTGATCACTACCCAAATCGGTACTCGTGAATCTAAGATGTTTAACAGGCATTCCCGGTATTAAGTTGTGGATTTGCCTGCGAATATTTAGCGGCAGCGTGTCTATGAACGTAATTTAAACTTAAGCTTTACACCTTGCTTTCCTATTGATATGTGTACAAAGGTTTGTTCAGAGTCAGAGGGTTTCCGCAGTAGCTGCACTTATGAATATGCTAAGCACAGTCCTTCACCCGCGAATATTTACCTTATATGGGCAGTCACTCAATTACGTGGGAGGCGTGATGATACGGGACGCAACTGCGCCTCACATGGCGACTGAGCTGCAGGCTATGGCCTTATATATGGACGAAAGTAGGTTCCAGTTATGACTGTTACGCGTAGAATTTCGAAATGAAACCTGCCTAACTTTTATAAGTAAGCTGTAAGGAATGAGCCTGCCAAATTTCAGCCTTCCACCTACACGGGAAATTGGAGAATTAGTGATGAGTCAGTGAGTGAGTCAGTCAGTCAGTGAGGGCTTTGCTCAGTGAGATGAAACTGTTTCTGAACTGCGAGGTCCGTACAGGAAAGGCTTTGAAACATTTTGCCGTGTCTTTGGCACTGTGTGCTTGATGCTGTATACCGATAATTCTCTTTCCGATCAGCTGCTGCTGTGATTCACACTCAGGTACAGTGATATAAATACTCCGAGTGGTGCAGTGAGAGTAATATGGAAAAAGATGATCCGCTGTGGCAACCCTTAAAGGGAGCAGCTGAAAGAAGAAAAAGAAGAAGAAGATGGTGCAGTGAGAGTAACAACGCTAAAGCAGTTATGGTATTTGGAATACTATGGCTATTCCCTGGGCCATTATATTGTTACAGGTAATCTACAATCAGATGCATTACACTAATAAACAATATGCAGTTAGTTTCAGTATATTTATAAAGCCGCATCAGAAATGTGGTTCTAAGAAATAAAGGGTAACCACACAGGAACAGTAGCACTGCTTTGATGCTGGGTGCCACCAGTCTGCAAAACCGAGCGGAGAATTTGCGTACGACAGGGTATGAGGTACCGTGGAAAAGTGCATGGCTTTACACCAAGTGTAGGTTTTATACATCGCGATTTGAACGTGGAATCGTTCTTACGCAACATTTCTGTGCATACGCACCGTTTATGCATGAGGCCCCAGGCCACTAGTACTGCACTACCAACCTGCCTGGTATGTTCCTTCTGGACAGTTTTCACATATGAACATGCAGCTGCTCCACGCCGAGAACCTCATCCTGTAGATTTGTCCAGGGAGGCAGTCCTCATAGCATTTTGATTCTGGAATCTGGAGGAAAGCAAGGAACAAAGTGACATATGGTAGGTTATGGGACGCAGGTCATGACCCATTAGCACACTCCCGTAAGTGTGCCAGGTAGCTTATGGGTTGGAATCAGGCCCAAGCGTAAGGTGGTCTTAATCTTAGCCTGCCATTTCTTCATCTAATTGGACCCTTTTGACCAGTGTCGGCGCTCAGTTATTCTGCAAACTAGGCCAAGCATTTTAGTGTGCCAACTGACTGTTCAGAGGCTAAACATTGTGGCTGGGTACCGCCTTTATGATCTACCCCTTAGGTGAATGCCTAATTTGCTTTAATGGAGGTGCTGACCCTGCCTGTGACAGGATACTCCTTCACTCTGTCTGTAATCTCAGTGGGTTTAATGTCTGCATGGAATTTAGGAATTGACCATGGTGGCTTTTAGCACACCGTCTCTGGATCAGCCTCTGCATTTTTATAACTTAACAGAGTAGGGTGTGCACTAGGTGCCTCTCCAAACCACAATCACTACCAAACCAGTGCAGAAATCCCAGTTATTAGGCCAAAGACACAAAGAAGCAATGAGCCCCAAAGTAACCTTAGCTGCCCCACTGGACATTCACCTTCTAATCGCCTAAGCCACAACAAGCACTCTTAGCTATGGACTTACATGAATGATATTGTCTAGGAATGCTCAGCTTCTGTAATTGGCTTTACATTTAAAACTCTGCACTTAATTGAGAGGAGACACGATGGTCAACACCAGGAAAGTGTTTGTTTACTTCTGGCTTTAAGCTCTTTTGAGGAAATGTGATCATTAACTCTTAAACTAGACTACATGTGACGGGAGTCCAAAGCAACACAAGCCTTACATGGTCTACTTCTGCTCATACAATGAAACAGGCAGACATGAATCTTTAAGCCTTCCCTTCTTAAGCCACAACAAGCTCTCTTAGCTATGGACTTACAGTACATAAATGATACTGTGTTTATAAGAATATCTTACGAACACTTTGAAATCACTACAGTTCTTTTTTTGTCCGGCGCTTCTGACTCACCAGTATGAGAGTACTCTCACATATGATATACCGTTCAAATCATTTTGATATCTAGCTATGCAAGATGTGAAGCTTTTTGGGCCCCCCAGCCATTTTTGACCTTCTAGGCCAGGGGTTCTCAACATCGGTCCTGGGGACCCCATGTCGCTGCAGGTTTTTGTTCCAACCAGCTTCTGTTTTTAATTGAACTCCTTGGCTAATTAAGTGAACTGATATTTCCCAAGTTCTGTGTTTAAGGAACAATATATTAATTAGAAAACTAAGTTTGCTAAAAAAAATCTATATTTAAATGTACCAAACACTTATATAGGAATAATGTTTTTTTTTTTCTTTTTAACAGTATTTTCATCTTGATTTTCATTCTACTTTTCTAGGTGTTCTAATTGTTTAATTAATCCATTATTTACTAATTAGTGGGTCTGATTCTAAAGTAGTTGCAGCCTTTGATTATTCAGTGTTGTTTGCCTGGGTGTCTGCTCTGCTTGTTTTAAGTTGCCATTATTAAGATACAATGAAGGAAGAAAAACTGCACAGAGAAAGGGCAAAGTATAATGAAATCAACAAAAGAGAGTTAAGCATTTAAATCTAGAACAAAAGCAGAATATTTATAAATGTCTTATAAATGTATAAGCTATAAAATACCAGCTAATTAAATGAGATCAGTGCTATCAGATGTTGTCACTGATTAGGAATCTGGTTGGAACAAAAACCTGCAGCCACAGGGGGTCCCCAGGACCGACGTTGAGAACCCCTGTTCTATAACCCTCAATTTTAGGCTGTTTTTAGACCCTATTTTATCTTATAATAAATAATGAACCAATAGGTGTCTTCAGCACAAATGATCAGGCGGATGTGAAGCTGTGCATACCACATCAACGGATCCCAAAGGTTCACCTGGTAATGGGACACGAGGGGTCAAAGTTACTCCTTTTCACATTGGTAATATAGGCATGTGAAGTTCCGTTGTATGCTATTTCGAGGTCACTGATCACGAATATGATAATATTTTTGACATCTGATTCTTTACCGGTGGTCCTAGCCCTTCTAAGCGCTACTCCCAGAAGGATACGTGTACATGCACTTCAATAACCCGGTTATTCACAGAAACCAGATCTCCAAAATGCCATTTAAACCCTAATTCTGTTTAGAGAAATCGGGTTATCTGCCTCTGAGATACCTGATTAACTAAGGTAGACTCTTCCACGACTAATCTGATAACGCGAGCTATAACCGAGTTACTGTTACGGATTTTGTAGTCTGCGCGTGTCCATTGCACTTTTGCTGCGCGTGTGTTTGCTTTACGCATGCGTTCAGTTATACTACAGAGTGGTCCAGATCTAATTATGCAGATCCAGATCATCAGGATGACTTTGATTTATGTGGGGACGATTCCAGTTCAGTGCGAAGACGATTCTTCATGTCGTCAGTTCGCACACTTCTCGATGGTCTGGGATTTGTCAGGTGATTTTCTATGTAATAAACGTAATAAGTTATAGTGTAATGAAAATTGCATACAGTAATCCCTCCTTGATCGCAGAGGTTGCGTTCCAGAACCCCCCGCGATAGGTGAAAATCCGCGAAGTAGAAACCATATGTTTGTATGGTTATTTTTATATATTTTAAGCCTTTAGAAACTCTCCCACATTGTTTATAAATATTCTTCGCACAGTTATACAGTAAACCCTTGTTTATCGCGGTTAATCCGCTCCAGACAGATAAATGAATTTCCATGAAGTAGGATTCTTTATTTATAAATCTAATACTTTCACAGTTAGAGCATTGAAAACCTGTTTACAACCTGCTAAATACGTTTTTTTAACATTATTAGAGCCCTCTAGACATGAAATAACACCCTTTAGTCAAAAGTTTAAACTGTGCTCCATGACAAGACAGAGATGACAGTTCTTTCTCACAATTAAAAGAATGCAAACATATCTTTCTCTTCAAAGTGCGCGTCAGGAGCAGAGAATGTCAGAGAGAGAGAGAAAAGTAAACAATCAGAAATCAATAGGGCTGTTGGGCTTTTATGTATGCGAAGCACCGCGATAAAGCGGCCGCAATGAAGGGATCAATGTGAAGGTAGTCTTTTCAGCATTTTTTAGAGGAGCGTCCGTATCTTCTAAGCAAACAGCCACTGTGCAAACAGTCCCTCTGCTCACATCCCCTCCGTCAGGAGCAGAGAATGTCAGAGAGAGAGAGAGGCAGAGACAAGCAAAAAATCAAAAATCAATATGGGCTGTTAGAGCTTTTAAGTGTGCGAAGCACCGCGCGGGAAGCATATCGTACATCATTGAGGAGTTTTATTTAATACGTAATACGTGCTCTGATTGGGTAGCTTCTCAGCCATCGGCCAATAGCGTCCCTTGTATGAAATCAACTGGGCAAACAAACTGAGGAAGCATGTACCATAAATTAAAAGACCCATTGTCCGCAGAAATCCACGAACCAGCGAAAAATCCATGATATATATTTAGATAGACTTACATTTAAAATCCGCGATGGAGTGAAGCAGCGAAAGTTGAAGCGTGATATAGCGAGGGATCACTGTACTTAGATCTGGACTACCTTATATACTGTATATTGTTCGGGCGACTGTATTCTGAAATAATCCGTCTCAATTTTTCAGAAATCGCTAACTTTATGTTGATGAGCTGAACGTACAGTACCAAACTCAACAGCACACTCTAGAGAGCAGTAGGATAACACGTTAAAGTAACATGCGTTAATTAGTCCGATTTCTTTTTAAAGTAATCTGACGCAATAGTTATCTTGTTGAAGTGAAAATACCTGCATTATTATCATTTCAGCAGCACTGGCTTTAAGGCAAGAAGCACACGTATCGTGTCCCGCAGGGCTCAATTGTAAAGTCAAGAAGAAAAGAGTTTGCCACGTTCATTCAGGTAACGGAAACCAATAAATAAAGCGTCAATTTGACTAAACATATTTATAAAACACAAGAAAATGATCACGGGCGTCATGCTCATTTTCGGATTCACTGTGGTTCATCACGTTTAACTCTTTTTTGTTAAGTTTAATTACGTTTTGTTAACGAAGAACTCTAGAAGATTACTTTCGCGTGTAAATGTGGATTTTTAATAAAACAGGTTTCTGCTTTAATTGGCTTACTTACCATAAAGCGATTATATGAATGCATGTAAATGCACTGAGTGATACATTTTATACATAGACACATGGGCGTCATTTTAGACTATTTAAAGGTCAGTAATTGCGAATATAATTTTATTTTTACTAGGGTCTAATCCGCTATGGACCTCCACCAGAGGATGATAAATGACAAATTTCTATTACAATTGAGAAAATTTAGACTTAAACCTTTAAATGTTCACATTCCAAATATTTGATGCAACTGTTCTTCTTCATTATGCTAAATCATGAAGTAAATCATTACATTTCTGATGAACACCACACATTAGGGCGGCTTACACTAATTTGGACCTTCTATTTCTGGTTTTGTGACTTTGCTCTCGTTTTCTGGGGCCTCATGCATAACGCCGTGCGTAGAATTTGCACTATAACATGACGTAAGCACAAAAGCTGAAATGTGCTTACGTACAGAAAAATCCAGATGCAGGAATCTGTGCGTACTCCAACTTCCGCGTTCTTCTGCTCCATAAATCCCGGTCAGCGTGAAAAGTAATGCTCGTGCACGCGCGTGCTGTCCTGCCCAAACTCCTCCCAGAATTACGCCTCTTTGAATATGCAAATCAATATAAATAGCCCTTAAGCTCAGCCTTCTGTGAAAAGACAATGGGAAAAGCACTGGGGAAAATATAAGAATTTCAGCGAATACCAAGTGGAGGCAAAGGAAAAACATACTATTTGTTGATTTAAACAGTGGTATAATCAACAAAAGGAAGCTGATCGAGTGACATAGCGTGTTGGAGAAACTCGAAAGCTCAAGTTCACAAAGTCACACAGAGCCAAAATAAAAAAGAAGTCACATATCAAAGTCAGCGTGAAAAGGCGAGTTGTAGCCCACCGTCTGAGCTTATTAGGGTACAGACAAAAAAATAGGCACACAGTGGGAAAAAAGCACGAAATGTCAACTTTAATCTCAAAATTTCCACTTTAATCACGTAGTTTAGTTTGTCATTAAAGCAGAACATCATAAACTTCATCTTAAAATCATTTAATTTACTAGTTTCTCAAATCCCATCGTAACTAAAGTAGCAAGTTAAATGCTTTGTTTTGTATTTGATCTTCAATGTGCTCTATGTGTGTGAATCACTACGTGCTTCCGTTCTTTCTCTTTCTCCGACAGGATACAGAATCCATTACATTCGTGATATTACAGCTCTCTGAATAATTAAAATACTGAGATGTATACGTGATACCATTTTCATGATGATTGTAATGAAAGCATGTTATTAAACATGGGAACACGATGGCACACTGATTGTTCATGTCTCAAGACAAGATACTGCTGCGCCATGTGCGACCTTCGATGAAATCATTTATTGTAACAGTACTGTCTCTTTCAAACATACTAACCTCCAATTCCTGTTGTTACTTTTCTTTCCCCAAATACCCAATCGCCACACAATCAGCTCTGTAATAGACGTTAAGCCATCTGTAAGCTTACAACGGCGATTCTTCAAAACTTTTAAGGAAGATTGAAATATCTTCATAGTACGTGTTTAATTATTCTATCCGTTTATCCTTCCAGTGTCACGCCAGCCTCAGCAAATATACCGCGCTAGGCAGAAACAATACGTGAACTTGCTAGTGCTGCGGCACCGTGCCCTCACATATTTAATTATAAACAATACAGATTATTTGAATGAAGTTAAAGTTTTATCTGTATAATATAATCAACATATTTTGCTGCATTTCATCTTAAAAATGATATCATCATCATATGTAAATACGCGCTTTAAAAGTGGCGCAGGTTGTGTAATATTATAACTGTAGTGCAAGTTTACAGTGAGGTGATTGTACTTATAACTACAAACAGTTCTACAAGGAGCAATTGATTGAGTGCGTTTACAGTTCTTGGGATGAAACTGTTTCTGAACCGCGAGGTCCGTACAGGAAAGGCTTTGAAACGTTTTGCCGTGGCTTTGGCAGCATGTGCTTGATGCTGTATACCGATAATTCTCTTTCCGATCAGCTGCTGCTCTGATTCCCCACTCAGATACAGTGATATAAATACTCCGAGTGATGCAGTGAGAGTAATATGGAAAAAGATGATCCACTGTGGCAACCCTTAAAGGGTGCAGCTGAAAGAAGAAAAAGAAGATGGTGCAGTGAGAGTAACAACGCTAAAGCAGTTATGGTATTTGGAATACTATGGCTATTCCCTGGGCCATTATATTGTTACAGGTAATCTACAATCAGATGCATTACACTAATAAACAATATGCGGTTAGTTTCAGTGTATTTATAAAGCCGCATCAGAAATGTGGTTCTAAGAAATAAAGGGTAACCACACAGGAACAGTAGCACTGCTTTGACGCTGGGTGCCGCCAGTCTGCAAAACCGAGCGGAGAACTTGCGTACAACAGGTTATGAGGTACCGTGGAAAAGTGCGTGGCTTTACGCCAAGTGTAGGTTTTATACATCGCAATTTGAATGTGGAAACGTTCTTACGCAACATTTCTGTGTGTACGCACCGTTTATTCATGAGGCCCCTGGTCTTTCTTACTTTCACTCCAATGTTAGTGTCAGAACAGATGGCTGCGGTCTGAATCTAGTAGTCCAAGTTGGCATCCAGCACAAAGTAATCCCCCTGAACCACTGCCACACAACATCTTTGAGTATGAAACTGCTTGATCTGTCAACTGGGAATTTACCACCTCAGTTCACACAGGAGCAAAGTGTAAAATTACTGTGTCTAGGCATGGAAAATGTGTTGTCAGCCTTATGTGACACTTACTGATATTAATGAAAGTAAACTGAAAGAAAGGCCTACATTAATCTACAGTTAGCTTGACAGTTTTCACAAACAAGCATAAAAAAATAATCTTGTTTGAATTACAAGGCTTTCAGTTTAAGAAATGTGTAGAAATTGGATAGGCATATGCAGACTACTCACCTGTCAACTCAAGGAAATCATGACGTTTGGTTACCACCAGACAGAAAGCAGCTTGTGTGGCAGTGAATTAGCCTCCTTGTGACCCTACCGAGCAAACTAAGAGATACAATAGCCTATGTCTTTGGATTGCTGCTCCCACCATTTTTCAGTTTTTAAGCCACAATTTTGCATCTAATGTCCAGGCTGAAGACTCATTACTTTACTCTAGCATACCCCGACAAGAGCTGCTGATTAGCTGTGCATGCTGCATCTCTGTGGTTAGTACAGTACTAAAATATAAGCAATACGATATTTATAAACTGTTACTAGTGCTCACCTATTCTGTTTCTCTTCTTGGTATCCTCATGTGGCACTTGGTGCTACTGCTCTACTGCCAGACCGTTTGCCTGCCATGGAAAAAGTCATCTCTGATTAAAGAGCAGTGGAATCATTGGGTAGAAGGGTCCTTTCATCAGATTGGTGGGCCCAGCACTGACTCAGCTATGGAATGGCCAGTGGGGGGCAGCTTGATGGCTGAGGCCTCCAGGACTCTGACTCCTTTCTACAATCTGGCAGTGGTTCTACAATTAACCGATAGTCACATATGATTGTTGTTCATTTATGTTAATTAGTTTCTACTCTGTTTTTGATTAATTTGAACAAATCTGTATCCTCATATGTGATGGTTCTGTATTTAGTGAGTGGTGTAATCTGCAGTTTGCCTTGTAGTTTGTACTGTTGTGTTGTATTTCTGAGGTGACCATGTTAGGCTGACCGTCTAGCTCTGCGAAGAGGAATACTTGTCTTCTTTATTGTATTTACCCCATTTCCTAACACCCATTGCATGCCCAATCTACCAGGAAGGGCGGTCTCTCTCTGAACTGGACTTGCCAAGATTTCGTCCATACTTATTTGGGTGGAAGTTTACAGTCTTAGAGAGTCAAGGCTGGGGAGCTATCAGAAAACAGGGCCTGTTAAAGCCCACTGAGACATTCATAATTTTGGGCTATGCAAGAAATAAATTGTTGGTGTCGTTGCTTAATCCGATTGAAGAACTGAAGGTAGTGTGATGGGGGGTAGCATGGAGTGTGCAGGGCAGGATTTGACCCATTCCATTGTTGGACAGACTCCTGCACATGCCCGCTCTCACACAGAGCCAATTTCCTTAACAATCACATCTTTGGAATGTTGAAGGTAAAAACAGAGCACCTGGACTATCTTCCTGTAATTTGAGTTCTGTCAAAATGTGATGTTGGTGTTTGTGGACATTTTACACAACTTCTATAAACCTTGCATGTTTTCCCTAAATGACTGAATTAACCCACTAAATTCCCAGGATATGTGTGAAGGAGTTTGTATTGATTTTGTCATTTAATTGTTCCTTTCACTTTTTCCTGTTCGTTATTGTCCTTTAACATTGTTGTGAATTGTGACTACCCATTGAAAATGAATGGGACAGACCAAAAACTGGTGGCTGCTGACCCTTTGAGACAAGACTTCCTGTATCTATTAAAACCTTTCCAGGTCATTTCTATATAGAGAGGACTTTATGCTGTATTCATGTGCTGCTGGGGAGAAAATTAGGGCAGTCTTAATGTATGGGCACAATGCCCATTGACTGGGTGCCCCAGCATCATAGGGGCCCACAATATTTCTGATGCCTATGTATGTTTCTATTTTGCTATCAAAACAGGGGCCCCTGGACTACTTTGCCTGGTGGCTTAAATATGAGTTTCTGAGTCAGAATGTCCACATGAACGTGCTATGAACTCAGTGCTCCAAGTAGGACAATTCAAAGAACGCCAACCTTTAACTTTCGTCAATGGCATAAAGAAAAAAATATAACCTGGTGACAACTTGGGGACAACTTAAAGGCTCTGGTGGTTATAATTCAATGCCAATGCACAAAATGGTGGTGTATGCTAGCACATCTTCTCTTCCTCCCTCAACAGACGGGATGATAGACAACCTGACCACCCAGATATCACTTCCGGTGATGGACCCCCCCCATTCCAGTCTGACCTGCACTTAAGTGGACGTGTCATCATCCATGTCAGTCTAATCTAAGACTCATGTCCTAAGGGGCATTATTTTGCTGAAAAGCCTTTATTATTTTTTGCATTATATTATACCGGGGTGGTGGTGTCACCCCTACGCTTTTTCTTTGTCTTTGTCATCTTTCACACTGGTCTGCCAGAAATGGCATTTTTGTGGTTGAATTGTATTTGGACTGAAGTGATAATCATTTAATATGTTTAGTTTGTTCTGGAATTCTATGAATAAAAATACTATTAATCTTTAATCGTTTTTGTTTCACAGACCAAGTAACAAATCAAAAATGACCTTACATTTCTTGAAATAGTCTGTCTGGAAACTGACGTGAAGACACTTGAGTACAAAGATGAAGCGTCACAGCTCCAAAAACTCTAATAGCATGTGAATGCAGATTTAGAGCTCAGCAGTCTCTTTCATTCTTGATCTTCTTGATCTACTTGGTTATTAGCTAAACTAAAGGGACCGAATGGTCTTCTCTCATTTGTCAAATTTCTTATGTTCTTCACCCGCTGCACTCCTGTTCCAATCCAGGTGGTTTGTCTTGTGGTGGGTGTGGCAACGCACAATCAATGCGTGCTCCCAACCAACCTTCATACTTCACCATCTTGACTTTAATTGCAAACTCAAGTTTTTTGATGTCCTTAACTCTCTGACTTTTATGTGGTTCACATACTGCTTCACATCTGCTGGGACTCAGATTGGTGAGGTTGTTTTTTTTTTTTTTTTTCTGGTTCATTTATTTTGGGATAGCGCTGCCATTTCAGTCACTTTTTTGCATTCACTTTAGTTTGAGGATTCACTGTTTAACACCACCATCTTAGCTACTGTTCCACCCCGAACTTTGTGTGTGGTTGGTTTATATTTGTGTATCGTGTAAAACGCTTCTTTGGTGAGGAAACAAGGGAGGGTATTCTTTTGGTGTATGTAAATATTTGTTTATTTGTATTTGTTTGTTAATTCAATGTATATTTTGGGGCAACTTCAATTAGTTACATATATACATCTACCTTTCGGCTTTCACTTTCATATTTTGTTATTTATTGTTTTAAAACTGTTGATTGGAGTGAAATGAGAGTGGGAAACTTGTTGTAAGTAGAGTACAGTTCTGACTTGGGCTACTCTGAGTTTTTTAAAGGTTTCAGACCTGGAAATGTAGCAGACAGCCATTGCATTTTGAGTAGGTCGCTACAACCTACCTGGAGTCCTTGAGCTGCCCAGATCTCCTCTGTGTCCACTCTCAGGCTGCCACTAGCAGTGTACTGGCCAACTGGGACAAACTGAATAGTACCATCTATAGCCTTCCAGACAAGCAAATCATAGCCAGCGTGGAGATTTCCTTTGCTGTTGAAGGAGACGCTGATGTTGTGCACCTCAAACGACACACTCTTTAATGCTTCAAGGATCTGCGGAAGGAAAGGGAAATGAAGGTCTCACAGTACTGGCTGACAACCACAGGCAGGATGTGGTGGCTGCAAGTAAATGAGTTAAAGATGTCACAGTGCCTACCGGCAATTTCAGAGCCTCATCCTTCCTGAGTCACAGTGTCAAGTAGGATTCTAAAGAAATGGTGCCAGATTAGAAATGAGGACTTTAATTATAGCATACTGACAAGAAACAAACACCACAACCTGCCGTCCCTCTGTCCAATCTACAGTCATCTAATTCACTTTGGCAGTGACATTAAGTAGCATAGTACCCCGTTCTGAACACATTGAACTCCAGAACTCGATTACTCATTTTGCTACATCATTATACTCAAAGCTCAATGCACGCCACAGCCTCCTCTGCATTCGGGGTTAACTGGCCATTGAGTAGACAACCTTTCACAGACACAAAGGCTTTGGCCAAGCACAAGATGATGATGTTTTGAAGCTGAATTCAAATTTATAGGACAGATAGCTAGATGATACAAAGAAAGGGTAACGTAAGTGAATGGACACACAAACACTAACCAGAGAAGCAGATGAGGATGGAATCAAAACTATGGCAGGGAGATCAAACAATAAAGCTGTCAAAATTAGTAGGAAAATGGACCAGGCAAAAAAAGTAATTGAATTGCCATTGAGCAATTCAAAAGAAAGGAGCAGAAGGAAAGGTGAACCCTGAGAGAGCACCAGAAAGGCGTCAAGAAGCCACTGAAATAGTTAAGCTTGTTCGGGTTATGCTTGTGTAATTACTGTTGTCCAGAAATGACAAGTGAGATGTGTGTGACACCTAAGGCTCACTGAGATCAAATAACCATTGTCACAGGCAGAGGACCACACAGGCCAGGTACTTGGGACCCACAACATCTCGGTTTCTGCTGTACCACTTTGAGACCAGACACCCAACCTTTCAGCTTCATACCATCAAGGTGATTATCATTAATGAATTTTAAAACAAAAATGATAAAAATAGTATTTTGTTGACCAAGTATTGATCAATCTACTCTTGGAGTGTACAGCTTCCCAAGCTGAAAGCAGCAAAGAAAGGAGCGGCACAACAGCCCCCCTCCAGGTAGGTAATTATTAAAACTTGGCATGAAACGCCCATTGGCGAGTCTTTGAAAACTGACATTAAAGTGACCCAATTAGCTTGACTCAAGCCCACCCATCACTAGGGTTATTCAAGCAAAGTCTGGCGGCTATTCACTTTTCTTCTGCTGTAGAAAATCTTCAAATTTTCAACTGCAAGAGGTTTCTAATAAATTTGAATAATTTTGCTCAAATGAACCAAGATGAATTTACAGGACTTACAGGCATTGCAAGCATCATTTTGTATTGTACTAGGAATGTATGCATTTGTTACAGCCAGCTTTGTTTATCAGTTATGAGTTCTATAAATATGACACTGAGAGTAACATGAGCAAGAGGATAATCGATGCAGGCAGTAGTCAGGTTTATGAAACTCATTTAAAGGGACAGTTTAATAACAGTCTTAAACTACTTTCATAAAGACACATGTACAGAGGGTGAGGACCATGACATGCTAAAGACACAAACCTGCCAATGAAGGTCACGTGACAGAGTATGTTGGTCAACAAATCTCTGCAGAAAGCTGCTGTTTGGCCACCTCGGTTGATTAAACACAAAAAGAGTGAGAATGTGCTGGCACAGCCATTAATTGAATGTCTAGTAAATTGCCTGCACTGTAAATGATGTGATCCGAACTGAACAACCTGTACGTTGAAAAGATGGACACGGCTACAATGAGAGCGAAGCATGTCTTACAAAAGATTTGTAAAATACTCACTTCAAAGATAGCAGAAGTGAAATGAAGCTCACTGCATCTTTTATGAGCATATCTGCGTGTCTCAGCAATCCCTTTGCTATGGAGGCCCAGCGTGCTTTTCTTAATCTACATCTAAAAGTTATTTTGTAAGCTGATATGAAAACTAATCTCAAATGATTTTCTGAAACTAAAGTGGCAGGTGTAAATAGTAAAGAGATTAAAACCAATTAAAACCAAACAGTGCCAGCTGTTGGATGGCACTGACCCCAGTCATTCCCCCTAAGTTGAGCTTACACTCACCTGCCAGGGGTGGAGTGTAGCATCTGCCCCAGTGGACTGCCTTGCAGTGTGAATGGCATGGGCCACACTGTACACTGCTGTGTAGACATTGAGGGAGATTCTCTCTTCTGGCTCCACTATTGCCATCTTCAGCAGCTCTATTTGGGTGTCGTCTGCCATGCTCACCTGACAGCTCTCCAGACTGGCTGTGCTCAAGTTGGTCAGCTGTGTGGGTGCTGGGGTGTGAATCACCTTTGAACTCTGCAAATACTCCTGGAATCCAGGAAAGATGTGTGTTTGGATTGCCAGCCCCACAATGGTCCCAATGCTGTGGATGTTGGACAGGCTGGCAATTTCATTGGAAGTGGACCAGGCCTCGCTGGCGATCCAAACCCGATTGCGACCTGCTGTCTGCCAGGTGATCACACTGGACAGCAGAGCCATGGCTGAAGAGATATCAGCAAAGATGATAGTGACGTTGACCAGGAACATGTCCAGCTTGATGACCATCTGCTGTAGCAGCGCCTCCCTGTCTTGTGAAACACCAGGAATGACAGCTGAGTAACTTATGCACACGTTCCTGTACCTGAAAAGTTCCTGCAGCGTAGCCAAACTTCCTTTGCCATAGTCTGAGTCAGAGGCTAGGATGGAAATGCAATCCCAGTGAAACCTCTCTACCAGCTCTACCAAGGCCAAGGTTTGCTGAGAGTCCGAGGGGATGGTGCGGAAGAATGAAGGGAAGTGAGTTCTGTCTTCTAGAGAACTGCTGGAGGCTGAGTAGGAGACCTGCAGGTTCATGAGAAGGTGAAACAGTCAAACATTGGCATTCAAGATTCTCCTGATATTGTATCATGTAAATCATTACTATACCGTACCTCCGTATATAACTGTAGCTACAATGTAAAACATCAAATCTGACTAATATCATTAACAATAATTTTGAATGGCTCATCTCTGAGAACTTCACGACTGACAAAATACTGCTAAGCAACAGCAGAATAGATTTATTAACAATTTATGATCGTTAATACTTAGTATCTTTTTGAAATTCTGACAGCACCATAGACTTTATTAATGCTACATTGTTAGTACAAATAGACATCATACAGCTCTTTACTTTCGTGCCAGGTTGCTGCTTTGAAATAACCTCATATAAACTATGGTAATCGACCATAATTAACGATAGTCTGGGGAATGCCCAGGACAACGATCAGAGGCATTTCCAAATGGGGAATGGATCTCTGGATGACGCTCCATGACGATTGCTGGTGGTGAAGAAAAAAAAATTTAAGGACCTCTGATCTGGAATTATTAAAATAAGAAGGTGCCAAATGTGCCCTGCTTCCTGCCCACAGGGTTTATTAAGGCTATTGAAGTTGCTCTTCAAAAATCAGAACAACTGTGGTAAAAGTGAGACACTGGGTGGTAAGTGACATCTAACAAAAAGAGTTGCGCTTTCATGTGTGTCAGGATGGCACCTGCATGTCTGTTAGTGCTGCTGATAATGAGTCCCTATGTAGGGGATCCTATGCAGAATATTGTGGATTGACTAGCAATTGGGCGACACTTGAGACTTTGCCTAGCCAGGATTTCTATATGTATGTTTCTATATGTGTGTGTGTTAATCGTCAAGGGCGAGAGCAGAAGAACTTAATAAATGTTCCTGATAAGTCTCACAAACTTCACGATAATACAGAGGGAAAAGGTAGGAGAACTTAACCAATAAACATGGAAACCCCGAGCAGACATCCAGGAACAATCTCCAGGACTATAATCCTGCCAAAAATCAGGTAATCCATACTGGAACCCCATTGTCTGGGGCGCACAAAATTTTGCATGCCACTGTATGTGCCAAGCAGGCATCAGGGATGGGATCAGTAGACTGTTGTGGTTTGTGTCCAGTCCCGGCACCTTGAGTGTAAAAGTGTGGTTCACTGTATCAGGATGCAAGAAAGTGTGCCATACCTGAGGTACCATGAAGTAGCTCAGCATGGTGGCTGAGGTCAAGGCTTCTTCTGAGGTACTTGGCCCAATGACTGCAAGTGCGCGTGGCACTAGGGAAGTGTAGTTACATTTAGGCTGCAGCTCATCATCCAGGGGGACAGTAAGGAAGTGGAGTGTTGGAGTGATGACCCTGTTGAACTGTTGGCAGGTGTCCCAGACCTCAAAGCCCAGTTGAATGCCCGGCAACAAGTCGCTTGAGTTGTTGATCTCTTCAATTGCAAAGCGCAGGGCCTGCAGCCAGTTAAAGCCCAGAGGATTGAACCTACAGGAAAGAGTCAAAGAAAGGGTCAGTCTGGCTCAGTGACCACTGATGTACACCTATCTGCCTTGTCACGTTGCTGCACAGTGAGGAGAGCTTATCATTTATTTAGGTCAGTTTGGTTTTATAAATGAGGATCAGTGAGGGTCATTCTATGTCCTGACTAGTAAGAACCATCATTTTTGCCCTTAACAATTAGCTGGAAAAGTCTATTCCTGGCCAATAATGACAATCACCTAAGTGATAACCAAGATGTCCAGTCAGAATGGTCAGACTGTTGCTAAATGACAGGAGGGCACTGTCTGCTGAGCAGCAAAGGTGATCCCATTCTTTCCATAGTGGCAACTGAAGGTCAGACTTAGTTGCTTCTTCTGATCAGTAAGATTTTGCCTGGCTTTGTCCCTCCTGACCAGTATGTTAGCTACATTGGTCAGTAAAGAGGGTCAGTTTGTATTTTTTCCATGTTTCCAGTAAAAAGTGTCACTGCCACGCCAGGCCCTTGCTGGCCAATATAGTTTGGTTCTGTCTTTCTTTTCACTCTGCTTTTTACTCATTGGCCTAGTGAACAGTCAATATTAATCAATCAGCAAGGCTCTACTGATCAATGACTACAATTGGCTACTTACTGCCCTTACCGACCGGACAGAATGACTAGTTTATTTCTAAAGCTGAGGATGACACCGTGTCGCTCAGTAAAGGTGAATATAGTTCCGCTCAGTTTGTCCAGTGAAGTCACTCTTGGTTTGCCAGACTTGATGGCTTGTAAAATGGGTAGCCTACATATGCCTTGTTGGTCAGTCTGGTATTGGATCACTTTTTCATTAAGAAGTGTCAGTGATGCCAACTCCCTCCTGGCCTGTGGGAAGGAATGCTTTGGGTCTGGCCTTCTTATCAACAGTCCCTCCCTTAAATGACCAATAAGCAGCAAATGTCTGCTACCCCTGAGCATTCTAAAAGGTCATCTAAGTGCTGCCAGGCTGAATAATCAGAACAGCCATTTACCATTCAGGACTCTCTTTTGTAATGGTTAGTGATGGTTAGCCTGACATAAACTACTGGCCAATAACAGCTTTTTGTGTCAGTGTAGTATTGTCATGCAGGCCAACCAGTAAGCACTACTGGCCAGCAACTTCAGTCTGACTCAGATGACCAATGTGGAGGCTTTGACACCATTCTTGCTGGTTAGTGTTGTTTTTTTTTTTACTCTTTTTCTGCCCAGTAGCAAAACCAGTGAGCTCTCCTTCTTGGTCAGTGCTAATGGTCATTCTGGCACTCTTCCTACATTTATCGAAGCTAACTTCTTCTACCAGAAAATGTCAACTTTTTCACCTCCCTTTAAGCATTGAAGCCTATTGTCCAGTGAACAATTCTTTAAGGATATGACTGCTGACCACACTTGAAAAGAGGTTAATTAGTGGCACTAGAAGTGATGCATCTTCAGTCCCCAAATGCGGCCCCTGCCCTCAACCTACCTGTCACAGGTCACCATCTGCTCACTTTGATTCACTCTGGCACTTTCTCTGAACAAAGGAAAAAGTCCACCAAGAATATAATCCCCAGGAGCCCTCAGCTGCCCAGCGTAGAAGTCCTTGCTTGTGAGTTGACCCCAGAGCAGAGGTGGACAGACACTGATGAGGAGAGACAGAGGCAGCAGGGTAGCCATGGCTGGAGAAGATGACTTGACAGAAGAAAGAAAGCAAATTAGCTGAGGGACTGGAAGCGGACTTGTTTTGCATCAGTGTGACCACGCAAATGAGCATGCGGTTGGCTTTGCCAGTGGTCATTTGCATCTGGCCCTCCTCCCTGCAGACCCCAGGACCTGACTTGGGTGTGGGCAGGAGGGAGCAGCTCAGGCATTGGTGGCTGTTGCTGCGATGCTGTCACAGGGGCTGCTAGGGTCTGGTCACAGCAGGAGCTAGTGACCTTTGGTGGTGAGCGTGCATGCCTTGTGGTCTTGGGTTCACCCAGGGATCAGCTCTCTGCTTATTTGCTTAAGACTGAGCAAAAACAAACAAGTTTTTAAAAGCCAAAGGGAAAGTAGGGACACAAGTGGCTTGTAATTTCAAACCTTCCTGGTCAGTGGGCCCTCTGCCCATTGAGTGATGGACACTAGATTTTTTTGTGATTTGTGTACCACAGGCAGATGTGCTTGCTTGTAGTGATTCGTTTACTCATCAGCACAGTGGCAGCCAAGTGATGGAGAGGCAGACCTTTGAGGTTACAAGTGACGTGTTTCATTGTGTGTGACAGCGTAATGAAGGGAATGCCCTCAAAAATCCCACAGCACCCAGTAGACAAGGAACAGTTCTTCTTGCAGTTGAGCCCATACTTTGTATTCTGAAAAACCCCATTTTGCTGCCCCTTGGCCCCCCATATTACTAAAAGCAGACAGCACTTGAAACCCTCTGAGAATGCGCAGCTGACAATCTGGGATAGCCTGCCACCGGGGCCTCAGGTGTGCTGGGGCCCACTGCTTCCTGTCACACATTCTGGCATGAGGCGGCCCTGCTTCTGCTTTCCGAAAAACGCATTTCCGCCATGGAGAAAGAGGAGTTCCCGCCCTCATGTATCTTACTCACAGCCAGGCTGCTCGCAGGATTGCATCACAGCCCTATGTTGGCTTTCACAATGTCTGTCCTTTCAGGCTTCCTCTCTCTTGGGGTGAGTACTACTTTTCGCCGAGTGGGGAGTTTGAGCTGGGGGGGTGTCAGTGTAGCTGGACTCATAACCTGACAAGTCCAGTTGTCACATTAAGCTGTAGGGTTGTTGTTGGCCACTTCCTGGGTGTTCCTGTGTTCATGTTGAACTACATGGCTGCCTCAGTTGGCAGCTAGACGTTAGCTGCACCACCAAGCTTACATGAAGCCGGTGGCTGAATCGTAACATCCATCAGATTGGAAACCAGTTAGTCCTCGAAAATAATCACTGGAAAGAGCTCAAAGGTGGTCGGATGGACACAGCATCACAGCAGACGATAAGAAAATGGCCATTTATGAAGCATATGGGCTGACTCTTTATAGAGGAAAACAATTCAGTGGCCCAGTGTCAGGCCCATTCCTCTCACTGCCCCTGCACCAAGTGCTGGCTCAGAGCTGGAACCTGAGTTTACAGCAAATAGGCAAGGAGGGCATGTGCCCATAACTGTGGCCTTTCTCTACCGACATCTACCCACTCTCCTCCACGCAGGTGGTCAGTCTGATTGTGACTTCACTGCTTGTTAATGGGCTGGAGAGGAATCCAAAACAGATGAAAGAACTCCACTTGAATGGCAGACAGGAACGTCGACGTCGACAAACCAGCTGTGGCATTGATCAATTCAAGGAAAATGACTTGTGCTGCCAAAAGTGCCCTGCAGGTGAGAGCCTTTGTACCAGGGATTTTACAACAACATATACCAGGTTTTCATACCTTAAGGGGTTTTACAATAACGGTAGACATATTTTGTAGAAAGGGTTACAAAAAAGAAAGTACAAAAACTAAAGAGCAATTATTTATAACAATAATTTAGGCTGTAAGAATGAGACTTTAAGTGTCCAACTTAACAAACAGATGGCCAGGGAGGAGAAGAACAACAAAAACTCCAGCTGGTGAGGACACTGGTGAAAAAAAATCTCCAGGGCTAAAAGGCTGTCCAGGCTCCACCAGGCCAGCTCTGTCTGAAGGGGCTGCAGATCCTGAGGAGTCAGACTTCTGTCTGTAGAGAACCAGGCCAAGTCGAGGGGCTCCTTGGGTCAGCTGTAATCAGGCACTATTAGGTTTTCATTCACATTTCTATTAGAAGGTCTTCACTCAGGTCACTATTACAGGATGAACATTCACACTTATCTTAGATAGTCCTCTCTAAAGACTCAGTTCTTGTTGCTTCAGCTCTGGTCACTTTCTGACCTGTGAATGCCTATGATCCTCAGGTTCATATGTGAAGACGAGATGCACAAACTCTTCTGGAACTGCCCATTGTGCCGAGTGCCAGCCCGGCACCTACATCGCTCATGCAAATGGGCTAGCAGAGTGCTTCAAGTGTAGTTCCTGTGACCCTTCATGTAGGTGTCTTCACTGCTGCCAAGGTATGAAGAAGTGCATTGGGCTTGATGCTCTTTCTGATCCCTTGGTCTTCAGTTTCACAGGTGGAGAAGAAGAAGTGTACTACCTCAAGTGACACAGTCTGTGGCTGCCCGCCAAACTACACCATCATGAACCACAGTGTGATACAGACTTGTAAGCGCTGCACTGTCTGCAAGAACATGGAAACGTTCCAGCCCTGTACGTCCCCATGGTGATTTGGTGAGGAGTATCTCAGAGCAAATTGTGTTTAGAACAGTGAGGGAATGTTCCTTATGAGGGACTGGTGTGATGTCTAGGGTTTTGTTCTGGCCGTGCAGTTAGGATTACTAGGATAGTCTCTGGCTCCCTGGCACAATGATCACAAAAAATGTATGTACAAAAATGAATGGAGTCTAACCAGCTTGGAAGAACTATAGGCAATTGATCTGAGTTCAATACTAGTAATGGGAACTAAGAATATGTAACAAACACAAAGAAAGAGGATCTAGAACTGGGAAGAATGACATATCTGGAAAAGACTAAGTGGTCGATGGAAAACCTATAGGTGCAGAGAGATTGGAAGTGGCTGGGTGATGGAACCGTAGGTGAAAGAATGGAAGGGAATAAGAAACGCTAAAAGGAAAGGGGAAAACAGGGGACAGAGTTAAGGTACTCAGAGAAAAAACGGACAGCAAAAGGTACTAATGTAACAAGAGACATGAGGGGGAGTAAAGGTTACTGAAAGGAAGAAGGAGATACCAGGGCTAAAGAGGAGTAAAGGGTACTGAGAGAAACAAGCAAGGAACTAAGCAGCACTTAAAGGAAACAGGTACTGAAAGAAAGAAGAAGAAAGGGTAATGAATGGAAGAAATGGAGAATTAGGGAACTATGAAATAATAGAAGGTCCAACCGTAGGTGCTGGGGTTAAAGAGCATCGAAAAAAGAAGGAGAGATTTGGTGAGAAGTGAAGTGCTGAGAGGAACAGGAAACGTGTAAGGTGAAGGGAACACAGAGACAGCTAGGGAAGTAAGGAGCACTGAAAAGAATATGGGGGGGCTAGGGGGACTTAATGTAGAGAGAGAAACAATGAAAGAAGAAAGGAGAGGCAGAAAGAGAACCGAGAAGAACAAGAAGGAACACAGATAACAAGTACTGAAAGTAGCAAAGAGTGACTAGCAGAAAGAACAAAGGCTAGTAAAGACAGCAAGCGGAGGAAGCTAAGAGTTATTGTAAAGGTAAAAAGAAAGATAAGGAGAAGAGTTAATGGAAAAAGCTTAGACGTACAAAAGAGTAAAGCCGATGTCACATTATGCAACTTCTAGTACATGGAGGATCTTTCCACGTTTATATATAGTCAAACAGATCCTACACACTTAAATTAATCCAGAATGCCTTTTTTTGCCAAATATTTTATTCAAATTAAAAAAACACCAACAACAGTATGTTTTTGTAATATAACTGTACAATCGAAGCAGGTGGTCCTTTCCTCCTATCCTTACGTCTTTTCTCCTTTTTAACTGACTTTCCTCCCTTTTATAATTAACTCCATCCTTCCACCTTCTCTGCCTCCTTTTCTGTATTCTGTCCACCCCACCTTTTCAGTTGTCCCCTCTCTACAGCTCATGTCCTCCTATCCTTATCTAAAGCTGTTTATTTTAAAAGTAGCTGACATTCAGAGTTTTGGGGGTCCAGCTTTATTCTGCTTGCAGTAAACACAAGTCCTGGAGCACTAGTCTGCTGTTGTGAGGCAGATGAAGGGGTCAGCGGAGTGTTTCTATGCTCAGTTGTCACCGATTAACCGATCGACCTTAGTGAAGTAGCAGATGTGGGTGAAAAAAATCAACATTAGCCAACCATTAACAGAGTCAAATTCAGGCTTGGAGGCCAGATGAACCTTAAAAGTCAAAATATCATACATTGATTGTAACGTAAGTTTCAATATAAAGCAAGTCTCATTTATTAACACATTTCAAACTTACAAATTAGAAAAAAGTTCTGTGAATGATCCTTTAATGACAGAAAACAATGCTTTGCAAGTTTGCTTGACTACTTATTGTATTGCTACAAAATAATTTTACTTTTTTCATGAGTTGGAAAATGCAGAGTATGTATGGCGTCACATTCAGGTGGGCAGAGTTCTTCAAACTTCTTTTTTGCTCAATCTTGCCCTTCTTAGTATTTTCAAGACCCCTTTCATGACAATCGTCAGAAAGGGTGGGGGTTTGTTCCCCTTGGATTACTGCTGCCGATATCGTCATAGCAGGAGAGGAACTGCCCTTTGTGAAACACCTCCGGTCATCATAGTGTTGGGTGGATGGGGGTCCCCAGGCAGGACTTGGTCCCCCTTGGAGAGTCATACCCACCTTGGAGAATCACCGCCGTTTGTCATAACCCTAACCCTAACTGCTTAATCAGCCTGCGCTGACACTTCTCCAACCGTTCGCGACCTATTCCGTTAAATAGAATAGCAGGCTACGGCCTATAACTAGAGAAACTCTGCATTAGGAGATTGGGTTACCCATTTTGAAGGTTAAGAGTGTGTTTAACTCTTTTATTTGCTCCACCAAACCGACCAGTATCACATTTTTCTTTTTAAAATATTTTGTGGCAGGGCTGCATATGACGTGTGATGGAGTTTTGCTCAGACTGTCAAGCCGGACTGTTTGAGCAGGAAGCACATGCAAGCAGAAGTTCCGCTGACATTTGAGTCACTTCTACAGCCTGAAGGGAAATTGTCTCTTTGCATGATGTTTGGGGGGGTCAGTGCAGGGTAAGTCATTGTACAACACCTCTGGGGCAATTTTCAGGTTAAAGGCTTTGCTCAAGTGCCCAATGGAGCAGGATCCCTTCTGACATTAACAGTGGTGTAGTGGTTACATTTTAAAAAAAGATTGTGGTGATCTGTCATGGGATGACCTCATTGAGAAAGATATCAGGGGTTGCTCAGACCTCGTTGATGGTTCAAAAGGGCACCCATAAGGACTCATTTATACTTCATGATCAGAACGCGTACGCGCACGCATCATGGCTGCCACGTGTTCCCAGTGTTCATTTGATGCGTCCTCTGAGCAGGTCCTCAGAAATTAACGCGACACGTGCGCGAGTTGCAGTACCAGCACAGTGTAATAAAAGTCAGAATGTGACGTCAGAGTTTCTGTTTACTATCTACATGTGACAGAAAGCCGATGTGCGGATCCTACGGGATTGATATGCGCGCTTCTATGTTTAATGAATGGTTCGATGTAGTGAAGCAAAATGCCAACCTACAGATGCATTCGTGGTGCTTTTATATTCAAGCATCGCATATTCCCGATCGTAATGACACGATACATTTTAAAAGTCTCACATACCATCTTTTGTACCGTCTTTTTTTTCAGGGGCTTCCTCCTGACCTGACAGGAGTGGCAAACAGCAATAGATCGCCACACTGAGCACATTAAATGTATGATATTCCAACTCTCTGCATATTTAGAATCCTTAGATTTATACTTGATATCACTTTAATGATGAAATGCATTAAAGTATGTTACATTTTACAGATAAATCGTTAATTTCATTTAAATAATGAATACTGTTAATAATTAACACACATGGGGGTGACACGGTGGCGGAGCAGTAGCACTGCTGTCTCGCATGGGGTCACATCACTGTTGTTCCTTGCTTGGAGTTTACATGTTTTCCTGCTGGGTTTCCTCAGTGTGCTCTGGTTTCCTTCCAAAGATATAAAGATTTGGTGACACTAAAATGACGCTAGTGTATGTGAGTGCTTGTATTCACCTTGAGATGAGCTGATGCCTTGTCTAGGGATTATTTCTGCCTCGTGCCCAATGCTTGCTGGAATAGACACATCCCTGGGCTGATGAATTTAATCATTAAACACACTTTACAGAGATATTGTGGTAAGGTGTCATCGGAAATTTAATGGGTGTTCCAGGCAATTTACAACACAGCGAAGCTGAACCTGTTTTCACCGTGATGATATCTCACACTGCCACCTGGTGAATATTACATATTTGTGAGTGGCAAAAGTATGTGAACCTTTGCTTTCAGTATCTGGTGTGGCCCCCCTTTGCAGCAATAACTGCAACTAAACGTTCTCCGGTAACTTTTGATCATTCCTGCACACCGGCTTTGAGGAATTTTAGCCCATTCCTCCGTACAGAACAGCTTCAACTCTGGATGTTGGTGGGTTTCCTCACATTAACTGCTCACTTCAGGTCCTCCCACAACATTTCGATTTGATTAAGGTCAGGACTTTGACTTGGCCATTCCAAAACATTAACTTAAATCTTCTTTAACCATTCTGTGGTAGAACGACTTGTGTGCTAGGGTTGTCTTGCTGCATGACCCACGTTCTCTTGAGATTCAGTTCATTGACAAATGTCCTGTCATTTTCCTTTAGAATTCTCTGATATAATTCAGAATTCACTGTTCCATCAATGAAGGCAAGCCGTCTTGGACCAGATGCAGCAAAACAGGCCCAAACCATGATACTACCACCACCATGTTTCACAGATGGGATAAGGTTCTTATGCTGGAATGCAGTGTCTTCCTTTCTCCAAACATAACTCTTTTCATTTAAACCAAAAAGTTCTATTTTGGTCTCATCCGTCCACAAAACATTCTTCCAATAGCCTTTTGGTTTGTCCACATGATCTTTAGCAAACTGCAAATGAGCAGCAATGGTTTTTTTGGAGAGCAGTGGCTTTCTCCTTGCAACACTGCCATGCACACCATTGTTGTTCAGTGTTCTCCTGATGGTGGACTCATGAGCATGAACATTAGCCAATGTGAGAGAGGCCTTCAGTTGCTTAGAAGTTACCCTGGGGTCCTTTGTGACCTCGTCCACTATTATACGCCTTGCTCTTGGAGTGATCTTTGTTGGTCGACCACTCCTGGGGAGGGTAACAATGGTCTTGAACTTCCTCCATTTATACACAATCTGTCTGACTGTGGATTGGTGGAGTCCAAACTCTTTAGAGATGGTCTTGTAACCTTTCCCAGCCTGATGAGCATCAACAACTCTTTTTCTGAGGTCCTCAGAAATCTCCTTTGTTCGTGCCATGATACACTTCCACAAATGTGTTGTGAAGAGCAGACTTTGATAGATCCCTGTTCTTTAAATAACACAGGGTGCCCACTCACACCTGATTGTCATCCCATTGATTGAAAACACCTGACTCAAATTTCACCTTCAAACTAACTGCTAATCCTAGAGGTTCACATACTTTTGCCACTCACAAATATGTAATATTTGATCATTTTCCTCAATAAATAAATGACCAAGTATAATATTTTGTCTCAGTTGTTTAACTGGCTTCTCTTTATCTACTATTAGGACTTGAGTGAAAATCTGATGATGTTTTAGGTCATATTTATGCAGAAATATAGAAAATTCTAAAGGGTTCACAAACTTTCAAGCACAACTGTATGTCACCACAGTCTCTTGGCAGAAGTCATAGAATATAATGAAGCTGGAGGGCCTATGGAGTAGAGGTCACCATGGGTGAGGAGCAGGAGTTGCAGACCAAGAAATTTAGGAGGGAAGATAAGGTTAGGGGTTAGTGTGGTTAGTGCGTACTGGAGACTGTTAAGGTTAGGGGCTCAGCTGGTTCTCTTTGCTTTGAGAAGAATCCTCACTGCCAGACCTGTACATTGAGACCTGGAGACATGACGGGGGACAGTGAAGTATTTAGGAGCTCAAATACACAATTTGAGAATGTCCAGTTATAGCAACGTCTGTTTACAAGACTGTCTCAGAAAAACACGCTGTTGAGTGGTACTATTTCAGAAAATAAGTATAAATTGTGCTCTTGTAAAATAAGGATTTGTTGTATTTAATGCTTCTTTAGAAAAACCACTGAAACACACCTATTGCTAAAACTACAGTTATGCTTCAATAGTTATCTATTTAAACCACCAGCTAAACGTATGCCTTTTGATGATGGTGTTTTTTTTAACATATACATGTCATTTATTAATTTAATAAATTTAAAAAAATTAACATAATGACAACATTCACTGAAAATGAGACTAGAATGATTATCTTTAATGTATAATATTAATGTTTAATCTATAATGATTATCTTGCTTGAAGAAGGGGCCTGAGTTGCCTCTAAAGCCTGCATATGGTAATCTTTTTATTCAGCCAATAAAAGGTATAACTTTGCTTGACTTCTCACTGTATCTTTAAATAGGAATCTTTGTCCACAATTCCTATTTACCGTATCCTTATGTATGCAAATAATGCAATCTACCTATCCAAAAAATGCAAAGAGAATCTCACAAATGGTGGTGAGCAACAGAGGACAATATTTGCTAACACAAGAACACAAGTTTTAATGTACTGTATGCCCATTTGGGAGGCGATCGTAGTTTGAGTTAAATCAGTCAGTCATTGTCCAATCCGCTATATCCTAACACAGGGTCATGGGGGTCTGCTGGAGCCAATCCCGGCCAACACAGAGTGCAAAGCTGGAACAAATCCCGGGTACGGTGCCAGCCCACCACAGGGCGCACACACACATCAATTTAGGATCGGCAATGCACCTAACCTGCATGTCTTTGGACTGTGGGAGGAAACCGGAGTACCCGGAGGGAACCCACGCAGACACGGGAGAACATGCAAACTCCACGCAGGGAGGACCCGGGAAGCGAACCCAGGTCTCCTTACGCTACCACTGCGCCACCGTGCCGCCCTGAGTTAAATCCGTTTTTAGCAATTCACTCAAGAGCTACAGTCCACTTGCTATTTTGATCATTTAATTTTATTTCGCCTTGTCTGTCTCTTCTATGCTACAGTTTAATGGTTATTATTATTGGCATCATCTTCGTTGTTGTTCGTGTTATTGTTGGACTGTGAAGGTCGTCAGACTTTAAGACTGAACATCGATAGTATGCGAAAATAATATAAAACAATATAATCAGACATTCCCGTCGAGTCCCGAGTGTTCGTAGTTCTATATTGGTTAAAAAATATAGAGCATCACCCAGGACCTTTTTCTGGGCAACAGACTGTGCTGTGCATAGTGCAGACAGTGGAGGCGCTACTGAGGCACACAACATAAACATTTCTTTGTGTTCCGGTCCGAAACGGGCAAATTTTTTTTTTAAACAAATCAAGGGTAAGAATCTCTACATGGTACTGCAGTAATGCGCCCTGACCACGAGAGGGCGGCCCAGGCATTGCCTAGATCGCCAATGCCCAGAACCGGCCCTTATTAGGGATAAGTTAAGGTTAGAGCTTAGTATCGTTAAGGTGATAAATCAAATGTATTATTATTATTATTATTATTATTATTATTATTATTATTGTTAAAGTTAGGGTTTTGTGTGATTAGCAAGTACAGCAGACATGAGGTGACGTCACTTCCGTTCTGAAACAGATGCGTAGACCTGCAGTGACGTATCGCTCTGCGCCTCCGCAAGTTGGATGCTTCGGGCGCAAGGCAGAAACAATCACAGGGTGACCACATACACACGAGGAACACTTTAATGTTTAGCGTTGATAGTTACCGAGAGAGAACATATAGGGCTATTTGTCAAAAATTACAGCATACTTTCGGTAGTACTAAGTTGTTGTACCGTGTTTGCCATTATGAATGCAGTGAGAAGCCAAGCTAACTAAAAAGATTGTTCTTTTAAGCTTTTTAGTCAGCCAATAAAAGGTGTCATTTTTTTTTGCTTGACTTCTCACAGCATGCTTTCGGAAAACATTCAATTTTATCGAGATCTCGAGAACATCATTTCCATTATTTTGAGAAAACAATTTAAAAAACCTAATGATACGGTATTAGAGGAAAACATACTTTTTATTTGAGATTTATTTTAGTAACATAGTGTACCCATTAGAGTGGGCCAGGTCACCCGTGTCAGGTAACATACCTAACTGACTGCGATCTTATTTGGCGAGCATCTTTGTCCAAGTCCACCTGCGATATTTGTGATACGGTTGGGGCATTTCTTTTGTTTTTTCAGGCTGGTGAAGTGACTTGCTCATGAGCACACGATGTCATTAGCGGAATTTGATCCCACAACCACAGGGTTTTTATGTCCATATCTTTAACGTCAAAGTAGCCCGCACGTCTCTGCCACACGCGCTATTCTGACATTCTGGCCGCGCTTTCGAACACCACGCGCTCGCAGACTTTGCATAGGCTGGACAGCGGCGGCCCGTCCCTCTTTGTGCTTTTCAGATCTGATGAAGAGGTCCTGACAAGCAGTTTTTCACTTGACAAAACAAATTTCATACAGTACGGTGGAATCTTTCTTTCATTTTTATTCATTTCTTCGTTTGTAGAAATTGTGTCAGAATCACTTGCGGATCCTTCCGTCTTAATTGCGCACACAAACACGGGCCTTTAGGTGTCCTACTATCATCACTAAAGTTAGGGCAGCGCGAGCGGACTCCTCGGCAACAGGGGGCTTGTTCAGTGGGGAGCGCACTAACGGGGCAGGCGGGTTTTAGGAGACCGACTGAGTAAAGCTTTGCATGTTTTTTGCGTAGGCCTTTTGTTTTCCGGTTTAGTATTGCAGTAACGCATTTGTCTAAGCAGTTTTAGATAAGGAGAGCTGTAAAAACAGCCTTTTGAACTTGAAAATGTAGTGAAATAAAACGAAAGTAGAAAGAGAATTTTAGACTCAAGTAAAACAGAAATATTCTCAAAACATACTCAAGTAACGAATAGATATAAAACACTATTCCAGGCTAAGAGCTCCCATGAAAGATAAGGATAAGAAAAGATCACCAAGAAAACGGTAGTGCCGATCACGACAAAGAATAAATAGAACTAATCAGATAATTCCAAATACGATTTTAACCAGTAACAAAAGTAAAAGTGCACATAGGAAATTAAGCACATTAAAAATGCTGGTTCTTAATTGGGATGCGTTGTTTCTCATATTGTCTGACAAAGCACCATTTCATTCAGGGTTCTTTACATATCAAATTGGTTCTTTGTGTTTTGAAAAATATTCCTAAGATGAATCCTGAAATCTTGAAGGTATGGTAGGCTACCTAGCAGGACACAAACAGATTAAGAAATTTGGACTTAACTTGTGCTATTGTATGTAGTGAGCACCCTTTTAAAATCACTGGTATTTCACAAATCTGTCACTCTCTAGTCATGATAATTTACTGTATGGAGCACAAACAACAAATAAAGGGTTCATTCTGGAAGCATTCATGTGAAAGGGTCTATTGGGAACCAAAAAAGGTTCCCCTGAGGCATTGCTCTGAAGAGCCATTCTGGCATCTTTATTTTTAAGAGTGTGGGGTGAGCGACCTGTACAAACGGAAACCTCACACGGACAGGAAATGTCCTCAGAAGAAAAAACAAACTTTAAAGAAGGCAGCTGGGCTCGATTACTCGAGTATTTTACGAGACCAACAGCTAAGTTCAAGATAATACAAAGAAAACATCTTCAGTCAAGAAGACTACGACTGAATCTTGCTGGATACGTTGTCTAATGTGACATGGGCTTAAGAGATACTGAAAGAAACAAGGAGCGATTTACAGGCGTAAGGTGTGCTAAAGAGAACAAAGAAAGATGAGGCGTGGTGGTAAAAATGACACATTGGAACTGAAAGGGACTTGGGGAGGAGTAAAGGGTACTTAGAGGAATAAGAAGGGCTAAGGAGTATCTTGTTCTGAAGGGAACAAATAGAGGTTGGGGGATCAAAGTTAATGACTTACAGCACTTGGAGGTACAAGGAGTAACTACAGAAGAAACTGAGAGAAAGAAGAAGAGATAGAGGGCGGAAGGGTCTTAGCCAAACAAGGAGGAAATAAAAGGAGAGTAAAAAGTAATCAAGGAAACAAAGAGAGACTTGTGAGGAAAAAATGGCACAAGGGCAGCGAGCTGGGAGGTTCTGAGAGGAATAAACAGAGAAAGGAAAAGAGGAAAGGGTCCTAAGGAAAACGAGGAGATGTGGGGCAGGAGTGGTTGGAACAAGGAGGAAGAAAAGGAGACTGGGAAGCAATGTGTGATGCTGACAGTGGATCACACAGAAGTAGACGATCTCAGGTGAGGTAAACTTTCCACTTCATTTCTTTTTTCTTTTCTTTTTCTTTTTTTTTTAAAGGTACAGAAACACAGGACACCATTTGCAAGCCGTGCCCCCATGAATATTTTGGCAGTAATGGTACATGCCAGCGTTGTCCACAGTGAGTTAAATCTGAGATACCATCAGAACCCAATCTTAAGATTTTCTGTGAGTGAGAGGCTTTAGAGGCTTCTGTCTCTCTGGGACTTCACGCTGCAGATTAGTGGAGCTGATAGGCTCTTGCTGACAATGAACTTGTTACATCTCATTATGCCTTCCAAGTAGGTCACCACTGCAGTCGTCATAAAAATTTCCCAGAACGGATGTGCGTGTGTGACGCTGTCTGCACTTCCTGTCAGGCTGAGTGACACTGGAAAGGTTCAGTATATGGAGAACCTGTCACCTTAAACTGGTCTGCTTTTATTTTACAGGTCCTGCAAGATTGCACCTCATAAAAACTGCACATCCTGTGAAGGTATGTGAATTCAAATAATCTGTATTAGCCTGGCACATCTCATCTCCGCAGAGCATACCACCTTGGAAACACCATCACAGTTCAGTCGCACAAAGAGGCCACCATGCCAGCTCCATGCCCCTCTCCAATCACACCAAGCAAACCCCGGCCGTCATACTCACACAAACACACTCCACTCTCACACAAGGTGCCATCCAGTCACAAAAAAAAATAAAGTCCGGTTTAATTTTTCTTCAACTGCGCTCCTCTCAATAGGCTGCTAAAAGAAACACACAGAGTCAGAGGGGATTGAAGGGTCCATTCATTTGAGGCAGGGTGTTCGTCCATTTTCTACCTTCTCTAATGTCTCAGTTGGAGCCTAGTCAGGGCGCAGGCAGCGTAGCTGTCATACCTTTTATATTAATGGCCATTTGTAGCAGGACTCAGAGTGCCGCGGCTTATTGTGAGTACACAAGAACTAGGAGATGATTGAGAATCGACAGGTTGTGGTAAAAAAGACAATCAAGGATCAGAATACCAGAGAAGAGTAACCAGAACCAAAGAGCAAACAAAAAAAACAATCAAAAGTCAGATTGAGAACAGGGTGGTAACCAAAACTCAAAAACACAAAGGTCTGACTGGCGCTCTATGAAGATCAAAAAGGTCTTTTGATTAAAAAAAAGGGGTAACGTAAAAACGCTGCCATGTTTGTATTGTAGGCTCTGCTACATCATCAGTGTGACCTTAAAAATGGATTTGCATAAATAAACAAAACTAAGACTTCAATGAAAATTAACTTTAAAACGACAGAGACAAAAATGTCTGAATTTGTGTTAACTGTCCTAATTGATAAGAAATGTAAAGATTTACTTCATGAGGTTGAAGAACGTAATGCATACTGTTCAAAAAATTTAAGGAACACTTTTTAATGAGAGTATAGCATCAAGTCAATGAAACTTCGGGGCTATTGACCTGGTCAGTTAAGTAGCAGAGGGGGTTGTTAATCAGTTTAGGCTGCTTTGGTGTTAATGAAATTAACAACAGGCGTACTAGAGGGGCAACAATGAGACGACCCCCAAAACACGAATGGTTTAACAGGTGGAGGCCACTGACGCTTTTCCCTCCTCATCTTTTCTGACTGTTTTTTAATGGAGTGGTGGCTCTGAGGCTAGGGATCTGCACTGGCAATCGGAAGGTTGCAGGTTTGAATCCCGTAAATGCCAAAAGGGACTCTGCTTTGTTGGGCCCTTGAGCAAGGCCTTTAACCTGCAATTGCTGAGCGCTTTGAGTAGTGAGAAAAGCGCTATATAAATGCAAAGAATTTTTTTTTTTTTTTTTTAGTTTTGCATTTGGCTATGGTCAGTGCCACTACAGGTAGCATGAGGTGATAATTGGACCCTACAGAGGTTGCACACGTAGTCCAACTTCTCCTGGATGACACTTCAATATGTACCATTGCCAGAAGGTTTGCTGTGTCCCCCAACACAGTCTCAAGGGCATGGAGGAGATTCCAGGAGACAGGCAGTTACTCTAGGAGAGTTGGACAGGGCCATAGAAGGTCCTTAACCCATCAGCAGGACCAGTATCTATTCCTTTGGGCAAGGAGGTAGAGGATGAGCACTGCCAGAGGCCTACAAAATGACTTCCAACAGGCCACTGGTGTTAATGTCTCTGACCAAACAATCAGAAACAGACTTCATGAGGGTGGCCTGAGGGCCCAATGTCCTCTAGTGGGCCCCGTGCTTACTGCCTGGCACAGTGGAGCTCAATTGGCGTTTGCCATAGAATACCAGAATTGACAGGTCCACCACTTGCGCCCTGTGCTTTTCACAGATGAAAGCAGGTTCACCTTGAGCACATGTGACAGACGTGAAAGGGTCTGGAGAAGCTGTGGAGAATGTTATGCTGCCTGTAACATCATTCAGCATGACTGGTTTGGTGGTGGGTCAGGGATGGTCTGGGGAGACATATCCATGGAGGGACGCACAGACCTCTACAGGCTAGACAACGGCACCTTGACTGCCATTAGGGATCGGGATGAAATCCTTGGGCCCATCGTCAGACACTGTGCTGGTGCAGTGGGTCCTGGGTTCCTCCTGGTGCACGACAATGCCCGGCCTCGTGTGGCGAGAGTATGCAGGCAGTTCCTGGAGGATGAAGGAAATGATACCGTTGACTGGCCCCCATGCTCTCCTGACCTAAATCCAAAAGAACACCTCTGGGACAATATGTTTCGGTCCATCCAATGCCACCAGGTTGCACCTCAGACTGTCCAGGAGCTCAGTGATGCCCTGGTCCTGATCTGGGAGGAGATCCCCAAGGACACCATCCGTTGTCTCATTAGGAGCATGCCCCGACGTCGTCAGGCATACATACAAGCACGTGGGGGCCATACAAATTACCGAGTATGATTCTGAGTTGCTGCAATGAAATTTCGGCAAAATGGACTAGCCTGCCACATCATTTTTTCCCTTTGATTTTTGGGTTGTCTTTGAATTCAGCCCTCTGTAGATTGATAATTTTCATTTCCATCAAACAATGTGGCATCATTTTGTTCCTAATACATTACCCAGGCCATATCAGTATAGATATCCAGCATGAATTTTTCCCATTGAGATCTGATGTGTTTTCAAAGTGTTCCTTTAATTTTTTTGTGTAGCTTACAAAAAGAGTCATGTCAGATATTTTAAATATTACCGTATTCTTCAACTTGAATGTTTAAAGTCTAAATATTCTCAATTGTAACAGAAATGTGGCATTTTCACCTTCTGGTAGAAGTCCATAGAGGGCAAAGGATCAAAACTCAAATATAACATCATATTTGTAATCACTGACCTTTAAATAGTCTAAAACAACACCCCATATGCTTATATTTGAAATTTGTCATTTTAACCTTCTGCAAGTGGCTCTTAGAGGGCTAGGACCACCCGCAAAGAATCAAATATCTAAAATATCATATTTGTGATGAGTCAAATGGTTTTCTCATATTGCTGAGTCAGGAAGCGCTGGAGTGAAAAACTGACGTGATTTCAGCACGATTTTAAGCAATTACTATGAACGCAACTAGAAAATAATAACAGTAATGCAACTGTCTTGATTAAAAACGTCAAAACAGACAAAGATGCATGTGTAAACAAATGTTAATACTGCACACACTCATGCACGTCCCTGTTGGTCTAATTAAGAGCCACCACTCAATCTGACATGGCATCTTCGAGTTCTGGGCTGAAGCCATTGGAAGAAAAGTGGTATTAATAAACAGCAGAAGCAAGCAGTTACAGTATTGTGATGCCACCTCACATCATGGCAGCCATTGTTCTGGTAGGGTACCATTAGGGAGCGATATCTGCATTGCATCACACTCCATATTGTCTTTGTGTGTGATTCTGGTGGCTGTCAGCCCCAGGACTGAAGAGGGACTAGAGGAGTTGGCTCAGTGTCAGTCCATGGCAGGTGATGCCATCTGGGCCTGGTAGCACTCCAGCTAGGAAAGGTAGTCAATGGGTAGATTGTATACTGTAATGACTAAAGCATTGGACCTAAAACCATAGGGACTGCTGGTTCAAGTCCCGTCCACCATATGATCCAGAGCTACCGAGTTAAATTAGCTGTGCCACAATTTTCAGGAAAATGTATTGAATCAATTATAATCTGTAAATGATATTAGCTATAAATAATCTTATAATTTATCTGAACTGACTGTAAATGAGTATTTACGGTACCACCTAATGATCAATAGAGGGCGCCACCTCTCTGTAGATCAGGTGTCTCCAACTCCAGTTCTGGAGCGCCACAGTGGTTGTAAGTTTTCATTCTAACCATTTTTCTTAATTTGTGACTTTCACTGATAATTAATTCTTTTGCCTTAATTTGAATTGACTTGCTATTTATGGCTCAGATCCCTTAATTGTTTCCTTAATTAGCAGCTAAACAATAATGAGATACAAAATGATCCAACACGAGACCAGTGTCCATCACACAATATCTGAAAATAAAGAAGGTGAAGGTCTCAGTCATGCTGATCTGCTCAGGTCCACAAAACATTTGGATAGTTCTGTTAGAAAATGAAAATCAATAATTCTGGAAATGTCTGCTGGGGTAAAATAAGAGCAGAACAAGTCATGGAGTAACATAACGGGTTTAATTAACAACAAGAATCGACTTCTAATTAATAATGTCAATGTCAATGTCGACTTTATTTATATAGCACATTTAAAACAACATAGGAATGCTGTGGCCAAAGTGCTTTACAATAATAGAATTAAAGAAAAACATACAATTAACATGAATAACATAAATAGAAATAAAATAAATGAACATAAATAAAATAAATAATAAATAGAAGTAATGTTACATAATCACAATGAGGAAACCATCAGTATTACTGAAGGTCACGGAATGCGAGTGAATACAAATGAGTCTTTAATCTTGTTTTGAACAGTTCAATTGTAGACGACTCCTTTATGTAATGAGGTAAAGAGTTCCACAGGCGAGGAGCAGAAACTGGTTGGAGTTTGAGGCCCTGACTTTGCTGGCCATCTGATGGCTCGCGTCACATCTCATTTCTGCTGGGGTGCCATTTAATGATAAACTGAAGCAATTCAGAGGACCCAATCTTATGAAAATAAATCAATTAAAATGAAGGGGAGAAATGTGAATTAGCACTGATTAAGATAAGGGTGAGAATGAAAACTGGTTACCACATTAGCGCTCCAGGACAGGAGTTGGAGACCCCTGCTGTGGATGATGTAAAATGCCGACACAGAGTCCTCCATTGTTTTTTTTCTACTGGGTATCCCAAATCATTCTGAGAAGACATGAGAGCCTTCATGTGGCCACCATTACCTGTACAGCCCCACTGCCACCTTTGCGTGTCCATGAAAGAGAATGAAAGGTCACTCCGCTTACTGGGCCACCCAATGCCACAAGAATGACACAAATAATAAGTTTATACGTATTTATATATATATATATATATATATATATATATATATATATATATATATATTCAAATTCAGCATTCAAATTCACAGTTAGGGTCTGTCTGGAGACCCAACATAAAAGTCAGCAGTGATGCCCACAGCAGTTAGCTCTTTGCTCCTGTTGCTATCTCCTCCACAGGAGTGAGCAGAATGTTGGAGTGAAAGGTTATGGAGGGCTGCAATTACAAAGTCACAGGGTTAAGCAGATCAGTAGCTGTGGTCCGGTGTCCACCATACCAGGGTGAGGTAACACTTTTTATAACTTTACAATGACACTGTGTTAGTGCTACAAACCCATCAGCGTCTAGCTAGACATTTTGCCACCCACTAGAATTTTCTGCAAAGCAACTTTCTGAGCCTTTCAGCCAGCAGAAAGCAAGAAATGCCTTCTCACAGATATATAGTTAGTAGCACAAGAATGAAAACAAAGGCAATAAAGCATAATAAAAGTAAAGTAGCGATAGTGGTAATACACCAAAGAAAAATAATGTATACTATATATTGTATATGAAAGAATACTGTTAAATAAGCAGGTTTTTTATATAAGTGCAAAGCTTATGAAACACACAGACGAGTAACACTCTGAGTATTAATAATCTCACTGCTGCCTCCAGGCCAGCATGTGTATCTGTACATCAGGCTAACCCCTGGTCTTGGGAAGACCAATAAGTTGGCACCTGCCATACTCATCTGATTGCCAGTACACTTAGGAATATTTTTAGTGAACTTGGGTGGAAGCAGGCATGTAATGAGGTCACCGTTGACTCTCGACCTGCCCTGTCCATGTGCGTTTCACTTCAGGCACTCCAGTTTCCATCTCATATTCCAAAGATGAGCCGAGTGTGAGGAGTGAGTGTGTGCATTAGTGGACCTCTGATGAGATGACCAAGACCAGGGGTGCCCACACCTGAGTATACTTTATAAATAAAATACATGTTGTCATACCTTGCATAACTGAATAACCTTTATGGCACAATAACAATTCAATACATTTATGGTCACTACAGTATTTGGATTTAATAATCGTCATGTGGGAAAAGGCTGACTCGCATAAATAAGTAGAGCCGAATAATGCAGCTAAGGAGCTTTTGAATTTAGCCAAGTGAAAAATGACGGCTGTCCGATTAACTGCGATTTTAGTTCCCTCTCCTTTCTCTTTCTCAGATCGCTTTTTGGAAGGACGTCAGTTTTGTAGTTTTTATGAACAGTTCGAAAGTGCCTTTCCACATTTTCCTTCTTTGGAATAGCAATGATAGATTGACAGATCAGACAAACGCACTTCGATTGTGACATTGTGAGAAAAAAATCCTCTTCCAGTTCCACATCCAGCCCATACCCTCCTCAAACAATTTTTTTTGAATCCCTTTTTTAGTCGATATAAATTGGAAGGCTAACTAGATCACAGCCGGAGTTTTGCAGTATCTCGCGCATTTGATCGTGCGTGCGGTATGATCAGCATGTTAGAAGAAAGGAGATCTCAGACTGGCCGCCCTGTATGTCAATCCAGTGGCAAATGCCCTAGGGAGGATACATGATAGACTAACGTTTAAAAAAAAATTTTTTGAATGCAACGCGATCTACCAGCACTACCTTTGCGATCTACCGGTCGAATGCGATCGACGCATTGGGCACCCCTGACCAAGACTGTCTTAGCAGCATCATAGGCCACTGGGCAAAGACGACCCTACACCACCTTGTGTACTATACTACTGGGATGGACACCACCACCCTGTGACCCTGAGCTGGATGGGCAGGTTAGACTAAGAAAGGGTGGATGGTTAGATGATCTGACAGTGTTTGGTTTTGGCCTTTTTTTGTGATAAGCTGCCCCCTAGTGGCAGGAATGAGCCTAACTGTGTCCATAGCAGAAGATGATGATGGTTTATAGACCATCTACTTTATATGTCAACTAGGTGTACCCCGTGGCTGCGCCCACATAGAAATGAAACATGACAAACTTTAAAAATCAATAGACATTGGCACTATATCTGATCATGTTCAGCTCTGACCGGAGAGCATTTCCCGCAAGGGGAGAAAAGCACATGGCCTTGATATCTCTGACAATCAGCAGCTACCCTCTAAAACACATGGAGCTCTGATCACTCTCTGAAAAACGTTAAACGTTACTCCTTAACAATCTGTAGATGGTAATGTCTGTTGAACAAACAGGTATTGCTAGCTAAGCGTAGGCAAAGTGCACTCCAGCAGGTGGCAAGACATAGACCAACTCGAACAGAGGCTGGCGAGTGAATGAGGAAGCTCCCGCCCCCCTGCTCTTAGCCCACAGCTACTCTCTTGGATTTGTATAAATACATCAGTACCGCAACTGAACTATGGTACTTAGCGCAATGAAAGAAGTCGCAAAATCAGTCAGAAAGTTCAAGCAAATTATAGAAAACAACCAGATCTAAATCCGTTAAGTAATTCTCTCATGAAAGCGGACAGACATAATAGGACAGACATACAGACAGAACGCACTTGGACCACAAAATTTTTAAAACTGTTTCTTAGCGAGCACCTATGGGCCAAGGGTAACCTACATTCCAAATTTCAAGTCCCAAGTCCTCATGGTTCGGGAGATTTCGTGATGATTGAGTCAGTGGTATTTGGCTTTTATATATATAGATTAATGTCTGGTCACAGATTCTAATAAACTAATGCAGTTAATATGTGCAGGTAGTTTAATTTTTTTAGGCTATGTAACCAACATAGGAAAGAAATGGACACCAATTCATTGTCAGACATGCTTTATCCAGCAGGGTGGTGTGGGTAGGTGAAGCGGCACTCAGCCACATCAGGTATTGCTCAAAAGTAACAGCAAGTGAAAGGAGAACATAAGGCTGCGGTTAATAAGAATTTTCTTGAAAATTAACATCTGAGACTCTCTACTTCTCAGGAAAACATAAGTATGTACTGGCCACCTAGCCATTGCTGCTTTGGCACACTGTTGACACATTAACCCTGTTACTCTGCGATAGCTCACTGCCACCACCTTATGAAATTATGCAATGCAGTCACCGAAAACACTCAGGTCACAGAGAGCACACCAGCTGTCGAACATCTCATTAACACAGCAAAACATGTCACTCTGTCATTCCATAGAGCACATGCAATCATACTGCACAAGATGACACCCCATCCGCCGAAGTGTGCCCCACATTTCGCATGCGACATTCACACCTTGCAAAAATAGCAATCTCCTACACCCACAAAGCACGCACACACAAACACACCATTTCACTCAGCGTTCCTGTGTTGTCACTCTCCAAGTCACACCAGTCACACCTGTCATGGTCTGAATTTTGCTTTACATTTCTTCAACCTTTTCCTTGGCTCATAAAAATAACGGAGGTATCATTTTGGATATTTGCAGATCAAGGAATTAAATGGTGCAAATGACATGATGAAATGCCAATGTTAAAGTTTTAGGACAACTGAAAGAGCTCAAAAGCAAAAAAAAAAAACTAATTTAAAAACAAAAAACGAGTCTTCCTCAGATGATTGCGTTAGTTTGAGTGCCCAAGATGGCAGCTCTTCCAGATTTCAGGCATCCTGGGAGGAAGTGGCAGTTCCAGGTGGACGGATCCAGGAAGTGGAAGGGTGTCAGTGTTCATTTTTGGAGAAAGAGCTTTGTTATACGGCACCACCTCCTGTCTTGGAGGAGAATTACCATCACCAAGCCTTTAAGCTGTTTCCCATTCACACGTCCTATTTTTTTTTTTAATTTAGAAAGTTTTTGAAGACGTTATTTTTGAAAAACATCGCAGCTTGATATCATTTTAATTTTATTATAAACTGCTTGATGTTTGTTACGCTGAGTTGCCAATGAGTTACTAGGCAGGAAGATCAGGAGTTTGTGACGCGCAATGTCTTTGTGGCGATGGTGTAAAGGTCAACATCATACACTTCCTTCCTAACTATCATAGTCAAAATATGAAATTATTGTTAACGATATCTCTAGTTACAAACACTTTTCAGCTCTTTGACTTTGATTTACATCTTGCATTTTGGCTTATCCTGCGGGAAATACTCTTGTTCTCCGTCTTTGATTTTATCTCACATCCCGGCCTTTGTTTATTTAATTCCAGCTCCCCTGGTCATGACTTTGGCTTGTTATTACAATTAAAATCCATCTTCTGATTCTGTTTAACTTTAACCTGCTGCCACCGTCCATGTGAAGCCAGAACAAGACCCCATTGTCACTAGGCACTTTCCCATGGCAGAAACTTTTTAGATCCTCAGGAACTTTTGTAACTTTCCCACCAAAGAAATTCAGGCCATTTGTAGTTCCGGTTACGTTGTTCCTGGTACTTTTTTTTAGCTTCTACTTCAGGGCATGCAAATTATCATGGGTGAAAGTCTGTATATGAATTCTGTTGATTGGTTGATCACAAGCACTGCTGCCATCTTACAAAACTGTTAGTAGTTTGAACTTTGGAGAGTTTTCAATGAAGATGGAGTGCCACGCTTTGCCCTGCGTCACTCTTCATAGCTGCCATCCTGGTGTGCCATGTTTTGCACCACACTGAAGCAGCAATCGCTTTGAAGCAATAAGACATAAGGATCCATCGTGGACTCCTGAATGTGCATCACTTTGCACCACATCACTCTTCTTTGCACGTCACATATTTTGCATAAAAGTTACAATTCTTGTTGTGTGGTGGGAGCGCAGCATATGAATGTGGGCAGGCAACACAAGGCCCAGGGCCTGCATCATACAGGAACTCATTAGTTCCTGAAAGCAAAGTCCTTACTGATACAACATGTTGGCCGACATCACCACACTGGCCACTCAGTCACACTATAATCACTAACAGAGGCCAATCCATTTTATCAAGCACATAATGCCATCCATCTAAGGGCACAAGGCAGGCACCAGCTGTGGTGAGCGCACCTCCAGCAAACAATGCAACAAAAACACCAAACAACAGTGGTGTCCATAATAAGACAAAGTGGCATTATGGCAAGACAGAAAACTGACCTGACCATTAAATCCCTTGACCTCTAAAGCCCCCCAAAATGATATCTCCATTATTTTTAGAGGACAAGGAAAAGCTGAACAAAATATAAAATAAAGCCAACATCCTGACACCTAGACTTCAATATCCTTTTCTTTAAAGTTGATACCTCACGTCTAGACTTAAAATGTGAAACTAATCTTATTTTGATATGCAAAATATCACACCAGTCTCGTGTCACATGTTAATGCAAGCAAACCAATCACAGCTACTGAGGCGAAGAGTGCTGAATATATAGCAGGTCTCTGACTATTTTAAAAGATTTCACACACGAGCACAAAAGATAAAGTGCATGCATTTGCCAGGTTATCTTTTAATGAAATTGTATCATCATTGGATTCTGGAATACAGGGCTCAGGGTTACGAGGAGCAAATTATTTCTACTTAAAGTGGAACAGTCGTAATCTTCTTTCTATATACAGATTATATAAAATGACAAAATGTCCAGTGTCCGTACCCAACCATAATAACATCTGGCATCTGCAATGTCTGATAAACAATGGAAACAAGAGCCACAAAGAAAGACGGATGTGAAGGCTAGAATGTCTGATGAAGAAGGACAACAGGATTCACCATGATTAAAACAGACGGATTTACCAGTGTCAGCAGTTTGAAAAAGCATGCATTTTGCTAAGCTAACTTTCTCTAATTTAAAAGTGAGAAGTACTCTTTTTTGTAGGTGACATCTCTGACATTCTGTTTTCTGGCACAGATAGCTGGCTTTGGTTCAAGCCTTAATGTTATCTTGCCTGATGAAGGGGCCTGAGTTGTCCCGAAAGCTTGCATATTGTAATCTTTTTAGTTAGTCAATAAAAGGTGTCATTTTGCTTGACTTCTCGCTACATTCATTATGGCTAACATGGTACAACACCCTGTACTACAAGCTCTGACATGAAATTGTATTTTTCAGTATTAAAAAATAGAAAAACGTGACTGTTCCACTTTCTGCAAATATAGAAAGAGTGGCTTAATAAGATTTCAAATGCTAACACCCTGAAGGTGGGCATGTGGCAGCATGAGGTGAAGGGCTCAGGTTGGGAATGACATGAAGCTCCGCTAGTCTTCTGCAGAGCTGGGGTTCTTACTCAAAGGTAAATAATCCATTACAAAGTTCTAATTACTTCTCTCAATTTATAACGGCGTTACTTCTTGGAAAAAGTCACCATATTACAAATTACCCAAAAGACCATTCAGTATCTTAATGTAAATTAAGCAGTCAATCAATTAAACCACACACAAAAAGAATTCTTAATAAGCAAATACATCTTAATAAGAAAGACTAAAATGGACTTAACCGCTGGAACACTTGCAAACATGGACTCGGTAAACAGTAAAATGATTGTTAGGGTATAAAGGAAGAATTTTTCAAACAAAATTAAATTAATAAATACGTGCACAAATTCATAAAAGTACCATGACAATAAACAAATAATAAGATAATGAAATGTGAGCAGAAATAAATGTTTTTTGTTATTTCTTTATGCATTTATTTAATTATTTTGTTCTTTATTTATTTCAGTGACACCTCGCACAATGTGAAATACACCCTGAAAAGAAAGTTGTCACTGTCACCAATCAAAATTGAGAAGGCGGGCTCTAGCTAGTGCTCTGCTTTGATTGGTGAATCATCGGTAGCAGGTTGCAGCTTTGCAGGCGCTTATAAGCCACAGGATTCCTGAGGCACGCAAAGTGCATGCTGAACGTTGTGACCGTGCGAGTGCCTGAAAACAATGGCCAGATTTACAGCACAAAGCAACTACTTTAGTTCAAGAAGCTCTGAAATTTTCATCTTCTCAGGAGTCTGCTTCTGATGTGTGGTGTCTGCCTATAAATGTAACACTTGACGGCCAAAGATTTATGTGTTCTGTGAGGACAATTTGCAAATCAAAAAATGTTACTCACTAGACTTTGATGTGTGAAAGGACAGTTTTAATTTCAAGGCATACTTCATGTTGCTTGAGGTGTCACTGGAAAAAATAAATTAAGAAATTATGAAATAAATGCATAAGGAAATAGGTGAGAAAAAACATAGTTCATGACACATTTACAGTAAGTATGCTCAAATATCATTGAGTTTTTATTAATTCATTATTTATTTATATACTTATTCATTGTTACATTTCACAACACATCTATCTATGTATGTATGTATGTATGTATGTATGTCCGAAATATTCCTCCATAGTGTAGCGACCAGCAGACAACAGCACTTTTTGAATCAGGTCAGGCCAGCTCTCTGCAGTATTATTGTGTAAAACAATCAATACGCTTGTGTGTCTGCTTCTCTACCATCTCAGTGCTCTTCACGTCATTGAAAAAGGCACATGGCAATGAAAAAGAAAGTATTTACATTTTGTAATTAACCATCTTACATCGAATAACAATTACAGTATTCAGCTACCTTCCTTGTGCACATAATTCTCCACTTTCACTGGAACATTAAAGGGCTGTGACAAAACAATCGAAACGCATGTCAGGATTCACTGATATATTCTACCACATCTGACACTTGCCATATTTTTGTTTGATTGGATATTGAAAACTTTTTTGTTTCTGTAAATCCAAATTTTTAAGAGCTCGTTGATCAAGAGGCTGTGTATCACAATGAACAGAACTGTTAATGTAGCCCTCATATGTTTAATTATAAAAGCTCACAGAATCACACTTCTCTACGCTGTCTTCTTTGAAGTAGAATTCAGTTCATTTCTTGTTTCGTTTTTTTCAATGTGTTGTGAAACTGAAAAGTCATTGTCTTTCAAAGGAAGGCTCGAAAGCTGATCTCTTAATAAAGACAAAGTCGACAGCCTTACAATCCTGAAGTAAAACAAGCTGTTATATAATATCATAAAGTAACATACATTTCTGGTACTGATCTGGCAGAGGCATGAAATTCAGTGTACTGTACACCGATGTGACATTAGTGCACATGTGCAGAGCAAATAGCATGGGGAGGCCAAATCATGTAGTCACACTAATCTTCTTAATATAAAATGGAATATCAGCCCTTCAAGACATTCACAACATTTATGTATCATTTACTTTGAAACATATGAGTAGTGTAAGTAAGAAAATTCTGGTTTAGTCAGTAACTGTAATGTGATTACGAGAATTTCAGCTGTAACTAGTTACACTGTTTTGCTAATGAGATTGTAGTAAAGATGTTACCCCTGAATCTGTGGCTTTAATGGGCCTGTTGCAATGCACTCCTTCTTCACTTTATCCCAACATGGAGTTGTCAAGTGTGACTTCCATAAACCTGGAGACTGAATTCCTGACCCTTACAGTTGTAAATGAACAAATGCCATTACCTACACAGGATAGTTAGCCCCCAACATCTCGAGGGTGAAAGCAGACACTGGGATCCATCATTATGTGTGTCACAGTGACCAGTTTGTCTTCACTAGTAACGTATTGTGTGCTCAGTTCATCTAGTACATATTTTATAATGTAAAAAGGCAAAAAGTATGCATTTTATGAATTTCTCAACAATTGAAAGGAATCCATAATAAATAAAATGCATATTTTAATGTGTGTAAGCTCTTAAACATTTATGTCCCAAATGGCTTTCCATCATTGTAGCTCTGCATGCAGACATACCACGACAATGGAGCCCTGTGATTTGTGAAGTGAGGTTGCAATTAGCGGGTATGCTGAGTATGCATTGCAAAGGGACCACGGCCACTAGAGGGTCCCCATGACCCTCTGTACAAACTAATTTTTACTCCTCTGTATGTTTAGTTTTATAAAATACATGAAGACCGGGTGTCCAAAAACAAATCTTTTATACTTCATTTGTACTCCTGTATGCATGGTACTGTACTGTAGATGTTCAGCAATTATGTCATATAATATAGTTAACCAGTAATGTCGCACTGCACGATAATGTGCCATGAATACACTTGAATTGAGCATTCCTAGTTTTCATCCTCTTTCTCTGTACGTTTAGCATTCGTTTGCTCAGAGGTTGATGCGTTTGCTGCTTCCTAAGCAGCTCTTCTTTTTTCAACCCTAGCGGCCCACTTCTTCTCTCCTTTTGTTGGCATCTTTTCGCGTTACAACTGATTAAGTCAGAGTTTGTGTTGCAATTACTTAGTATGTTTTCTTTAATTTTTCACTTAAGCTGGCACTTAAGTCTTCAATCTGCCTGAGGAATGATTTCAGATATGAAGAGGTAGGAGAAGTGACGGCAAAGGTGGTAGGGATGAGAACGGCACCCGTACGTTTTTTCCGCACAGCCGCCCTGCTGGCCACTGCCGAAAGTTCATTCTACTATAAAATAAAAAGAGGAATATCCTTGGAGGTCAATCATCACACCGAAAGTGGATAACAGACATCACGTAGTATATGTGTACCAAATTTCAGGTCAATTGGTCAAACAGTTTGTGGGCTACAGGTGATTTCAAATTCTGGACAGACAAGCGAACAGCCACGGTAGCATATTATATAAGAAGATTGCTGTACTGATGTCTTTGGATTAGATAATAGGTGGCAGAACACCGGCCTAGTGGGATGGTATACATCTTAGCATATGCACATTTGGCGGATCTGGTACCATGTTATATAGCAAGAACCATCTCTATGTCTTCAGAGCTTGTCAAAGATCGTAAAACCTAAAACATGGTAAAAGCTTATAAACGACTGTTATATTATCAAAATTTGTTCCTTCTTATTTAGTGTCTGTGGTCTTAACATGCATAGCATGATTAAGTTGTACCCTTTGTTGCTGTTCCCTAGTGCCATCCAAACCTCTTGGACAGATCTTTATCATTTTGGCCCCTCTTCTGCTTGGTGTCATTTTCTTGATGTGCTGCTACCTGAAGTTCAAGGAGAAGTTAAAGTGTCTTCAAGGTACCAATAAAAAGAGAACCATCCCCAAACCACTGCTTCTGCCAATTCAGGCTAACTGTCTGCTTAATACCAGTTGAGTAACTTTTTTCGGGTTGTAAGATATCACTGCATCTTTCTGATCTGATTGTCTTAGGTCCTCTCCCTCTTTTCCTTTCCTCACTGCAGCCTGCTTCCTACTTGCATTTCCCCCATCCGTTGACTTGTTGTTTCTCCCACTCCTAATGTGTCCTCTTGCTAGCCTCCTTGTCTCGGGCCTCATTGTCTGTCTTCACATGTGCCCCTCTCAGCCCCCTGCGCTGCTCCTGGTGTTTTCCCAGTCATACTGATTTGCGACCTTTTCCCAACCTGACTCATGATCTCATGCTCTTTCCCAGTCTGTTGTTCCCCTCTGCTATTTCTCTGGAGACTCAAATGCCTCACATTTAACTTTTAATTTAATCTTTTCCACTTTCTTCACAGGCCGAGAGAACAAAGTGACCCACGCGGTAAGTCTAGATTTAACAACAAGTGACACATTTCAGTATGCTTGTCTGAGGGAATAGTGGTGCCACATGAATCCAAATTCAAGGGTTCAAATCCCATAGTGCTCTGCGTGAAGTTCACACATGCTCCCAGTTTCTGAGTGGGTTAATTAGCCCTGTGTGGATGAGTGGGCGCAGTGGCAGATTGGTACCAATTCAGGGCTGATTCTTCTTTGCACCCGGCACTGCTGGGATTGACTCCCTAGATCACATTAAATGAATTTGATAATGTTATATTTTATATACTGGAAGACTGGCCTGAAGCTCCAGCTTTCATGACTGGAACTTAATTAAGCAACAACAAAAACAACATTTATTTATATAGCACATTTTCATACAAATGATGTAGCTCAAAGTGCTTTACACAGATAGATAGATAGATAGATAGATAGATAGATAGATAGATAGATAGA
>JANRMT010062815.1:10234254-10312383 GCA_026402145.1 Polypterus bichir lapradei | reverse complement strand
ATGTGTTTGATGATCAGAAACATTTTGTGTGACAAACATGCAAAAGAATAAGAAATCAGGAAGGGGGCAAATAGTTTTTCACACCACTGTAAGTTACACAGTAAAATGTCAACACAGATCACTAAGTATATTGGTCAGACGGTGACTCAAAACAATGGTCTGAATGATTACTCTGTACAAAGGCAGTATGAATCACTAGGTACAAACATCAGATGGACTACCCAGTAAAACTGTAATACATGTTACTAAGAACAAAGGCAGATAGGCTTCTCAGTAAAATGACCACATACAGCATGCCATCAATACAGCAGTTGGATCAGTCACTGAAAACCATGGTCAAGTAGGTCACTCAATGCAATGGTCAGATAAGTCACTCAGTGGAGCTGCTAGACTTGTCAGACACATCACTCACGTGAATATGATGGCAAGGTCAGTCATGAAGTACAATGGGTATCTCAGTAAAGGGCTGTAGGTGCTGTATGGGCCTTTCAAAATAATGGCCAAATGGGCCACTAACTGAGTAGCTTGGAGGACTCACTGAAATCAGTGGTCATGTAGGTCAATTATGCAATGGAACCATTGGGTATTTACTGCAGTGGTCAAAGGGGTCACTCAATGCAATAGTCAGGTGTCGTTTACTCCCAAGAATGGTGAGGTGGGCCATTCGATAACTTGGCCATTGTGCTATGTGACCTAAATGAGCAGAGGGTCTCCTCAGTATCAATGTAATATGCATTGTTAAACATGATGGTCTGGTGGATCACTCAGTACAATGGCAAAATACACACAGGATCAGTGTTCACACCCTCCCTCCTCTCAGAGTCCTTACCTGCTGTGCTTCACCATCAGCCTTCTCTTTTTTCCCTAAAATAAAGATTACATTTTAAAAATGATGACCATGCTTCACCATTCAAGTACCAAGAATATGGAGGATTTGTCAGCAGTGAACACCTTACCTGTGAGCTTGCGGGACTTTGTGATGAAAAGGACTGTAACAATGGCAACCAATAAGATGACTGCTCCAGATAAAGAAAGGTACAGCACTGCAAAACAAAAAATGGGAAGTAAAGAATTTTTGATCCCAGTGACCCAAAACTGGACCCCTGGGAATCTCCCAAACGCCCACCTACAGTATATGCTCTCACCCAGTGAGGATGTGCTGCTGTTACTGTTCTTCACAGACTGCAGGATCACTGTAGTGCCCTCTGGTGGCTGCAGTTGGTCTGTGCTCAGAGGAGGCGCACGTGTCACAAGCTTGCCACTTTTTACAGCAGAGATGGAATTCTCTGGCAGGCACCGAGTCCTGATCGGTACAGGGAAAGTTGTCACAAGCTCTCCACATGTCGCGTCAGAGGTAGAATTCCCTGGCAGAAGCAGAGTTCTGCCGTGGTCAGAACAGCTGAGGAGACAGGGAGACAAACAGCCACACAGAAGTCAAGACAGACCAGGGGGGAAGGAAAGTGCCTGGATTGGGGTTTTTGAGGTTGGGTACTTCACTCACATGGTGTGCGGGCGGCATTCCTCAGTGCTGGACAGGCTGCTAGAAAAGGTGCCGGGTGGACAGTCTGAACACACTGTATTCATGAGGACATTTCCTAGAAGACAAGTGAGAAAACAACTGGCTAAGCTCTTTGGGGCTTTCATTTAAAGAAGTCACTGTTCATTTTCTATACAGTGGATTTAGAAACTATTCAGAACTGCTTACTTTCTGCACACTTTATTGTGGTGTAGATTTAATTTTAAATGGAAAAAAAAATGATTTTTGTGTCGATCAATCTAAACTCAATAATCCATGATGACAAAGTGAAAGTATGTTTTCAGAAATGTTTGAAGTATTCAGACCCTTTGCTGTGGCACCCTAAATCGGGCTGAGGTGCATTCTGTTTGACTTGATTATCTCTGAGATGTGCCAAGAACTTGATTGGAGTCCACCTGTGACAAACTAAATTGATTGGCCATCGTTCAGAAAGGACACACCCCTGTGTATAAAAGGACCACAATTCACACCACCCATCAGGACAAAAAAAATGAAGGCATGAAGTCCAAGGAGCTTTCTATAGACCTCCACAAACAGACTCAAATCAAGGCAAAGGCATTAAATCATTTCTAAAGCTTGAAGTGTTCATAAACACAGAGGCCTCAATGAGTGCGACATGTAAGCAGTCTCGACTTTTGGATTCTTCCTGGAGTTGGCCATCCAACCAAACTGAGTAGCCAGAGCTTGGTTATTAAGTTGACCAATGAACCCAATGGTCACTCTTTGAAATGATGGTCCTTTAATGTCACTATATGGTTCTTTATTGGGCTGTGTACTTGCTCGTAGAAGTATTGCTTGACAAAGCACAATTTCATTCTAGGAATGGATCTTTGCAAAGGAAGTTTGTTCTTTGTGCTTTAAAAAACTTCCTAATATGTAGAAAAAACCTGAGATCTTTAATGAATGGCAGTCAACCTAGCAGGACACCAACAGATGAAGAAAACCCAGACTTGGCCTGTTTTATTGTATTCAGCAAGAGTTGCTTTACAATCCTGATTCATTAGTATTTCACAAATCTGTTAAAATCTATTCAATCCAAATCCCAATCATATAATGTGATATCATCTACTGTTAAATTCTGCTCTGTACTTGTAATATTTTTATTTTACTATTATATTGTATTGAGGATTACTTGTGTTCTGTTCTGTGTATTGTATTGTATTGTATTGACCCCCTTCTTTTCGACACCCACTGTATGCTCAACATACCTGGAAAGGGGTCTCTTTTTGAACTGCATTTCCCAAGGTTTCTTCCATTTTTTCCCTACAAGGGTTTTTTTGGGGGGGGGGGTTTTCCTTGTCTTCTTAGAGAGTCAAGGCTGGGGGGCTGTCAAAAGCCAGGGCCTGTTAAAGCCTATTGCGGCACTTCTTGTGTGATTTTGGGCTATACAAAAATGTATTGTATTGTATTGTACTGTATGGTTATTTACTGTAAAGATAACAATGATTCTTTCTGGAATCTTCATGTGGATGGGTCTTTTGGGAATTTCCTCTATGGCATTCCCCTGAAGAACCACTTTGACACACTCATTTGGAAGAGTGTAACAGAGGTTCAGAAGTCCTGTTTTGAGATATGACAGCCCTCTTAGAAGAATGAGGAAACATATTCTCTGGTATGATGAGACAAAAACTGAACTATCTGGGTAGAACTTGTCACATTTGCGTGTCCGAGGATCCCCTCATGGGCTCATTCGAGGTATGTGACAACTGTTGCTAACATTCTCTTCTCTTTCTATCCCACAACACTGAAAAAACGCTCATTGAGGGTACTTACTGTCCTTCCGGTCGTTGTAATATAAGAAGCACAGCCACCTGAAAGGAGGCTTCATTTGCAAACAGAGCAGGCCGCTGGATGGAGCTCCAGCATTTGAGCTCGACTTACCACAACAAAGAGCCAAATTTCTTTTGTTGTTTATTTTGCCCAAGAAGGCTGGTTATTGAAATCAAAAGCCATAATTTTCTGTTGAACTTCCTAATTAAACAGGATGACCCAGTTAGTGTCCCAACTATTCTCCGCTTGAACGATCTGTCATCCCTGCACCCGGCCACAAACTCCACACACTCTCTTTGGCAGAGACCAGGCACCGCTCCTCATCTGCCTAATACCATCCCTATGGTGAAGCATAGCAGTGGCAGAATCTTTCTAGAGGTTGCTTCTCTTACGGCCACGCAGACTGGTCAGAATTGAGAGAAGGATGAATGCAGCCAAATACAGAGTGATTCTTGAAGACAACCTGCTCCAGAGTGCTTGCAACTTTAGGCTGAAGTGATGGTTTGCCTTTTAACACAACAATGACACAAAGCCTATAGCCAAGACAATGCTAGAGTGGCTAAGGGATCAGTCTCTGACTGTTCTTGAGTGCCCCCAGCAAAGCCCAGACGTAAACCCCATAGAACATCAGTGGAAAGACCTGAAGACACTTCCCATCCAGTCTAACAGAGCTTAGGTGGATCTGCCAGAAAGAATGAGATAATAAGCTCAAATCCAGGTGTGCAAAGCTTGTAGAGACTTGCCCACAAAGAGTCAAAAAAAATCACTGCATCCAATGGGGCTTCTACAAAGTACTGAATTACTTGTTTGAGGGAGAGATGTCCATTTTTTTTAATTTATTTTTAAATTCCCAAAACTGGACGGCACGGTGGCGCAGTGGTAGCGCTGCTGCCTCACAGTAAGGAGACGTTGGTTCGCTTTCCAGGTCCTCCCTGCGTGGAGTCTGTATGTTCTCCCCGTGTCTGCGTGGGTTTCCTCCCACAGTCCAAAGACATGCAGGTTAGGTGCATTGGCGATACAAAATTGTCCCTAGTGTGTGTACCCTGCGGTGGGCTGGCGCCCTGCCCGGGGTTTGTTCCTGCCTTGCACCCTGTGTTGGCTGGGATTAGCTCCAGCAGACCCCCCGTGACCCTGTGTTAGGATATAGTGGGTTGGACAATGACTGAATTTGCAAAACTTTCTAAAAACAATTTTTCACTTTATCATCATGGCTTACTGACTGTAGACTGACAGACAAAAATGGCAACTTTCTCCATTTAAAATTAAACCTACAGCACAAAAAAAAAAAGTGTGTAGGAAGTGATCCACTGTAGCTTCATTCACAGATAAGAGCAGGATTGTGGGAGAGTGCAGCCAGCGCAGACCTAATATTATTAATGGCTTTTTTAATCCAGTCGTCATTTGGCATCAAACTGGTCATCTCTAAGCAGCTAAACTAAAACTTTCCATGAAGTGTGAAGTGACCTTGCTCTACGGACTGTGCTTACCTGCAGGATTTGCCCCCTGCCCGGGTGGACACTTGGAAAGCAACGTGCACCTATAGCAAAAAGGAGACTGCCATGTGGAGCAGTAGGAGTCTTCAGGGCACTGGCATTGTCGCCGGCTTGACGTTGTGCAGGGGGCAACTTCTTTGGTCCCACCTAAAAATAAACCAAAGGGTCCAAAATGAGACGGGACGGAGTAGAGATCTTTCTCTCTCTCGGACTAAGAGAAGCTGGAGTCCAGACCTTTGCACGCCATGCACTGGAAGCAATGCCGGTGGTAGTTCCACAGCTCCGTGTACGTCTTCTCTCGGCAGGCTTTGCACTTGGTGTTTTTCGACTCGTTGCACTCTTCATCCTGGAAAAACCCTAAAACAGAACAATAAAATAATGAAGACGTGGGGTGCGGCTTGAGAGAGCAGCAGCGGAAGCGATCTGCTGACCCCGAGGAGCTCCGCTGTGGTCTGCCGTCTTTATCTCTTGCGGTTTCTCTGTGATGCAAGCAGCCCTCGGCTCAGGCGCTGCTTACCGAAAACCAAACCCCTGGTTCAGCAGTAGCAGTACATCTAGTCATAGCATGGAGGTGCGAGGCGAAACCCCAACCTAGCCTGCTTACCTGGGGGGCACTTGCGGCAACATTTCTTTATGTCTTCATTGTAATATTCTGTATCGCTTTTTCGGCACTGCCCCGACTCTGATGTGTACGGCGGAGAGGAATCCTGCAAAAGAGACGCACAGACAAGTCAGTTGCCTAGCTCATGAGCACATATTGTTTAGAACATGTACAAAGTAAGACGCTATACAAGTTATCTGCGGGGGATCTGGCGACTGGGTACTGCCAGGCGAGGTGCACCCATGGAAAATGCAAGATAAGAAGCAGAAGTGCGTCATCGGCCCTTCAGCCGTGTGGTTGCATGCACTGGAAACAAACGTACGGCGGCACGACTAAGGTGGGGGGGAAGGAGCAGCCACTTCTCTGGGCGGCGAAGTCAAGCTGCCCCTCGGTGGCTCTCTGAAGAGGAGGCACGCAGCCCTGAAATCGGCAATCCATGTGTTTAATGAAGGAAATGATCCAACATAATTTCCTCTCTTCTCAAAAAAAAACAAAAAACAGGAACTTTCCTGCGCTACCCCAAAGCCCAGTCGGCCCTCCGTTCCTGCCTCCCCCACACATGGCACTTCCTGTAAGCTCAGACGTCCATGACGGGAACGTTTCTGCTAAACTAACCAGAACTGGACTTGTGTAGAAATGACAACATCCAACAAGGAGCTGGAACGACTCCCAAAATATCAGGAAGCTAGAAAAAAAAATGGCCCAGCTTCCGCTTTTCTTGTTTTATTGGATCAGCTGTGATTCATACACGGCGTCAAGTGATTCTGTTAGGTAAGCTCCCCGAAATCTCCCATGACCAGTGTTTTAATTAATCTGAAGAACAAAACACAATTAAAAAAAACAGAAAATAGATTCCAGAGAATACACGTGTATCAAACTCAACACTCAGTCCGATTTCAACATGAGAGAATGAAAAAAAAGAAAGATCTTTTGACATGTTGATTTGGAATCCACGGAAAGTTCACTTCACGAATTCTGTATCACGTGAGTCATCTCGGCGGGGAAGTTCTTAACAGGGTGACATCAGTCACGCACTAATCGTGGGGGGTGGAATTGTATTTGGCCTCTGTGACCAGTCCGGCTACTCGAAGAGCACAGACGATCATAGTCCGCATCGCTTGTGTGGAAGATATAAGCAAACCAGCGGTTCTGGTTCAACCAGTCTAATCAAAGCACCTCTCGGAGTTCAAGAAGGCCACGTAACCACGTGACTAGCAGGTGCATTGCCATTGTCACACAGAGTGGCACGAACCCTGAACTTAGGTTAGGCTCTCTAGGCAACAACCCCGAATACTGTACATCAAGCTTTCCTTTATACAGCGCCTTTCAGCTATCACACATATAGCAGGAGGATACACGTCATATTACATATAACGATACAAATCATTCGTCGCTAGAGTGGGTATTTTTAAGTTGTTTAAATTTGTCGATCTCGGCCGAAACAAAATGGACTGTCTAAACAACCGAGAGGCCAGGAAATTATGAAACATTGACCTTCCTGTGGGAAAAAAATACTTTTAAGTGAAACCATAAAGTTAGTCACCACAGAGAAGGAGCTTTCAAACCCTCACCTCAGTCACCGGTCCCGCCGCGAGAGATCTTAAGGCGCAGATTGCCAACAGTGACAGCAGCCACATTGCCAGATCGACCCCCTCTCTTTGAAGATGGTCTCCGCTTTCCGCCGTGCCTGTCCGATTGATCGAGGAAGAGTTGGAAGGCTTCTATTTTTTGTTGTTGTTTTTTTTTTTCCTCTGGCGTTCCTTGCGGACGGGTCCACGTGCGGACAAGTCCACTTGATCTCGTGGACCCTCTGTGCCCGGCTGGAGTTTCTACTTCTGGTCCTCTTCTATATGTCAACGCCCGACCCAAGTCACGTCTTAGCCGGAGTCCCCACGTGCTAAAATCCCTGTGCTCCTCGGGTCCACTCGATTTCGCCGGCTTCCGCTCCACCTCTGCTTTCAGTTCGGTAATCTCACCCTTTTCCGACAGTCCACTGCGAGTTTGTCTTGCTCCGCGCTGGAGTCTCCGCCGCTCTTCACCTTTTAACTTGCAGTGCAGAGCTGAGAAGCTGTGGCGCCGAGCTTCCTAATTTTGTCGGTGACGTAAAGCCCTTCAGATGAGAGTGGAAGTTACTTCATAATGCTGAAATATACAAGACACAAAGGGCATAAAAAAAAGGCACAGTGCAGCCCTTACCTTCGACCGCCCATTACGGGAAGAGGACTATTATATTTTATCGGATATAGCGCCTTTCACGAGAGCGGGGGTAGGAGTATGCAGAAAATGCTTAATGCAGCTCTGCACTGAGCAGGTTCAGAAACGCATTTATTCAAAATGTGAAAAAATAAAGATCTGAAATTTACAGCAATCAAAAAATGTATAAGCACAGTTTTGGAAAAGACAGCATGACGAAGTTCAGTGCAGATATGAAACAAAATGTGTGAAGGCGATTTTGTACGGGATGGAGTCAGAACAGATCTGGAGTCAGAGGAGACTGCTACTTTATCCAGTTCTGGCTCACAGAAGGACGGTGCCTAACCTGGGACTCTGGGCTAAAAGCTCAAGCAGCTCTAGACGGGACGGGGCGACTCTCCATCACATGACACATACCAGAACTCTGGGGCAATTTTTAACCAATGCTGCACGTCTATAGGATGTGGGCGAACCCCCTCGGAGATCTTAAAGGTAAAATCGCTCAAACGGTGAGGCAACAGCGCTAACCACTGCGCCACCGGCTGGCACCTGATTTCTCCGACTTTCCGAGCCGTGAGGCTGAGCATAAGCTAAGAGAAGTGTAAACCGCCATATGTGATGACTTGATGTGCAGCGATACCAGCCCTTAAGTAGCAGGGTTATAAAGTGGGGGCGGCGCGCCGCCTGTGCTTTTACTCAGACAAGCATTCGTTCGGTCATTTATTTCTCCACCTATTTCCCAATCCCGCTTTACAGAATGCACGGTGGGAAGAAAATTTCGTTTTTAAGAAAAAATAAATCGTGAACCACAAAATCAATGATAGTCTAAAAACTGCATATTGTGGTTCGGCTGAATGGAGTCCGCTATTTTCACTTTAACGGAATCCCGCGTCGGTTCTTTCTTGGCTCTTGAGTGACCTCGGTGGTGTAGCGGAGGAGTCGTCAATATGCCGGCAAGCACACGGAGATGGTCACCCGCAGTTTGTGGACTATTTGCTAATTTTTGTAATGACACAACGGTAAACATAAACCGCTGAGCTACACAAAAACACTTCTCACTTCTGTAACTCCCGTCATTAATTGCTCCTCCTTCCTTTTTTTAAAAAAAAAACAAAAAAACAAATCAATAAACTTTATTAATACTTTCTCTGACATGAACTACTCCCTTACCCAAAAAGAAATGTCCACATTTCTATAATATTTTCAAGAAATAACATTAAATTCAATACCAGTGTTATCAGAATTTAAGTATTAATCATGGGCAAAAGGAGGATTTCTAAAGTAAATGCGAGGGGATGGTGTTCTAATAGACTCAAAACATCAACAAGTAAAACTTCAACAGGAATCAGTGCACAAACAGTATTTAGCATATATAAAGACAGCACTTAGCTCTAATCAATGTAATACTAACAGTCAATACAAATTAGTATTGCCCAAAGTGCTTAAATCTTGCAGGTATGTTCTTCTGATGTGGAGGCAAGTCCTGAGGATCCTGGGTTACCTAACCTTGCTTCATTCCTGGGGAAGCTGGGTGGTGTGGGGATTGGCTCTTCTGTGGAGGGAGTCCTGCTGTAGCTTGCAACAGTCGTGACTGTGATTGAAACTGTGTAGGAACTGAAGGTACAGCTGCTGGCACAGGACTTGTGATGAGACCTGAGAAGATGTTTGAGGGCGGAGGTGAAGCAGAGTCTGGGCGATAATGAGAAACCATATGAGGAGGATTGTGACATAAGCCTTCATTCGATTGTAATGGATGACTTTTGATTTAGTCTGGGGTTTTGACAAGTCACCAAGTTTAAAGTTGACAGGGGGGGTTATTTTCAGGTGAAGTGCAAAGAACCTCATAAGGCCCAATCTAATGTGGGGCTAACTTGTTTTGACGATGTGCTGGGTTATCCATCAGTTCTAGATCTCACAGTTTTTTAAGGTGTGTACTTTAGTACAGCTGCTGTTGCTGTTGTTGTGCTTTATTTCTAAATGCAGTTGCAGATCTGTATGCATTTATCAGGCATGCCTTCAATGAGGCTGCAAATGTTGCAGGGGTGCCAGCCATTGCTGAAACTAAACAGCCAATTTCATTATCAAGTATGTTAAAGTGGAACCTCCTGCCCATGAGCCAAAATGAAATGTGTGAAACCTGTGCTGGCATGAGCCAATGCCACTTGAGGTAAATGATCGTCCCAATTTTGACCTAAATCAAACAGATATTTAGCCAGTTCCACTTTTAAGGTGCGGTTATAACATTCATACTGTGCTTGACAGGGAGAAGTGTGAAGTTTGCAAATTGACAACAAGTTGCAAAGTTGTTTCATGAGGTCTGACTCAAATGAATAACCTTGGTCTGAGTGCAGGGCTTCAGGAAATCCATATTGTGGGATAAATTGTTCAAAAATACAACGTGCAACTGAGACAGCAGTCTGATCCCTTAACGAATAAAGACTGTCAAAGTTTGTGTAAAGATCCATTAGCACTAACCCATAACGGTGACCTTTTGTGGAAACTGGCAACTCTGTTATGTCTGCAGCAACAGTCTGGAATGGCAATACAGGTGAGACAGAAACCAAAGGAGCCTGTGGGTGACGTGACGTTCAGGGGACCACCGAGACTGACAAGCAGCTAATTAGCAATGCCAGTAAAAGTACTGGGTCGCTTTGTCCATTGTCTTGGCCAATCCATAATGACAAGCTGCTGGGTGTCCATGAACATAACGCAGTACTTGGGGGAATTCAGGGGAACAAATCTTAAAAAACAAGTCCATTAAAATTAATTCAAAAGAAGTTAATGAGTAGCAAAAACAGGTCACTAATTAAGAAAAAGGTTAGAATGAAAACCTGCAGCCAGTGTGGCCCTCCAGGACCGGAGATGGGGACCCCTGCTATAAATATATTAAACATATGCTCCATCAAGCGCTGGGCATTAGTAATATCCATTGGCATCATTTGGAAATGATAAAGTCCGACACGTGTTGAACAAGCAGTTTTCCGCTGTCTCTTGGGTTGAGTGGAATTTGCCAATACCCAGCAGTAGGGTCAATAGTACTAAATGTTCGGAAATCAGATTGCCTATCCAGCGGGTGTCATCAACCCTAGGAAGCGAGGGACGTGTCTTTAATAGTAACTGCATTAAGAAACCCAAAATCTGTGGGTACCATCCTTTTTTCTAACTGATACGACTGGAGCAGCAGACCACGGACTATGAGACTCCAATAATATTCTGCCCCAGAAGCTTCTGCAGTTGCTGTTGTAACAGAGCCTGTGTTGGACGTAATTTGATTGTCTTAACTGTACAAATACTATGGGTGATCAGGTTTGTTCTACCATAATCATAAGGGTGTGAGCTAAGCATTTTTCATTTAATAATGAGGTAAAAATAATAGCAACTTTTAAACAGCGAGAGCACAAACCGCAGCCCAGGGATGGATGGGCACTTGAAACGTTCTGCTGCTGCGCACACTTTTTTGCCTCTTTTTGATGAATTTGGTGATTAATAGTTTTGCTGTGTTAATTTCAGTCCAAATCCATTAACACAATGACAGTAATATTAAAAAAAACAAAACAAAAAAACAAAACTTTGGTTTTGGGGCATGCCTGATACTTGACTGGAGGAGTTATGATAAGGTGGAGAGGAACTGGTAATCCTGCTCAGGATTTATTCTTACTATGGGCCTGGTACTGCTGGGATTGTGTATTTCAGAAAAAGAGAAAAGAAGTAATAAAAACAGAATAATGAATGCATATGCCAGTCCTGTTTTATGAATTAGCACAAAATCATTGGCCACATTCCCTGCCTGACAGCCCTTCTCAGGTGACCAGCCCAACTAAATGGTCCAAATGGTGCCATTCAGGCTAGTTGATTGCCCTGAGCTGCACTTCATTGACCTGTGTGTAGCCCCCACTGCTCACCTATACAATATGATATGTAAATAATGCACAGTTGTTCATATCTTGGCACTATGGACTAATTCAGATTTTTAAAACATGCATCCTTTAAATATGGGGTGTCTATCAGCATCAGGGCAATCTGTGCCTTTCCGGTGACACCCGTTGTTTGTAGCGGTGCTGCTGGGGCTTGAAACTGCAACTCCCAGCAGTCCCTGCAGTGGCTCTGATTGGTCTTCTTTTGAGGGTACAGGGGCTGTTGGGTTCAAGGAGTCCAGCGCCACATTTAAAAGGAGGCCGGTGATACCAAGGAAAGAAAAAAAGGTATTAAGTGGTTCATGTCTGAAGTTCTTGTCTGATACCTGTGGATTCTTGTTGTGTCCTGGATTGTTTCTTGGTCAGGGTCTGGATTGTCTGCTGTATGCCTGTTACGTGAGGACTGTATGTGGATTTATGGCCATCCTGTGAAGAAAGGAGCGCTCCTGAACCGTCCACCCGTCATCACCATTTCAGGAACTACCAGTAGGGCTATCTTTGCATTCCCCTACATTTACCTTCATTACATTATATTACATCTGTTGCCGCTTTTTCATGGACTTTACTGTGTGTGGTATTTGTTTGTGGTTTGTTGTATTTAATGTATAATCGCCATAAGGGGAACTGGTGTGGGATCGTTCTTTTCGTTTATTATTGTTAATACATTCTTTATTTGCTGTGTTATTTCCAATGGCTGTTTGTCTCTGTGAGTGTGTGAGGGTCGGGCTAAGGCTGGGTGCGTCCCTGGAATCTCCACTAAAAAAATAAATAAATTACCGTCTCTTTGACGGTGTGGATCTTAGAGACACCAGACCGCTACATGTTTATATTGTTTAATTCGGCTGATGCCTTTATCTAAGACAACTTACAATATTAATGATACAATTGGTTCTATTTCCCAATTAAAGCACAGACAGGCTAAGTGACATGCTCATAGTCACACAGTGTCACTAACTAGCAGGATTTGAACCCACAGCCTCAGGGTCTGAAGTTCAAAGCCTTAACCACTACACTGCCTTTGACAGAGTTATATTGTCCACATATCCCAAAAGCCACACCAGCTCCTCCAAAAAAGATCTGTGGACTTTATCAACCTGTCTGGACCAGCCTGATCACCACATCAAGAGAAGTTAAAGAAGATATCCAGTGCCTGAAGTGAATATACTATACACAAGTGCCAATGTACATTGTTTAAGACTGATGTATTCACTTTGTAGAGCTCAAATCGCAAGCTTTGAGCACCAAAACACATTATTTGATCTATTGGGGATCACCTTGGAGTTTCGAGCGCCTGACTAGGGGTCATTGGTCTGGCTCGGACAAGCTTATTGAGTACAGGTAGAATTAAAAACACTGTTGGTATGCATCAAACTGTACTGGTAAGCAAAAACTAAAACCTGCGAAGTGCTGTCACTCCATACTGGTGAGTACTGGCCTCTTCAAACCTTAAAGACATTACTAGGCCAGCGTTTAATAAAGCAGCTAACATGGAGTGTTTAACATAACGTATGCAGTGTAAATGACATTCGGGTGACTGTCGCTCTCGCCACCTTCACTCTCTCAAACACACACACTCGAACACCACCAGTCAGACAAACAACACTGAGCACTCAAGACTGCAGCAGTACCGGTCACACTAGTGTGGTAATTAGGAAATAAGATCTTAAATAACTAAACACCCGGAAAAGTGGCTTAAAAATCATGATGATGAAAATCTTAGAACACAATTAGAAAAAAAAAACACACACACACGTGATGTCATCGTAACACACACATAAACAACTTCCTGCGTTCCAATGCAACATTTTCGCCTGACGTCTACTCCACTCATTGCTAATTGCCATTATCTACTCTCTATATATAAAATCCTAAGCCTAAAAGCTCAACAATTTTGTCCAGCGATTTTATGTCACTTTTTTGTCACACTTTAAATTGGGCTTATTTTAAAACCTACATATATGTTTGGTATCATTCTTTTCAGAATTTATCGAACTTTAATGTGATGTTAGATTTTCAGAATCTTATTTCGTTTTTAAATTCTAAACCAAAAAATATGATGAACTCGCGTCCCGTGAGATGAGACTTTGTGCCAAGAGATTTAACCACACCTGGGGCTGGAAATAAAAGACAAAGAGTAGGACAGCTTCTGTACAGGCATTTAAATGTTCGAAGCGCCGCACCAAATGCAGATCACATGGCATGAAGGCAGCAGCAGCAAAGCAGCAGCTGATCGAGCAAAGAGGAGGTAAAAAAACCAAAAAACCATCTGTTTCCCATTGTATCACCGTTTAAGAGGGGGTTTCAGAGGAGCGCCCGCATCTCCTTGGGGTGCGTTCATCCGCCCTCTTCACAACGCAAGTGGCAGAGATGCGTCTTGCAGGCCGGGTTGGTTGGCGAGCAAAGCGAGCAAGGGGCGAACCCCCTAGTTAATATATAATTAAGCGAGCAAATTCCCCACAGAAAAAGGTGAATTAATAGGAACACGTCAAAAAAGAGTGAAGGGCACAAAACCATGGCAAAAAATTGAATATTTTTAAATTTCTTAAGCAAAATGCAGTACAAGAGAAGAAAAGGCAGCAGATAACTAAGCAATGAGATCCTTTAGAAGTTCAATGACTCACTGCTTGTGAAACTCCACACATAATGATGAAAGGTGCCAAAGTGGGCGATGCTACTGAGAAACCATTTTTGATTCCAAAAAAACATCATCCATATGCAGGATTCATAAAGATCCTTTATTTATTTATAAGTATAACAGTTTTCATAAATGACCATGATGATGAAAGGATTTGTGAAAAAAGCAATGGCTTCATGATTTCTAAAGGGCTCTTGCTGCATACAATCGCAAAATCTCAGCAGTTCCGGTTTCCTTGTTCTGTTGTATTCGGCCAGCCTACCATTTGAGAACAATTTCTTTTTTATCCGCACATTACGAACCTTTCTAAAGCCCAAAGTATTCATGTCATATGCACAGAACTGTTCTTGGAATGAAATGGTTCCTTGTGAAGCAGGGTTATCTTAATTTATGGGCACTGGTGTTGTGGCAGAAATGCGCTGCTCAAAGTAGGCACTTGGAGACCTCAAGATGTGCGGGCAGATTGGTACTCTTTAATTAAAAAAAGTACAGAATTGAGTGAAATGAGCAAATAGTAACAGGGCTACCTTACTTTTATTAAAGTTCTTATCAAGAGTTTATCTCACTCAGCTCACCTGTCACCCCTCTCTGACTCCCAACTTTCCATTGCTTTAGTCCTGCCTCTAATTAGCCCCACCAATATCTCCCAGCCTAATGAGTGTAATACTCTGTTCTATCCATCATGCCCACTTGAGAGGCCCTCAGCCCACCTTGCACCCATCCAGTTCCTGCCACCATCATTTCAAGTCCTCAGCTCTCGTTCCCCATGTGGAAAGGGTTGCCTGTCAGCCTCTCTCTGCATACCTGACCTTGACCAATGAATTACTGGTGGTTTCCACTTTCTTGTGATTTAATTAAGCCTTACTTAATGTGCACTATGATATAATGCTTATTTTCATATATGCTCATGATTCTCTTTGAATATATGCAAATCATCAACTTAAAGAATATACTTTTCTATACTGGAGCAGAGAGAAGCAGGGGGGCCCACAATGTTTCTGATGTCTATGTATGTTTGTCAGTGTCAATGTCAATTTATTTATATAGCACATTTAAAACAACATAGTAATGCTGCGGCCAAAGTGCTTTACAATAATAGAATAAAAGAAAAATAAAAAAAAACAATAAACAATAAAACATAAATAGTAATAAAATATATGAACATAAAATAAGATAGATAATAAATAGAAACAATGTTATATGATCACAAAGAGGAATACCATCAGTATTACTGAAGGTCACTGAATGCAAGTGAAAAGAAGTGAGTCTTTAATCTTGTTTTGAACAGTTCAATTGTAGACGACTCCTTTATGTAATGAGGTAAAGAGCTCCACAGCGAGGGGCAGCAGCTGCAAAGGCCCTGTCCCCCTTGGTTTTACACTTGGTACCAGGGACAACAAGAGACAACTGACCAGAAGATCTAAGCACTCTGGATGGCTGGTGTAAAACACACAGTTCAGATAAATAGGCAGGAGCAAGCCCATGTAAAGATTTAAAAACTAGCAGCAAGATTTTAAAATCAATATGAAAACTGACAGGCAGCCAGTGTAAAGAAGCTAAAATAGGAGAAACAGAGTCATACTTCCTTGCCCCAACCAGAAAGCGAGCGGCAGCATTTTGGACCAACTGTAACCTGTGTATCAGAGATTTGTTAATCCCAGAATACAGCGAATTGCAATAATCGAGGCGAGAAAAAATAAAAGCATGAGTAGCTTTCTCAAGATCTTTAGAAGATAAAAAAAGGCTTTATCTTACCTAATAGACAAAGCTGGAAAAAACAGCTCTTGACTACAGAATTTACTTGTTTCTCAAAAGAGAGGTTGCTATCAAAGGTAACACCAAGATTGCGGACTTGAGGTTTGGAAAAGGCAGAGAAAGAGCCGAGAAGTCCAAGACCAATTTGGGCTTTAGCTGGTGGACCCACTATAAGCACCTCCGTTTAATTTTGATTTAGATCAAGAAAATTATTGGCCATCCAGGATCTTAGTTCAGACAGACAGTTGTGGAGTTGATTTGTTGCAGAGTTGCAGACGGGAATATAAACCTGAGTATTATCAGCATAGCAGTGAAAAGAAATGTTAAATTTCCTAAAAATCGCTCCAATAGGGTGAAGGTATATAGAGAATAAAATAGGACCCAAAATGGATCCCTGAGGAACACCATATTTAAGAGGGACAGTAGATGAAAAAGAGGAATTTAAAGTCACTGAAAAGTGTCTACCAGTTAAATATGACCTGAACCAGTTAAGAGCAGCCCCTTTAAGCCCAACAAGATGTTCGAGCCGCATCAGCAATATTTCATGGTCAATGGTCAAAGGCAGTGGAAAGGTCAAGGAGGACAAGGACTGCCGCATCACCTGAGTCAGTAATAAGAGAGATGTCGTTGAACACTTTCAGGAGTGCCGTTTCAACACCGTGATAACGCCTAAAACCAGATTGGTAGGTCTCAAATAAATTATTGGAGTTAAGGTGATCGACCAATTGATTATAAATAATTTTTTCTAGAATTTTAGCCAGAAATAGGAGCTGGGAAATTGGACGAAAGTTGGTTAAAACTCCAGGATCTAATCCTGCCTTTTTTAGATGGGGACGGACTGCAGCATGTTTAAAAAATGAGGGCACAACACCCGAACTAATAGAATCATTTATAATGGCTAGTAAAGATGGGCCCAACACATCAAAGGCTTCCACTAAGAGACGTGGTGGTACAATATCAAGGGGGCTGGAGTCTGGTTTAAGGGTGTCAATAGTTCTTTTTAGCATTGAAAGTGAGACTTGATCAAAGGAATCTAGAACAATGTCATGATTAACAGTAGGAATAGCCAGTTTGAACAATGCCACAGCGGATAGTATCAATTTTGCTGACAAAGAATGATAGAAACTCACATGAATGAACAGTGCTATTTAATCCCATCATAGAATGAGGGTCTGCGGTGGGTTGGCACCCTGCCCAGGATTGGTTCCTGCCTTGTGCCCTGTGTTGGCTGGGATTGGCTCCAGCAGACCCCCGTGACCCTGTTCGGATTCAGCGGGTTGGATAATGGATGGATGGATAGAATGAGGGTGAATGGCCACATTAATTGAATTAAATAAAACACTAGGATTGTTTGAATGGCGGGATACTAAATCGGCAAAGAAGTCATGTTTCGATTTCTTAACTTCAGCCTGGAAATTGAAAAGAGAAGTCCTGAAAATCTGTTTAGAGATAGTCAGTCCATCTTTTTTCCAACGCCGTTCAGCAGTTCGACAGGCACGGCGCAGTGATCGCGTAGTTTCATTTAGCCAGGGAGAAGGTCTTACCTTATTACTGCGTATCTTGGGCGAAGCAATTGCGTCTAAAACCGTTTCACAGGAGGAATTAAATTTTACGACTAAGTCATCGATATCATTATTTAGGTCATGCATATAAAGACTAGAGAAAATGGTTTTAAAATCAGATATAATGGAAGAATTTAAAAAGCGCGAGCAGCCTGGTGGACGGCTATTAGTCGGGAGATCAACAGTAATATGCAGATCCATCATTACAGAAAAGTGATCAGTGAAAGAAACATCGCATAAATCAATACTATTCACTGAAATATCACGAGTAAGAACGAGATCAAGGGTGTGACCGAGAGAGTGAGTTGGCGTATTAATATGCTGTATAAAATCAAACATGTTTCTGTTTTACTATTAAAACAGGGGTCCCAGGGGTCTGTGGTAGAAATTTTAACATCTTATTAAAGAAAGAAGCATCCCCTAACATGACAATTCAGTAATCAGGCAGGAGAAAAGCTGTTCATTGTATATTTTAATTAGTCCTTGGAGGGGGCATTCTTCAAAAGCAGTCCATTACAGCATCATCAGAATGGTCAGAGAAAACAAAAAATAGAGGTTCACTTTATTAACTGCTGAATTTACATACAGTGTCAATGTCATTGCATACATTTACACTGGTTGGTTCATTGGTTTACACCCAAATGATTTATATAAAATAAAAGTATTATTATATTATATTCTGGTTCTTCTTATACGTTTTGAGATGAGCCACCACCATTGAAATTTCTGTGCATATAACAACTGTCCATTCTGGTTGTTTACAGGAAATCTGCTGGCTTCTTAGTCATCTCTTAGTCAACCTTCAGGACATTTTGTATATTACATCAACCTTTCTTCTGGTACATTCTTTATTTACTTGACCATCTCAGTATTTTTCCTAAACCAATTCTTATATTTCAGTGCACATTTTATTGTTCACTTGATCTTTATCTCGTTTTTGACATTTATTAACCCTTTATGCTATTTCTTAAAGATGAATGCTATGTTACCCTAAAATTATTCTTCAACAGTGTCTATGATGCCCTTACGATGGCCCTGCTGCCAAGCAGTGGTTCCACAAGGATTCACACAACCCACTCAAGTGCCATTATTTTTAAGAGTGAGGTTGGAACAAAAACCTGCAGGAACAGAACTGAAGTTTGAAAACTTCGCAAGTGCCAGCTGAAGGAATTTGTTCCAACCCACTGGCTCAATTAGAAACAAATAATTTCTGATAATAGAAATTATTTCAATTTTATGTCTTGTTAGTGTTTTGACTGTCCGTTGGCAACCCCTTCTTATGTTGTAGTTTTTCCTTTTCTGAGAATATTATGCAAATGATTTGTGCAGCAGATCACATCAGTAATTCTCCATTCTTCACTTTTATCTGTTCCATTTCTTTCCAAATATTTTATTAAAACCGACGCTCACATGCAGGTGTAAATGTGGGTAATTTAGACGAGGCGCCGATGGCTTCTTTGTCATTTACATCTTGTTGCTAACTGGCAATAAAACAAACAATTAAAAAGAGTGAGTGCAGCTGTTCAAGATTTAAAGAAGCAATTAAGGAGCAAAAATCCTAACAAGCGAGTTAATTGAAATGACTTTCAGAATGTAGATGCAGCCAAAACTGTGTCTGTAGCAATAATTGGCTTTTAATTAAGGAAAAGAGTTGGACCAAAACCTGCAGCCACTTCGGGCCTCCGCGATTGCACTTGAGGACCCCAAACCATCATTGTTTCAGAGACATGTTTTCTCAGTCCTTCCTTAACAAGCACGCATGCAGGAGCGAATATCAATCCGATTTAGCACAAAAGTCAAATCCAAACTCTCTCCGGGTTTCATAACTGAACAGCAGACAATCATGAAAAAAAGTGGCCTTTGATTCTTTGTGATTCATATGCCTGAAAGGCAGCATGGAAGGAGAGTGCTTGTTTTGCCGTACGTCCAGAGACAACCATGAGTGAATTTTAGTGAAAATTAGGTGTGTGAGTGTCACATGTCTAAACCAATCAAACGTCTCATGAAGGTGGTACTCAAAGTAGGGGCGGGGTCTGGTCTGACAGACAGCAACCTTTTGATTACAATGAGCAATTAAAGTAACCTAAAATCCATATAACTCATGTAAATGTGTGCTGCGTGTCCAGAGAGCATATTGCACGTTTTAAAAATAAACATAAGTTGTTGAAAGGGAAAACTTTTTCTTTAACATCAGATTAAATTTTGGTATTTGAAAACATTAATGGATGGTAAACATGAGCGATACATTGTCACCAGTGCTGTGTGTGCTCTCTGTTTTTTCAGCATTACAACGATAATGTAGGAGTAGATGGAAGCTTGAAAGAATTAGCAGCTATATTCATAAAAATATGATCTGCCAAATATGCATTTGTAGTAAAGAGTGTGTCACACTCCATCAAAAGGACTGCCATTTAGGGGGCTGATAATGAAGAGCTAAAGGAGATGTAGATTTCAGGGCTCAAAAACACTCAAATCAACAAATCAGCAAAAGAACACCAGTAAAGAAAGGGCAAGGCTGGACAACATTCACCTTCTGACTGCATGTCTAAACGAATAAATGAAGTAAGTTAACCTTACTATAATTGGAAATACAAACACGGCATAACAAAACAGCTGCAGCATTTGTAACACATTGTTTACCCATAGACCACACTGCTTATGTAAACTCTGTTTGTTGTTGTTATGTCTTCTAGTGATTCAATAGTTAAAATGACAGAAAGATTTCATAGCAGACTGTGACACTCCTCACATGTGTGGAGCCCAGTAGCTGTGGTGGTCTACATGTGTGTGTCTGTCTGCCTCCACAGCTGCAGCGTTTATTACAACACTTCAGTTACCGTTTGGTGCTGAACTCCTAAATGGATGACAGCAGGTTTAGCTTTTCATTTTCTGTCAGCATCAAGTCTTTTGTTCAGTATCTTTAGCTATCTCCCTGAAACCCTGTCAGTGCTTTAAAATGCACAGACTGGAGGAAGTGAGTGCGAGTTTATTAGGAAGAAGCCCTGTAGGTATACACTGGTCTTTGTAGCACGTGATTTCTCCGTAATTACTCACTTTTTAATAGATTGTCCTCAAATTTGCATTCTTTTTCTTGTTTGAAAATCACATCTGGTCCCGCAAGACTAGAAGAGCAGAACGTGCCTCTTGGCCTGACGGCAATAGAGACAAAGAAAGCAGCAAAGACAGAATAATTATGACTTAACGCATGCAGCCTTCATGGAAGATGACAGAGTAAGAAGTGTGTGTTATTTGATGTTGATTTGTTAAGTGAAACTAAAATGGAAGGATATGACTAGGGAGATCTAAATTACCACTGTGAGATGTAATCATTTCAGATATAATGTTGAAAAAGAAAGATATTCTACTTGGAGCTATCTGTAATTCTGCATATGTGACAATATTTTCAGATAAGTCAGAATAACCTCCGGTGCATTTCTTAACATCTGAAATACATTTTGAAGTCCCTGGAACTGCACATTTGTGCATTGTAAGATACTGTATGTGAAACTGAACTGGAGATATTTCACAATCACTTCCAGTTATATCTCCTACTTTGTCAGAAGGAGTTCCGGACTATACAGTAATGTTATCATACATATGCATAACAATGAGAAATTATTACTTCCATATCTAATCAGTGTTTAATTTCAAAATATATCTTGTGACCTCCAGGGAGCGCTGCAGCTCCTAGAACACCCAATACACAGGCTTGGACACACGTTTACCACAAACAAGAGGATTTTTATTTGTGTGAAACTCTTCCTTGTAAGAATTTCCCACACCACAATCACAGTCACTATCCAAATCAGTACACAGCAATACTGTAACTCTGTCATCTCTCTCTGTCATCTTTTTCTATTTGTTCCTGATTCTGGCTCCCTGATTGAAGTGAGGCTGCTCCTTTTATGTAAACCCCAGAAGCACTTTCTGGGTCTTGAAGCTGTGGCTTAGGAGTGCTTCCAGATACACCGGGTGCCCAAAAAGGTAGGGCTCACAAATCCCCTCAGCACCCTGTGTCAGCACCAATGAAGCCTAACATGGCTGACCTAAAGCATTACAGTTCCAAAGATGCTCCGTGGATGCCCACAGTGTTGCCATAACTCAGGGGGGATGCCACCTGGTGTATTGGGGAAAACATTTCCTTGAATGACTAGTCTTCCCCTGTTCTTCCATTGTAATGGCCTCCTGGCTGGGTAAGGATCCATGAATGTCCATGTGAGCCATCTGTCAATATCAATATTCTAATATATCTTTAATTATTATTTTGAGATACCTTGAAAAATGCATTTCTGATCTTTCAAGTAAGTTACCTGGGAGTGCATTTGCGGTATCTTTAATTGTATTTTGGAGATCTCATATCCTATTCAAATAGCTTTTGTATTTCTTTTTGTCCTTTTAATAATATCTTATTTCAGGTGTGCTACATTTTTTATGATATCTCAGACAAAGAACAAACAATTTTAAGATATCAGGAAATTAATTTGATTTATCTAAGATATGGTTTAGATATTTCAAATGTTACCCATAGTGAAAAATGTCTGAAATGCAAGATCTTGACTGTATTTCAAGGTGTCTCCAAATAACGATATATCTTAAATTATGAGAGGTATCTCAAAATGCACAGTTATGTTCAAACAGTACTCTGGGTGGCAGTGAAGAGTTACCAGACAGCTGGGAAACTACTGCAGATGTAGTAAGGGTGACAGCAAGAAGGGTGCGTGACATCTGGAAAGAGGGAAGAGGAAAAGGAAACCTGGTGGTGGAATGAGGAAATACAGGAGAGTATACAGAGGAAGATGATGGCAAAGAAGAAGTGGGATAGTCAGAGAGATGCAGAAAGTAGACAAGAGTACAAAGAGATAAGACGCAAGGTGAAGAGAGAGGTGGTGAAGGCTAAAGAAAATGTGTATGATGAGTTGTATGACAGGTTGGACACTAAGGAGGGAGAAAAATACCTGTACCAATTGGCTAGACAGAGGGACCGAGCTGGGAAAGATGTGCAGCAGGTTAGGGTGATAAAGAATAAAGATGGAAACGTACTCACAAGCAAGGAGAGTATGTTGAGCAGATGGAAAGAGTACTTTGAGAGGCTGATGAATGAAGAGAATGAGAGAGAGAAGAGGTTGGATGATGTGGAGATAGTGAATCAGGAAGTGCAACGGATTAGCAAGGAGGAAGTAAGGACAGCTATGAAGAGGATGAAAAATGGAAAGGCCATTGGTCCAGATGACATACCCGAGGAAGCATGGAGGTGTCTAGGAGAGATGGCAGTGCCATTTTTAACCAGATTCTTTAATGGAATCTTGAAAAGTGAGAGGATGCCTGAGGAGTGGAGAAGAAGTGTACTGGTGCCAATATTTAAGAATAAGGGGGATGTGCAGGACTGCAGTAACTACAATTGAATAAAATTGATGAGTCACAGCATGAAGTTATGGGAAAGAGTAGTGGAAGCAAGGTTACGAATTGAGGTGATGATTAGTGAGCAGCAGTATGGTTTCATGCCAAGAAAGAGCACCACAGATGCAATGCTTGCTCTTTGGATGTTGATGGAGAAGTTTAGAGAAGGCCAGAAGGAATTGCATTGCATCTTTATGGTCCTGGAGAAAGCATATGTCAGGGTGCCACGAGAGGAGTTGTGGTATTGTATGAGGAAGTCAGGAGTGGCAGAGAAGTATGTAAGAGTTGTACAGGATATGTAAGAGAGAAGTGTGAGAATGGTGAGAACTGCAGTAGGAGTGACGGATGCATTCAAGCTGGAGGTGGGATTACATCAGGTATCGGCTCTGAGCCCTTTCTTATTTGCAATGGTGATGGACAGGTTGACAGACAAGATTAGACAGGAGTCCCCATGGACTATGATGTTTGCTGATGACATTGTGATGTGTAGCAATAGTAGGGAGCAGGTTGAGGAGACCCTGAAGAGGTGGAGATATGCTCTAGAGAGGAGAAGAATGAAGGTCAGTAGGAACAAGACAGAATACATACGTGTAAATGAGAGGGAGGTCAGTGGAATGGTGAGGATGCAAGGAGTAGAGTTGGCGAAGGTGGATGAGTTTAAATACTTGGGATCAACAGTACAGAGTAATGTGGATTGTGGAAGAGAGGTGAAAAAGAGAGTGCAGGCAGGGTGGAATGGGTGGAGAAGAGTGTCAGGAGTAATTTGTGACAGACTGATATCAACAAGAGTAAAAAGGAAGGTCTACAGGACGGTAGTGAGACCAGCTATGTTATATGGGTTGGAGACGGTGGCACTGACCAGAAAGCAAGAGACAGAGCTGGAGGTGGCAGAGTTAAAGATGCTAAGATTTGCATTGGGCATAACGAGGATGAACAGGATTAGAAATGAGGACATTAGAGGGTCAGCTCAAGTTGGACAGTTGGGAGACAAAGTCAGAGAGGCGAGATTGCATTGGGTTTGGACATGTGCAGAGGAGAGATGCTGAGTATATTGGGAGAAGGATGCTAAGGATAGAGCTGCCAGGGAAGAGGAAAAGAGGAAGGCCTAAGTGAAGGTTTATGGATATGGTGAGAGAGGACATGCAGGTGATGGGTGTAACAGAACAAGATGCAGTGGACAGAAAGATATGGAAGAAGATGATCCACTGTGGTGACCCATAACGGGAGCAGCCAAAAGAAGAAGAAGAAGATTGGAATTTTTACTTCTGTTTTTGATTTTTAATACCTGCATTTCACTGTTCATCTAGAATTGCCATTTAGGGAACTCCTTTTTGCCACTTATGTCCTTTTTGAAAATTTCTGAATAAATATTCTCATTTATTAAGATTCTTTTTTGGTAATTGTCCTTTCTAACCAAAAGTTTTATGGTTCCTTCACCTAGAAGAACATTTCTGTGTATTTTAAAGATTCTTTGGATGTTATAAAGAGTTTGCTTGGAACTTTGGAATGTAGTTCATTATTTTGGGCCTAGCAGACTGAATCCTCCCTGTGGAATCAGGAGGTCAGGCTGCTTAGGGGGAGGCCAATTCTAAGCAGGCTAGGAAGACCTGGCCTGGCTTGTGGAGCCCTTAGGAGTACTCACACCATCTTTGCTATAGAAGTACACTTATATCATAACAACAGCTGGATAAGCGACATGAGGATTATGCAGCACGACTAACATGAGATCCCCTCCTGGACATTTTTCTTATTGTTGTTTTACAGCATTGGTCACCATTGCCTTGTATTATAGCAAACTTTTTTTAATCTCTGTTTTGTATGAAATTTAAGTATTTGTTCTTGGTCATCACCACAAACTACATGGGATAAATAGCATAAAAACCATAAAAAACATAATTTTTGGGTGGGGTATTCCTTTAAAAACCTTGACATACATAAGAGATATTCAGGATGTGTCCAACAACAACATTTATTTCTATAGCACATTTACATACAAAGAATGTAGCTTTACAAGATGTCAAAGAGAAAGTTACCAATTAAGAAAAATTAATAACATTAGGCAATAACATTAAAGTAGCAAAAATAAACCTTTACAATCTTATAAAACAGATGTATAAGTAGTAGGAGAGTAGCATCCTTGTATACAATATCGTAATGTAAGTCTCTAAAGATGAGCCTGGAAATAAGGTCAGATTGCCAGGAGGACAAAAAAAAAAACTCTCATTTAAGCTGGAGAAAAGAAAAAATCTGCATGGGTTCCAAGGCCAAAAGACCACCCAGCCCCCTCTGGGCATTCTACCTAACATTAATGAGATGAGGCATGGTGCCTGGATCAGATAGTGGGGGTGCAGATCGCCACTACAGAAGAACTGGAAAAGACAGGGTAATTAGTACAGATTGTGGATCCCTGAAGAATATGATCATTCTTTGCCTATATAGTTTATAAGAAGTACAACTAAAATGTAACTACAAAAAAGCCAAATTAAAATAATGGGTTTTTACCAGTTTTGTAAAAATGTTCCACAGTGTTAGCTTGACAAATTTCTGTTGGTAAAGTATTCCAGATTTTAGGAGCATAACAGCAAAAGGCCACCTCAACCACTTCTTTTAAGCATGGCTCTTGGAACTATAAGTAGACCTCCATTAGAAGATCTAAGGTAATGACCTGGAATGTAGGGGGAAAGGCATGCAGGAAGGGACAATATTATATAAGGCTTTATACACCATTAGTAGCATTTTAAAGTCAATTCTAAATGGCAAGGGTAATAACCAATGTAGCGACGCTACAACTGCTGCATTCTGCACTAATTGCAATCGATTGATGTCTTTCTTAGGTTGTCCTGTTATAAGTGCATTACAGTAATCAAGTTAAGTAAAAACAAAAACGTGAACTAATTTTTCAGCATCTTCCAATGTTATAAGAGGTCTAACTTTTGCTTAATTCCTTAAGTGAAAAAATACAGTCCATTGACAACATTGATACTGAAAAATATTTAAGACTAGCAAAATACCCGCGCTTCGCAGCGGCAAAGTACTGCATTAAAATTTTTATTAAGAAGAAAATTTAACCTTTTTAAATTGAGGGAAAATATGGCAATAATTATTTGTTAAGGATCTCTTTGTATACCACGTTGTCAGTTCGGCCCTCCGGTTGTAACATGACCAAGCTGTGCGCTGAGCTTACTCTTGAGCATGCAACTTACAGTTGGCCATGTGAACAGTAATCTTGTTTCAAATCTCACAGCATGGATTGCTGCTGTCATAATCGATTTCAGTTTCATGGTTTGTTTCAATTACGACAGTATTTGCAGGACTTGTGTTGAAGTGACATTCGGCATCTGTCAAGCATTGTAAGCTTACAACCGGTTTCATCGATAACTTCACATCCAGCTTTTGAGAGTTTAAACATTCATAAACATCAAAGTGTCCACTACTGAAATTGTCACCTATGAATGTAAGATGTTTAAGAGGCATTGGCGGTTGTCGAAAGGTGTAAAATATTTGGCCATTTCGGTACACTTGAAAGCACCAACCAAACAATTCAGCGGCAGCCATCAACTCACATGCAGAACCATAGGTGAAGGGCTTAAGCATTTCACTCTTCTAGTGCTCCTGTGTAGTATAATTATCTCCTGTACCGTCATCAGTCCACACCTTGAACCTGTCCCAGTCATTCAATACATAAGACACAATGTTCTTCCAGATATCAAGAGTGAGCCTGATATGGCCGTGCAATATGTAACACAGAGAATGGAAAAGGTAGGTACCATCTCCGGGCATGGAAACCACTCGGTAAGTGACAGTTCTTTGATCGATGGTGATTACCTCGATAGACATGGTAATGGGGGTTGGAATGATGAAGGAAATGGGTACCTGAGTAATGTAAAGTAAGTGTAAAATACCTATACAATAACTATAATTGTAATAAACAAACAATAAAACAGCGGAGAAGCCATGGATTAAACAAAAAGGCTGTAGTTATCAGCAGGGAGACGTGAATCCCGTGGCGAAGCAAGGAAGGGAATGTAGAGACTGGAGCGACGGACGGCCTTATATAGGCAGGCAGCCAACAACGTGGGAGGTGATGGGATGGGAGACCCAACGCCGCCTCACATGGTGACCAAGCTGCAGGCTATGGACGTATATATGTACGTAAATAGGATTCAGTTAGCGTTGGGAACCCGTGTACCAAATTTCTTGAAGATGGGCCCATAAGTAACAAAGACTGTTGAAAAGTTCAATATGGTGGCCGACAGTGGCATCATACCACTGAAATAAGTACGTACATTGGTTTCGGTTAGTGCAGGGAAGCCGCCTACCAAATTTCGAGAAGATGAGGCCATAAATAAGAAAGTTCAACATGGCGGACGTTGTTGATCGTTACGCGTAGAATTTCGAAATGAAACCTGCTTAACTTCTGTAAGTAAGCTGTAAGGAATGAGCCTGCCAAATTTCAGCCTTCTACCTATACGGGAAGTTGGAGAATTAGTGATGTTGGAAAATTCAATATGGCGGCTGACAGTGGCGTCATACCACCGAAATAAGTACGTACATTGGTTTTGGTTAGTTCAGGGAAGTCACCTACCAAATTTCGTGAAGATGGGGCCGTAAATAAGAAAGTTCAACATGGCGGACGTTGTTGACCGTTATGACCGTTATGCGTAGAATTTCGAAATGAAACCTGCTTAACTTTTGTAAGTAAGCTGTAAGGAATGGGCCTGCCAAATTTCAGCCTTCTACCTACACGGGAAGTTTGAGAATTAGTAACATTGGAAAGTTCAATATGGCGGCTGACAGTGGCGTCATACCACCGAAATAAGTATGCACATTGGTTTCGGTTAGCGCAGGGAAGCTGCCTACCAAATTTCGTGAAGATGGGGCCATGAATAAGAAAGTTCAATATGGCGGACGTTGTTGATCGTTATGACCGTTACGCGTAGAATTTCGAAATGAAACCTGCTTAACTTTTGTAAGTAAGCTGTAAGGAATGGGCCTACCAAATTTTAGCCTTCTACTTACACGGGAAGTTGGAGAATTAGTGATGTTTGGAAAATTCAATATGGCGGTCGACAGTGGCGTCATACCATCGAAATAAGTACATACATCGGTTTTGGTTAGCGCAGGGAAGCCGCCTACCAAATTTCGTGAAGATGGGGCCATAAATAAGAAAGTTCAACATGGCGGACGTTGTCGACCGTTATCGACCGTTATGACCGTTACGTGTAGAATTTCGAAATTAAACCTGCTTAACTTTTGTAAGTAAGCTGTAAGGAATAAGCCTGCCAAATTTCAGCTTTCTACCTACATGGGAAGTTGGAGAATTAGTGATGAGTCAGTCAGTCAGTCAGTCAGTCAGTCAGTCAGTCAGTCAGTGAGTGAGGGCTTTGCCTTTTATTATTATAGATATCAGAGACCCTCAATTCATTTTATAATATTAGTTAAGTTGGTCTTATACTTTTGCTGTTTTTTTTGTTATGAATATTCAACAATATTTATTTCTATAGTACTTGTACAGTAGCTCAAAGAGCTTTACAAAATAATAAAGAAATAATTACAAGAACTGATGATGAATGGTAATGATAATGATAATGAAGCAATAACTAAAATAAATCATTACACACACAAAAATGAATATGCAGCTTGTAGAACGGAGCTTTAATAGTATCATTTTTGAAGTCTCTAAAGATGAGTCCAATAATAAGGTCAGATAGCTAGGGAGGACAGAAGAAATAGAAGGAAACTCCAGAGGAGGTTAATGTAGTGGGCTCCAAAGGCCTCACATTTGCTAAATCCCCCATTATGAAAGTCAGCAACTGGCTGAGGAGACACGTTTAGCTATTTCTCTACTGAAGTCCATGTAACTTTAATAGGTATAGGCCACAACCGTTTTGCCAGAGTATCTAAAGTTCAAACCTGGTGTCTCCTCCAACTATCTTACCACCCTGGCCATTGCACAGACTTGCATTCAAGGATTTACAGTTGCAATGGAGAAAACTGTTTTCGTGAACTGTTGGAAACAATGTATTCTCACTGACATAAGCAATAGACAAAGACAAAAAATGAAGGGTAGCATCATCTCTTATCTGAATAGGATTATTCCTTTACTCACATGTATTGCACCACTGATTGGCTATGGCCTACGTTATGCGAATGAAAATGCTTTGTCGAGCCAAGTACTGTCTTGAAACACTCAGCTGTTTAGGTTGGTTTGGTTTTGTGCAAAACTGACAGCTGCACTGGATTGCCGTGCAAATGCAAATAGTCAGATCAACATAGGTACATAAAAAAGCAGAGCATATTGGCAAATCTGAAAGAACCGAGAAGAAAAGGGTGTCCTGCATAATGAGAAACAGAAAACTTCAGAGGTCTCAGACCTCCTTCCCTAGTGTACACCACTGAAGACAAAGCTGCCCATCTTAATTCACATGCAGACAACAATCAGTTAACGGCTAGTGTGCACGTCACAGCAGAAAGTGAAACTTGTGGCTGCATGGGGGACTTGCCAGTATGACTGTACTCTTGATTTTGACAGCAGCAGTTCAGTATCTTTCTGTAAAAATGTCCTTATGAAAAATCTAAAGGTCATCTCACAGCAAGAAAGACTTGTGTCATTGGGTCAAGAAAAACTCATTGGCATGCCTGTTATCACAGAGCTGGAGGACAATAGCTCAGATAAAAGACCTGTGGAGACCTCCCAGCAGTCCCCTAACTAATGGAAAATTCCAGTAAGCAACGGGAGCATTCTGCCACAAAAGAAGATAGACATGGTCACATTTACAAGACGCTTGTCTTTACCAGATTGATGCCAGTATTTGACTTCTAATTGGAATGAAGAACATGATAATTCTATGTCTATATAGTCTATTAAGAATAAGCCTTGGATTCTTAGAAACCCATCAGTAGTAACAGAGATGGACTGTATACATAAAGATAACTTTAGAATAGATTCTATACTCTTGTAAAGAAAAGACAATACCAGCTGGAGGGAGTGCAAATGTCTGCAGACAACAACAAACTGTGTCGATATTATAACTGAAATAGCATGTCCAGCAGCAGACAAAGCCCGACTTCCCAGAGTGTCATCAGGTAGACAAATTGGAGATGTCTGCTGTGGATTTTCAATTCAAGTCAACAAACTTCTTCAATAATCACTTTAGTGTAGGCCATACATTGAGAAACAGGGAGACCGAATTTACAAATTGCCACCATGGAGCAGAGTGGTTGCCAATAAGTCTCAAGCAAAAGTTTAGCAAGAGGCACCAGTTTCATAAGAATTATTCTGTATTCAAGGAAGAGATGATTAGCAAAGGTTATGATGAAAGAATTCCACAGGAAGAATTATTCAATAGTCTTAAAAGGTTGTGACTTTCAATGGATCATATCATCGCAGGAAGCACATTATCACAATTGTTTCTGATTGTCCTGCTACATTTCAGTGAACCTCACTCGATGCTCAGCCACTGCAGGAGCCTGATTTAAATGTCAACCTGTTTATGCTCAGAAATTTAGATAGTAACCAGTTGCATTTTGTCATGAACCAAAGAGTACTTCTTAATGAAATCCCAATGCGGTTCTCTCAACATAGCTGGGGAGCAGGTTCTCCAAATGGGAAGCTGTCTAATCAGTATAGTTCAGTGTCCCCAAAACTATAATAAATAGCCTCACAAGAGGAAGGATCCATCAACCATTAGCATAAAGGAAAAAAGGACAAATAACTAATATTTATAAACTGAAGATTTAATTTGCAATAATGATGTGAAACAAAGGAAGTTCTGAAGAGCACAAAAGACACAGAGGGAGTTGCCTGAAATTGGAAATCCAATGGCAAAAAAAGATCCAATACATAATCTGAAAGAATGGTCAAAAACAGTGCAAAAAAGGTAAAACAAAAATCCATTAAGTTGCACAGAAAGGCAGAACTCACCAACACCACCACGTACTGTAAAGGATTACTTGTTTCTCTAGCCTTTACAGGGTCCCTATGCAATGAAAGGTAGGTGGCCCCACCTCTTGGGGAACCACACACAACAGTGGCATAAGCAAAATAATCAAAAATAAATAAAAAAAGACAATAAAATGGAACTTCAACACCGATCAGAGGAGCCCCCTTGGCTGAAACACATTTAATAGTCGATACTCAGGCCATGTTCTCCCAAGTTTAATATCCTGCTGAGGCCTCAGCTCTGCTCAGGTTTCTCTAGTGGCCTCAGGGAGATTTTCAGCAGGAAACTAAAGAGCGTACATTTCTTTGGTGTAACTTCAACACTACAGTATGTTGTGCAACATGGTGTTAAGGAAATGTGTAGAGGAAAGACTTTTTCATTAAAGGCCTACAGTTAAGGGAGGTTTTAAGTTTAACAACTAGACAAAACATTAGCAATTGAAATCTTGACTCTATCCTGGAAAAAAATAATGATCACAAATGATCAGATTTAGACCCAATGAAAGACACTAAACCAGACAGACTAAAACTCAAAAGCATAAGACAAGCCTCATGCTAGTACTTTCCATGGTCTCCTCCAATTTTAATCCACTGGGAAATTTGGCTTCATTTATCTATGCTGTGAGGCACATTTTCCAAGAATTCTGCAGAATAAAACATGGATGTGAGGAAAGTTTTCAACTTCTACGGCAGGAGGTTTACACCAGTTGTCAGATGCTTTAACGTTGGATTCAATGTGTGTTAGGAATGTGTTAGGCTTCAGTCTGCTTTTGTCGTGATCCAATGTTTGAGGTCATCCAGAAGAATTCCTTTTACTATAAGGACTGAGGAATGAAGCAATGAGAAGAACAAAACAAAAGAATTGCTTGAGAAATTGGGCCAAAGTCAAAACAATGAAGACTAAAAGTCATCGCCAAAAGTTACTAACTGCCTTAAGATTCTTTCCCTAAGTAACTACCATCATACATTGAAGATTTTCAAAAATGTTTATCCATAAACTTAGATGATTGTAAACTTGCACCACCATCTATAAATTGCCACATCATACATTATGTCATTAGCAACACGTGAACAGAAACAGCGCTGTTCATCACAATAGAAGATGTGTGACAAAAGCAACAAAACAAAAATAGCACCATGTTCCCGCCACCCAAAAGTCATTAAAAAATATAATGAATTATTAATCAATGTAAAAAATAATACACCAGAATTCTAAAGAGGTGAGTTTCTTTTGATTTTTTTAGACTTTACTTGTTTTTATTACTTGTATTATTCGGGGGGTTTCAAATATGCCAAGTTCAACGTGAATGTTAATTTTGTTTTAAAAAACTAATTTCAAGTTTTAAAATTGATTTAGTAGTGTGACCGATGCTGTTTTGTTTTATTTTATTTTTTTTGGACACTGCCATTTTGTACATTTGTGGTACAGTTGCCAGAACATCGTAACAAAATGTACTGGATATCAGCGACATGACAATATAAGAACAGAACTGTACACCTGGTATCCGAGTTTCCGGATAAACTTCAGAAAGAATTAGGAAGAATTAGAATTATTATTAGTTTGCCTGGACAAAGACCTTTGACTTTGTGTTATGACTGTGATTTAGGATTTCATTTTGGAATTGTCGCCAGATCATTTTGATTTCCTCGCCATTGAACTTGACTTTAAAATAACACTACATCTCTTCTTCTGGTCCCTGCATTCAAAACATACTGCTAGCTTCAGCACTTTGCAGTACAAAAGTTGTTCTACATGATTTCAAAGTACAAATTCCGACAACTTTGTTTGATTTTGTTTTCTGAATATTATTCAGTTTTGCATGGGCATTGCCCATGTTGTGTTTCTGGTCACTGTGATGTTGCATTGTTGCTGGGCCTGATATGTGACCTGTGGCATTGTGGCAGCCTGAATGTAAAAGGAGGTAGCAGGCATGTGTGTGAACTTCATGACCAGTTATTGTCACGATGATCTGATTTTATTGAGTTTCTGTTGTTTGTCACCTCCAGCTAATCAACATTAAATATCACAATGCAGGGAATTCAAGAACAAGCCTGGAAAATCCCCTGCTTGAAATTAATAAAAGACCCCTTCTTTATTGTTCACAAAAATGCAGGTAAATGACAGTGAACTTGCCTGATACATCAAGTGAAAATGTAATTTGTTTCTTTTTTTTAAGAAACTAGTATTTTAAATCCATTATTTAAAAAAAGTGAAATTGTGTGCCCTGTGAGCATTACGTCCTTGCTTAATATCAGAGGCTGGCTTTCTAGTTGATTTGTTGAAAGTTAATGACTTTGCAGGAACAACAGAAGCCTGACTGTGTAAAATCTACTTTTTTGAAACAAAAGGAAATGTTTAGGTTAAGCCTTAATTAGTTTTTTGATTTTGAATTCTGGTTACCACATTGGTTTTGTCATTTCATCCTGTGACTTCGGGTATAAGAGACCTCTGCTCATTTCCTGACATCTCTTAGACCTCTTCCTTTAAGCAAAAATGCACTCCACTCTGCCCGGCTCTTTAAAATCTTCTGTCCATTTGAGTCCACCACAAACATTACACTATGGCAGAACATTTCACAGATGTTCATGAGAAAGGCTGTGGCACTGTGACTTAACCTACTTTTAAGAAGCTAAAAGGATCAAGTGCCCTGTATTGTCATCATGAAGTAAGGCAGAGTAGACTGCACTGAAACCTATGAAAATGCCATGACTAAAAGAGTCGCAGCTTGAATTGAATTGACAAGATGATCAAAGCAGTGACAGATCTTGAGATTGGCGAGTGTGTGTTTTAGACAGACAGCTCAGCAGTTCTGAAGTACATTAGAAAAAAAAAAACCTCAAGATTTCATGCATTTTTTTGCAAGAGTGACTTCCCAAGTGTCACAGAGGAGACGCATCAAACCAGCATTTCATCCTGCTGATTACGAAATGAGGTGCTGCATTAGATAAGCTTCTGAAAACTGAACAGAGGATCATAGAACCGCTCTACCAGGAGTTCCATGATTAAGAAAGCAGAGATAGAGGAGATATGTCAGACGGGTAAAAGAATATTTAAAAGAATGCTGCTTTCAATGTGATGTCTATAATAGTTACTCAGACTGATGTGTCTGAGACAACCTAGTGTGCCATTAAGGTGAAGCATGCTGATTTTTTTTTTTTCATATGAGCAGAAAAAAATGTTGAGTCAAAAGAATGTTCATATGGGTAAAAATTAAAGAAAATGCTAGTTGGAAAACACACTTTGTATAAATGACCTGGCCAAAGATGACCTGGAGTTTGGTGATTTCCATCGGCAGACTGCTGTTGCAGAACTTTGCTTTGGTACCTGCACTACACTATATGAAGAACTGCTGGAAGACCGGGGGGGTTGGAATATAAATGCCATTGCAGTTTTGGCCTTCTACATATCATTACAGAAAAATTTCATAATGCTCACCTTATCTCATGATTTATCCATGAAGACATATGGAACATTGGGGAGGAACAGCAGGTCGTGTGGACTATGGCAAAAGGATTGGATGCCAAATTAGAAACATGTTTTCGGTGTGTGTACTTTGTAAATAGCATGGTGGTACAGAAACAGTTTATAGATGATTTGCCATAAGAAAGAATGGTGCCAGATAAAGCACCACCTACAAATGTTGGCCCACTTGAGATACATTACGGAAGAATTTGATGTAAAGATGCAGCATAGTCTGACATTAATAGCAGTACACACTGAACATGGGTTCCTGTATTACTGCTCTTTGTTGATTTAGCTCAAGGAGAGGACATGTTCAGATCATTAGATTAGATTGTGGTACATCTTTATCAGAGCTGAGTCGGAGTTGAAAGAAAGTGATTCACAGTTCAAAAAATTTCAAGATAAAGGGAATAAACTGGAAATTCAACCCCATTAATGCAACTCATCATGGATGGGTTTGGTAGCATCAAAAATGATCTGTGAAGAAAGGCCTCAAAGAAACCAATGCAAACTTGACTTTATGAATTAAATACAACAACAAATAATCGCCAATTCATTAATGGGGTCCTCTAATAATCCAAATGATCAGGAGGTCCTGACTTTCAATTAATAGTCGCTGCTGAGAAACAACCTAAAAATACCAGAAGGAGAAATAGTGTATATTCAAGCCAAGGATGGCATCAAGGTCAGTATATGGCAGATTTACTCCAGATATTTTGAATCAAAAATATATTTTGAATTTGAATCAAGTATTTACCTGCGCGGTTTACAATATTCAAGAAGAAATTCCATTCCATTTGATATTCTTTTTCTAGACAGTTCAGCACCACACAATTCATGGGTCAGGGGACGAGTAATACAAACTATGACTGACCACAAAGGACATGTATGCCAGGCAGAAACTAGTACAAATGTTTAGTAAAACTTACTGCATCCCAAACAGAGTTTGTTCCTTGAAGCAGACACCTAAAAACATAAAGCGTATCTGAGGCTTCAGTAAAACCTGATATACTTGAGGCTTATTAAACAGGCTGGAATCTACAGTTTTAGGGCTCTTCAAATGGTATCGCTGTTTATAAAATATTTACAGCTCAGGGCGCAGTTTTTGTTCTCCATACAGCATTTTAAAAATTGCACATTAAGCTCTAATTACAGTTTATTTTGTCTTACACAAGAATAATTATGGGGCTGAAAGTAAGACTGCCATGGCATACTGTGCCCATGTGTAATTACTCTGTTATTAATTTTGTATTGATTATATCTTGGCTGAGCATCTGCATGGACCTGGTGTCCTGGCTGGCTGTGTGTGGGCTTTCCTGAGTTCACCCCTCAAAGACGGATACGTGATGGCAAATGGTGGCATTAAACTACTCGCGTGACAGTGTGGGTGTGTTTTACACAATAGTCCTCCCTCCGTGAAGTAGTTTTGTGTCAAGTTTTGATCAATGTGAGCCCCACTAGGTGGGTAGAACTTGTCAATATATTTTTTGTAAAATAAACATATCTTTTTCTTTGCAGTTTGTGCTGTTTTAGTGAAGGAATTTAGATCAGACATGATAATAAAGTCCCTATGCAAGGAATAAAATGTAAATGTATGAAAGCTTACAAAATTAATAAAAAAATAGAAATAGAATACAAGAGGCCTATCATCACCTTGTAACTGGAAAAGTGAAATGATAGCAACAATGTGCATTTCTAAGACATTGTATTTGAATGTAAAGTGCCAGGTTAGAAAGCCCTGCACAATAAGAGCTTAATGGGCAGCCTGTGTCTTGTGCCACTCTCTCGGCACATCGTCAAACATCTGCCTCCGTCCTTAGATAGAGTCTCTTTTAGGTTCTTCTCCTTCAAGCTGCCAGTGTATTCCAAATCTGGTACTCCGGTGAAGTGCACATTAAAATCAGAAAGCCAGTACAGTTCATATCTGACATCACAATGTGGTCTGTTGTCTGCATAATCCAAGAACGAAGGCCAGATAGAAAAATAACAAAAGTTCCTAAGGCTCTCTTTCAATTCCAGACCACTGAAGACCAGTTTATGTGCTTAACACCCGAGTCCAGGTTCATTTGAAGTGGATGAACGGTGCCTTGGTGATTTAATTAAAGCTTCATCCTTGAATTTCAAATAACTGCCTGACTCCAAAATACAAATGTAGCATTGCTGGAGTCCATACACCCCACCTATTACAGCCTGGCCAGTGTAACAGTGGTCCAGCAGAATAGGGAGAGATCGTTGTGATCCATACTGACTTCCAACTGATTTATTTCCCTGTAGCCGGGACAGGATATTGAAGCTCCTTGTTTCCCACCTCTTCCACACAACTTTTGGAACAAATGATGTCTTCCACTGAGAGAGTTTCATTGCTAGGGTACTGCATGGATTCTTGTTGTGGAACACTGATAAAGGGCTCTTTTTTACACAACCTGTTCTCTTCGATTTTCTCCACATTGCCCCTTTGCCATTCGTCGTGTTTGCCTTTCTTCCCTGACTCAGATACAGAACCAAGAATCACCGTGCTGGGATGCAGAATGAAGATGGAACCTGGGAGACAACAATAGTAAGAGAACACAGAAAATCAAAGCTTCACAAGCACTGTGAAGGAGCTTCACTCCTTTTCATTACAGGGGTCTCCTGGGAAGAATCTCCTCCACTGTACGGTGAACAAAGTAAGCTAGGAATATGCCACAGTCAGAATGTGAAACACAATGACTGAGATGATCAATCAATCCATGTTGTATAGCAACTGCAGTAAGAGGAATCAGCCTGTTGTGTGTGGTGAATGCCATAAGGAAATGACTACCAGGAACTGTGGGAGACCTTCTGGTTTTATACGGGGGAGGGCAGTTCTTGGCAGTGATTGGCAGGTGGCCCCTCTTCTTAGCGAACCACCAAGAGAACACATGGAACATGTCAAAGACTGCTTAAATACATCGACAAACCCAAAAATAAACAATGATGCACATAAACAACTAACAAAACAGACATTAAACATGAATTTGAACCCCATCCAGGGGAGGAACCCTGCCTGAGACATGACACAGAGATGGTGAAATAGGAAATAGGACACAGGATCAGCCTGTGGTGTGCAGTGACTGTCTTAAAAAAACGACAGACAGGATCAGTAGGTAGCTTGTAGGTATTACAAGGTTGTTTGGTAATGCGGAATGGTGACATTAATGGAATAATGCAAAAGATCACAGGATCGGTAATAAGAAATACTTACTGAATTACTCTACGGTGTACAGCCAAAAAAATAGGGAATGGTCTCCCCTAGACTTTCTCATATACTCAGATATGGGGATGGATATTTGAGGAGTAAACCGCAAGACAATGATTATTTGTTTATATTATGTACATTAAATAACCATCAACAAGAAATCAAACCAAATTAATAATATGTTGAACATATTGCATGAATAAAAGGTAAAGTACCACTTCCGGTTAACGGAAATAGCCCAAAGGTTGATAGAAATCAATATTTTGTACCTAATACTTCTATACAAAATTTGGTTGACCTAAGTGAAAGGGTACTCAAGTTAATTTGTTGACATACACACACACAGACACAAAGACAGAATTCCATAAATGGTGTTTTCGGAATCAGGGAAGTCTAAAACATCGAGATTCATCAAAATCTCGAAAACAAATTCTTGGATGATTCCAATAATTTCCCTATACTTTGTATACGAGAAAGTAATAAAAAGGTCAAATATTTGGCAAAATCAATCTCTGGTACACAGCAACCATAATATGACCCTCCTGGAAGGATCAAGCTGTCCTGCAGACTTCTCTTAACTGCAGGTAAGAGAGACTTGTGGTTGTAGTAGGGAGTTGCTTTTATTCTATTGATAACAAAAAGAGAAGAACAATCAGGATCACTCTATAGTGAACAATGATGCAACGAGGGATCTGTAATATTTAACCACTGGAGCATGGTAACAATTGCAAGAGATGCAGTGAAAGGATTAGTCTCTATATTTGTAGTGAGAGTGAAAAGAGGGGAAGACACAGGATCGGTATGTGTCGCAAAATGGTAACTTTCCAAAAGGAGCAATTGCATGCATCTTCAAGGCAAAAACTGACAGTTGCACAGTAATAAACTATAACAGGTAAGTGAAGAATTAATAGGATAAGTGAATAGATGTGAAGTGATAGCAGTAAAGAACTGATATGGTCAGGGCTCACTGAAAACATTTTAAGTGAACTGCTAGGATCTGTTTCTGAATATAAGTAACAGGATCAGTTTTTGTTGCTTATTGATAGTAGTCCAGGAGTAGCAACACAATCAGCATCTGGTATGCAGTTACCACAGATAGGCAGAGAGAAATGATAGGAATAGTATGAAGACTGCAAAGTGGTGGCAAGAGAAAGTGTAGTTAAGCAGCATAGGATGGTGGTCTGTAGGATGACGTTGGAGATCAAGAAGAGAAAGAGAGTGAGGGCAGAGCCAAGAATCAAATGGTGGGAGTTGAAAAAGGAAGACTGCAAGGTTGAGTTTAGGGAGGAGGTGAGACAGGCACTGGGTGGCAGTGAAGAGTTACCAGGCAGTTCGGCAACTACAGCAGATGTAGTAAAGGTGACAGCAAGAAAGGTGCTTGGCATGACATCTAGAAAGAGGAAGGAGGAAAAGGAAACCTGGTGGTGGAATGAGAAAATATAGGAGAGTATACAAAGGAAGAGGATGGCAAAGAAGAAGTGGGATAGTTAGAGAGATGCAGAAAGTAGACAAGAGTACAAGGATATAAGGCGCAAGGTGAAGAGAGAGGTGGTGAAGGCTAAAGAAAAGGCGTATGATGATTGTATGACAGGTTGGACACTAAGGAGGGAGAAAAGGACCTGTACCATTTGACTAGACAGAGGGACCGAGCTGGGAAAGATGTGCAGCAGGTTAGGGTGATAAAGGATAAAGATGGAAACATACTTATAAGTGAGGAGAGTGTGTTGAGCAGATGGAAAGAGGACTTTGAGAGGCTGATGAATGAAAAGAACGAGAGAAAGAAGAGGTTGGATGATGTGGGGATAGTGAATCAGGAAGTGCAATGGATTAGCAAGGAGGAAGTAAGGACAGCTATGAAGAGGAAGAAAAATGGAAAGGCCATTGGTCCAGATGACATACCCATGGAAGCATGGAGGTGTCTAGGAGAGATGGCAGTGGCATTTTTAACCAGACTGTTTAATGGAATCTTGGAAAGTGAGAGGATGCCTGAGGAGTGGAGAAGTGTACTATGCCGATATTTAAGAATAAGGGGGATGTGCAGGACTGCAGTAACTACAGGGGAATAAAATTGATGAGCCACAGCATGAAGTTATGGGAAAGAGTAGTGGAAGCTAGGTTAAGAAGTGAGGTGATGATAAGTGAGCAGCAGTATGGTTTCATGCCAAGAAAACACACCACAGATGCAATGTTTGCTCTAAGGATATTGATGGAGAAGTTTAGAGAAGGCCAGAAGGAGTTGCATTGCGTCTTTGTGGACCTGGAGAAAGCATATGACAGGGTGCCTCAAGAGGAGCTGTGGTATTATATGAAGAAGTCGTGAGTGTCAGAGAAGTATGTAAGAGTTGTACAGGATATGTACGAGGGAAGTGTGAGAATGGTGAGAACTGCAGTAGGAGTGACGGATGCATTCAAGGTGGAGGTGGGATTACATCAGGAATCTGCTTTGAGCCCTTTCTTATTTGCAATGGTGATGGACAGGTTGACAGACAAGATTAGACAGGAGACCCCGTGGACTATGACATTTGCTGATGATATTATGATCTGTAGCGATAGTAGGGAGCAGGTTGAGGAGACCCTGGAGAGGAGGAGATTTGCTCTAGAGAGGAGAGGAATGAAGGTCAGTAGGAACAAGACAGAATACATGTGTGTAAATGAGAGGGAGGTCAGTGGAATGGTGAGGATGCATGGAGTAGAGTTGGTGAAGGTGGATGAGTTTAAATACTTGGGATCAACAGTGCAGAATAATGTGGATTGTGGAAGAGAGGTGAAAAAGAGAGTGCAAGCAGGGTGGAATGGGTGGAGAAGAGTGTCAGGAGTAATTTGTGACAGACGGGTATCAGCAAGAGTGAAAGGGAAGGTCTACAGGACAGTAGTGAGACCAGCTATGTTATATGGGTTGGAGACGGTGGCACTGACCAGAAAGCAAGAGACAGAGCTAGAGGTGGCAGAGTTAAAGATGCTAAGATTTGCATTGGGCGTGACGAGGATGAACAGGATTTGAAATGAGTACATTAGAGATTCAGCTCAAGTTGGACGGTTGGGAGATAAAGTCAGAGAGGCAAGACTGCATTGGTTTGGACATGTGCAGAGGAAAGATGCTGGGTATATTGGGAGAAGGATGCTAAGGATAGAGCTGCCAGGGAAGAGGAAAAGAGGAAGGCCTATTAGCAAAGGTTTATGGATGTGGTGAGAGTGGACATGCAGGTGATGGGTGTAACAGAACAAGATGCAGAGGACAGAAAGATATGGAAGAAGATGATCCACTGTGGCGACCCCTAACAGGAGCAGCCGAAAGAAGATGAAGAAGAGTATCACACTAAGTGTCCAACTGATATGAGTGTTCACTAATATCTAGTGAGAAACAGAACACTAGAAGATCAGAAGCCATGACAGGATCAACATTCAGTACAAAGAGACCAAAGGGAAGAGTGCATGGACAAGGAATTGATAGAGCTTTTCCAATTATACTTACCAATGTTGTTGTTGACATTATCTCCCCCCTTAGGTTCTACAACAAATTGTTGCACCCTATTTTCAGGAGATAGGACCTCAGGTCTGTCATGTTCACAGCTCACAGTGGCAGCATCAGTGTACAAGGAACTCTCTGTTTTAGGGTTTGAGTTGTTCTTCTTCAGTAGTGGCATGTGGTAGTGATTTTTATTGTGACCACTGTCAAGCACCCCTCCATTCTGCGGGAAAGAATAAGGCTGCTTCTGAGTGCATGCAAAAACAACCAGGCAGAGGAAAATAGTTTCTGCAGCATTTAGAGGTCACTCAAGGTCTACAATCTGCACTTCTCTGAATCTATCACAATCCTGTCAGGAGTTATACACATTTACGGGGGTATCTCTCAGGCCTGCTCTGAGCTATGCTGGGGTCTGCAGAGGAGTGTCTTCACACCTTGGAGTGTTTCAAAAGAACCTTTTTAATCCACTGGTTGGAATGTTTTGGGGGTGCCTGTACATTCCTTAATAGCAAGTCTATCTTGAGGTGTAGAAGGGTCTGAATGTGACCTGCACTCTTTTTGGTGCTTCTCAGGCCTATTGTGATGTAGACTACATTGTCTTCTGGCTAAACTCATAATCTTTTTCTTCTTCATCTTCTTCTTTCGGCTGCTCCCATTAGGGGTTGCCACAGCGGATCATCTTCTTCCATATCTTTCTGTCCTCTGCATCTTGTTCTGTTACACCCATCACCTGCATGTCCTCTCTCACCACATCCATAAACCTTCGCTAATAGGCCTTCCTCTTTTCCTCTTCCCTTTCAGCTCTATCCTTAGCATCCTTCTCCCAATATACTCAGCATCTCTCCTCTGCACATGTCCAAACCAATGCAATCTTGCCTCTCTGACTTTGCCTCCCAACCGTCCAACTTGAGCTGACCCTCTAATGTATTAATTTCTAATTCTGCTCATCCTCGTCACGCCCAATGCAAATCTTAGCATCTTTAACTCTACCACCTCCAGCTCTGTCTCTTGCTTTCTGGTCAGTGCCACCGTCTCCAACCCATATAACATAGCTGGTCTCATTACCGTCCTGTAGACCTTCCCTTTCACTCTTGCTGATACCCGTATGTCACAAATTACTCCTGAGACTCTTCTCCACCCATTCCACCCTGCCTGCACTCTCTTTTTCACCTCTCTTCCACAATTCCCATTACTCTGCACTGTAGGCACTTTGGCTAAACTCTTAACGCAAGTGGAAAACACTTACCTTGGGAAAGGACTTGACACCTGTGTGGAGACCAAAGAAATACAGTTTTAGTGTTAGAAGTTCATTCTGCAAATGGTGCACACACAACTCCCACTGTTTTCACTTGTCCCCTTTCTTTCCCCTTTTGTGTTTTCACCTGCCCCTTCTTTCTTTCTTTCTTTCTTTCTTTTTTTCTTTCTTTTTTTCTTTAAGGTCCTTTTGCACGAATATGTAAATGCTTGTATTAAAGTGTAAATGTTAGTTGATTAATCATGCCTTTGTGTACAATAAGTAGATGCTCCATTTGTCTCACCTGCTTCTAGCTTTAATTCTGTAGAATGGGTTGAGTCAGATGATTGCTATTGAGGTTAGCATTGAGTAATAATTTCTTTGACTGTTTTAGGTGGATATAATTACATAGGTTTACAGTAAAGGAAATGGCATTTTTTTATTTACCTATATTTTGTAATAAAGTTCTTTAAATCATATGGAAGAAGTTACAAGTAGGTCCTGCTCAAAGAGGCACTCAACAGGAAGTTGCTGCTATTCTTTCTTTCTTTCTTTCGTTCTTTCTTTATACTGTATCTCCCTGACATTTTATTGCTGTCTCTACCTAACGATTTGATCATGAAATGTCCTGATTTTGTCTTTTTTGTTTTTTTTGTATACTCACCACATAGTCCCTTCAGGAACTTCTTAAGTCTCTGCCTCACATGTGGCAACATAAGTAGAAGCAGGATAATGAGCAGCATCACAGCGAGAAAGCTGATTATGTGAACTTCTCCCAGAGGTGGAACTGCAAAACAGAGCATATCAGAGTCAATCAGCACAAAATGGGTAAAAGGAGGCGGAGGACACCTCACCCTCATGGAAGTCAGTAGTAGCCAGACTGAATGCATGACCATAGTGCTTATTGGGAGCTGATCATACAGTGAAGTTGAATGTTTAATGATTGTGCCTTCCCAGAGCAGAGATTTTCCATTTCTTTTTAACTTCACTGACCACAGAGACATGTACGTGGCATTGCATACCTTGAGTGGTGATGGTTTCAGTGACCACTGGCACGTCACTGCCAGGTGTAGTACTGCTGAGGAACAACTGGCGGGTAGGGTGAGTGCTTGTGGCTGGAAACTCAGTTTGGTTGAACAGCTCGGTAACAAGAGTATGGGGCTGATCCTTAGCATGTGTAGCTTGCTTAGTTGGTGAATCAGTTTGGTAGGTGCTGCTGATGAGAAAGAAGAAGGCAACCTGGTAAATATGCAACTGCCAGCATAGATTATTCTATGCAAAGTCTGCTTGTGTAACTGCATGTTCATAGGGTGTCACTAGAGCTCTAAAAGAACCCTACACAAACAGCCATGGGGGGCACAAATCAAATGTGTTGCTTGCATAACCCACCTTGGCTTCACTGTGGTCACTTTATAGCTTTGGCATTTTTCAGTCAGAGACACTGTATCTGAGAAAGTTCCAGCTGGACACTGCTTACATTTGGTGTCACAGGAAGCATTTCCTGCAAGAGATAACCAAAAACATAAAAAAGTTAGAATGGAAATCTGTTTATTGTGAGGGAAAGGACACCATCACTTTACTCACTGAAATGTCAGGTAAGTATAGTAAAATTTTATGGATCTTATTTTAGGATATGAGTGAAATGTCCCATTTGGTGAGATGTGGAGATGGCTGGAGAAAGTGAATCAATTGAACATGGAAAATAAATATCATTGATCTGTACATGGTGAAAAATGGATACTTCATTGTCCTGGTTTAGGCAAAGTGACATTGTAGTGCATTGTTTGGCTCACCACAATGTGTTTTAGTCCTTGATCTGGGGCCTCATGCATAACACCGTGCGAAGAATTCACACTATAACATGGCGTATGGACAAAAGTGGAAATTTGCGTACGCATAAAAAAATCCAGATGCATAAATCTGTGCGAACGCCAACTTCAACGTTCTTCCGCTACATGAATCCTAGTCAGTGTGAAAAGTAACGCACGTGCACGCACCTGCTGTCCCGCCCCGTCCCCTCCCAGAATTACGCCTCTTTGAATATGCAAATCAATATAAATAGCCCTTAAGCTCAGCCTTCTGTGAAAAGGCAAAGGCAAGAGCACAAGGGGAAAACAGAAGAATTTCAGTGAATACCAAGTGGAGGCAAAGAAAAACATACTATTTGTTGGTTTAAACAGTGGTATAAAAAACAAAAGAAAGTTGATCGAGTGACAGAGTGTCGGAGAAACTCGAAAGCTCGAGTTCACAAAGTCACAGAGTGCCCGAAATAAAAAAGAAGTTGTCAGATATCAAAGTCGCCGTAAAAACATGAGTCATAGCCCACCGTCTGAGTGTCATATTAAAGCTTATTAGAGTACAGAGAAAAAAAAAATAGACACATAGAGGGAAAAAAGAAAGAAAAAAGAAACTCGAAAGCTCAAGTTCACAAAGTCACACAGTGCCAAAATAAAAAAGAAGTCACATATCAAAGTCGCTGTGAAAAGGCGAGTTGTAGCCCACCATCTGAGCTTATTAGGGTACAGACAAAAAAATAGGCACACAGTGGGAAAAAAGCACGAAACGTCAACTTTAATCTCTAAATTTCCACTTTAATCACGTAGTTTATTTTGTCATTAAAGTAGAATATCATAAACTTCATCTTAAAATCGTTTAATTTACTAGTTTCTCAAATCCCATCGTAACTAAAGTAGCATGTTAAATGCTTTGTTTTGTATTTGATCTTCTACGTGCTTTATGTGTGTGAATCACTATGTGCTTCCGGGCTTTCTCTTCCTCCGACAGGACACAGAATCCATTACATTCGTGATATTACAGCTCTCTGAATGATTAAAATACTGAGATGTATACGTGATATAATTTTCATGATGATAGGAGTTAAAGCATGTTATTAAACTTGGGAACACGGTGGCGCAGTGATTGTTCATGTCTCACGCAAGATAATAAACATATTTTGCTGCATTTCATCTTAGAAATGATATCGTCATCATATGTAAATACACGCTTTATAAAGTGGCTCAGGTTGTGCAATATTATAACTGTAGTGCAAGTTTACTAATAAGTACAAAGTGTACAAGGAGCACTTGATGGACTGATTGAGTTCTTGGGATGAAACTGTTTCTGAACCGCGAGAAAAGGCTCTGAAGCGTTTGCCGTATGAGAGTAGTTCAATAGACAGCATGGCTGAGGCAGTGTGTGCTTGATGCTGTATATCGATAATTCTCTTTCCAGTCAGATGCTGTAGAGCTGTGATTCCCCACTCAGATACAGTGATATAAATACTCCGAGTGGTGCAGTGAGAGTAATATGGAAAAAGATGATCTGCTCTGGCAACCCCTAACAGAAGCAGCTGAAAGAAGAAGAAGAAAAAGGTGCAGTGACAGTAACAACGCTAAAGCAGCTATGGCATTTGGAATAGTTTGACAATTCTGTGGACCATTCCAATAATTTCTCTATACTTCGTATACGAGAAAGTGAAAATGCTCTTACAAGTTAGCTTGAATCTGATTGTGCCATACCCATAACCAAGCAAGCAAAAGTGCATATGATGCACCATATGTTTTTATGAAGTAATTCACCCTGAATACTATTTTCTGTTCTACGTATTTTCTTCAGGAACATTTTTTCTTTTTCAGGTTATGATTCGGAGAGGTAGACATATGACTAGGGACTAGATAGAACTGATTTTGTCAGTTGTGGAGGGGGCATAAAGACACCATACTCGGGTTGGGTTATTTGGAAAAAAGAATATAATTTGTGGCCTAGCAAGTCTTACCTTGTTAATGGAAGCTCATTGATTCACCACATCAACAGTTCAAGGAATGACATTATTTATCTTTGTCAGCTAGGTTAATGAAGTTCGGGTGCTCACTGCTAAAAATCTTGTTACAAAGAAACCATCTATATAGGATTTATTCAGCTCAGACTGCACCTCTTCCAGTATAGGAATGCAGGGGGCCAAAATCTGTCCACGCAAAGCGCACAACTTCTTTGTTAAGAGACGCCAGTGCATAGCTTAGCAAATATACAACAATAAATGCCCTATAATCTCTTCCCTATTCAACACTGAGTAGTTGAAGATATTTAAATTTATAGATTCCTTACATTTTAGTGCTTCATTAAAATAGATTTGTGAGAATTTTGGGGCATTTTTTTCTAGGCTGTCTATTTTGCAATTTTATATAGTAACACTACGTGGACAGGTATACCTGCTCTCCCAAAGAGCCTGTTATAAGGCTGCAGCTCAGCGTAGACAGCATGCAGGACTGTTTTAGTTTGACCAAACATTGGAAGTGACAAGATACAGTGTGTGACTCAGACCATAGTGTGATGGCTGGAGTGGGATATGATGGTTCCAGCATCACAAATAGGTCACACCCCAGGATTTTCAGACTCTACAGTTTTTTGAGCTTTCAAACAAATGCTATGATCAACAGAAAACTCTAAATAAGCAGCAGTTATGTGGGTGAAAACTCCTCGTTAATGAGTTGAACTTGATCAAATAAACAGAGTAGCCAGAATACCACACTGGCTTCCACTCCTGTTAACTAAGAACAGGAAGATGGAGCCACATTAGGCTCATGGCCACTGGCATGATGCAATGATTGACTGGAAATGCATCACCTGGCCTGACAAATACAAATTTCAGTAAACAGAAGGTTTGGTGTACACCATGCAAATCCTTGCATCCTTCCTCCAATATGTCAATGAAACTGAGCAGTGATGGTACTGTAATGGTGAGGAGACCATTTTCATGGCCTGCATTAGGCCTCTTAACACCAAACTGAGTGTTATGTAAATGTCAGATTATACCTAAGAGCAGTTGCTGACCGTGTGCATCTTTTTATGGCCAACGCCTACCTTTTAAAAAAATGGATTCCTCCAACATTATGATGTGCCATGTCAGAAAGCAGACATCGTCTCAAATTGGCTCCAAGTACAAAACTGGCCTGCAGAATTCAATCTATTTGATCACCTCTGAACTGAGATGTAACAGGAGGAGTGTAGTATGAGTGTGAGTCTGTCAAAATCTGAATCAGAACTAACCAAAATGTCTAGGGAATTTTTTGAGCACTTTGTCAAATCTTGAATATTTCAAGCTGATCAGGAGATGAAAGAGGGTCCCATGCTGTACAAGACACAGGTACCTAATATAAGCTACACTTCCCTTGTGCCTAGAGATGCCCGCGTGTGTGGACCTTTATCCATTTATTGCTCAACTGATCAGTCCTAGTGCATTGAAGACTAAAAACAGGAAGCACTTCTTTACATAAGAGTTGTGGGACTCTGTAAGCAACTCCTGAGTCAAATAACTCAAACCTTGGCAACTTATAAAAAGTATCTGGATCAGATATTGAACCACCTTATCTATTAGCTAACCGAATCAGCTTGCTGGAGTACACGGTCTGCTCTTGCTTGTTTTACTTCTTAAATTCTTCAAAGTGGAGGTCCCAGGTAGCATTGGGATTCTCAGTGATGTAGGCTCACAAAAGACTGCAATGACATTTAGACTCTGAAATAAAATGAATGCTACTTGTCAAACACATGGGCTTGGTGAGTGTCTTATGGGGATCAATTTAAGGGTACACAGGGGAAAGAAAAGAAGGAGTGTGATACAGTCATTAACCCAGTTTCTGCTACCCTCCCTAGAATAGATGAGGTCTCACCTGAAGACCACCAATGTCACACCCGCTCTTTCACTTTGCTCAACATAATGGGGCCTGAAGCAGAGTGTGGACAATCAGTCATTGGACCCACATGCTCTTGAGAGCATCACTGATTTTGTTTTTAAAGATTCTCGTCTTATCTTTCTGTTGTTGTCTTTTTAATTACTTCATCCAGTTGCTAGCTTGGACCTCAACGCTTTACGAGGACTAACTCTTATTTATATTTGCATATTTGTTTCACAGTTTCAGTTTTCATCATAATAGGATCTAAAAGATATTGTGTGTGGCTATGCTGTACTCTGGAGCAAGGGAATGCAGATGAACTTGAAAGAAGGCTGTTCAAGAAATTAATAATTCTTCCACCAGACATAACTGAAAAACAGGAAACACAAAAGGTGCTCAGAATATACAGCATTGTTAGAAGTCTTAGTTTTTGGGGGGGGGTTTTTTTTTTTTTTTTTTTTTTGCTCTGCATCTTTAACCTTCTCATCACTTGAGAATCTGTCATCAAAGTGATTGTTTTAGTAACAGATAAACGTGAAAATTAATTGAATGGTTTTGATGTTTTTCAAGCTCGTCTTGGCGGCCTTTCTCTTTTTATTTCTGGACAAGCCCAATTCTCCTTGCGGTGACATCTGCAGTGTCAGAGGTGCTGTGGTGTTCTTGAACATGAGAGCAAAGTGAAGATGATTCCCTGTAATTGTCTCACCTGGCTTCTCCACACCCCAGCCTTTCTGACAAGGACTGTGTGCAATGCACGTTCGACAGGAGAACTGAGTTGGATTTTTGCAGTACATTCCTGGCTTGCACTGGCACACCCGGTTTTGTTTCTTTGTGCAGTCATTCACTTCAACTAGGTTACCTGCAAGGAACAACAAATGATACATTAACTTGACTAACTGCAGAGGTGTGCCTAATTCTTGCAACCACGCATGACTGATAAAAATGCCCCACGACGTCTGACCCTTCCCCATGTTGTGCAGATGATGAAATACAAAATAACACCAACCGAATTAGGCATTCAAAACAAAAAAATAGAAAAACAGCATAGGACAAAGGTTTGGAACAATGAGGAAAAGAGAAATAAAGAGTCTTAGAATGGTGCAAATTCAGGAGAAAACCAAACCCCTGCTGGGTTTTTCTGTAAGGTCAATGGCAATCAAACCTATGCAACACTGTCATTCTGGCATATAAAAAAACAACATACCTCGTGTTAATCTTTCCAGTTTTATATAAGTACACATTTTTTTTGACAGATCATTCATTACTGTCAGCATTAAAAGAAAGCTGATAATCAATAACAACAACTGAAATCCTTAAAGATTTACCAAAACTTTGAACTGTTGTTGAAAAGCAGTAGTGATGCCAGGTTGTAGGTTTGATCCCCAGTTGGGTTTCTCTCCATATTCATGTGGATTTCTTCTTAGACTAATGATAATAAATCTAAACTCTGCAGTAGGGACCTACTGGCCCGTTTATATGGGACTGATGGATGCTAAAAATGCCCACTGGATGGGGCAGTCAACTGTTCAGACTGAAATCTTTCATCCATGCATCCATTTACTGGCCATACGTAATCCAATTTCAGGACCATGGGGAGCCAAAGCTTGACATGGGGATCTCAAGCACAAGACAGCAGCCAACCCTAAATGCGACGCCAGTTGATAGGAGAGTACACTCACCAACAATGGGCCAAGACAGAGCTAACCTGCATGTGACTGGAGTGTGGGAGAAAAAAAAGAGGCACAGACTGCAGGAGAAGGTACAAACTTGACCGAAGATTTGAACTTGGTGTTATGGAAGGTTATCTGTTGTGGTGGATGGTCAGTGCCTTTGCACAGCTGGTAACCCTCTGAAGTGGAAGGAGTCAGGGAGATCATGTGCTCAGGGTATTATCTCCCCAGATCGCTAGGTGGCAGCCCCCCGGGTTGCTGTGGCACCACAGATTCCCATAGGGCATGTTGGGAATTGGTGTTTGGTGGCTCAGCCCTATTGGGTTTTGGGGGTGCCAGGGGGGCTGCAGGGACTCCAGAGCCCTATGTCATTGAGCTCCTACTTTACCAATGACCAAAAGTACTCCTGGAGATCCGATAAAAGGAGCCAGCTGCCACTGTTCCATGAGCCAATATGGGGAGGGAGAAGACAGAGCTTGCTGGAGGAAGAATGGAGGGAGGCAGACAGAGAGAAAGAGAGGAAGAGTGCTGTATTGCTGTGCTTCACTGTGCTTGGGTACTGTGCTGTGGGAAACGGTTGAAAAGCAATTCCCACAAATACTACACTTGTATGCTATGAAAGAACTTGTGTCTCTATCTGTCTGTGTCAGGTTTGTGGAGCTGGTGCGCCCCCTGCAGGGCACACTCTATAATCCTTTTAATGGGTCAATCATCCCCTAATCCTCTTCAAGCTAAAAGACAGCAGTGTTCAGCTAAGCAACTGCACTTTTAAGTTTACCATGTACAGAAAGAATAACAATGACTACAAGACATGCAGCAGTTTAGGTGCATTGGCACAACTGAATTGTGTCTAATCTGTTTGTGTGTTCACTCTGTGATGGAATGGCACCCTTTCCAGATGTTGCTCCTGCCTTGTGTTTGATGACTGGTGGCACAGACCCCAGCTGCCCTGAACCCCTACCCTAGATAAATGGATTAAGAAAACAGATGGATCAGGGGTGGGGGTTGATTTGTTTTTGATCTTATGTTTGTAAAAATTGATTTATTTGTATGGAATATTGTGTAACTTCAATAAAATCAATACAATAAAAAAAATAAAAAAAACAGATGGATCAAAGAATCATGGGCTGTAGTGGTATAGACTGCCAAAAAAGACCATCTGAGCAGCTACCTGTTATACAGGGCTATTCAAAATGAAAGAGCAGATTTCAAAAATGTATTTCAAACAAACTGTATAAGACAGAAACACATTCCACACATCAATGGATAGAGGAAAGTTCAAAGTTTGGTCCTATGGTCCTTGAGTTTGCATGCACTCAACATGAGCACCATGTGTAGCGCGACAAACATCAAAACGGTAGACCATTTCTTGCCACAGATGAGTCAACTGGTCCCTAGTTACTGAATTCACAGCTTCCTCAATTCAAAGATTACCGGGCATAGGTGGAACAAACACTCTTTCTTTAATGTACCCACATAGATAAAAAATCGTAGGGGGTAAGGTCTGGAGACCTCAGAGGCCACAGACAACGAGCAAGATCTTGTTGTCCAGGTCTTCCAATTCATCGTCCTGGAATGGTGTCATTCAGGAAACGCCAGACCTCCAAGTGGAAATGAGGCGGACACCACCTTGCATGAAAAAAGTCATTCCAATCTTCTTGAAGTTGAATTTTTAAACTTTGAACTTTCCTCTATCCAGTGATGTGCGGAATGTGTTTCTGTCTTATACAGTCTGTTTGAAATAAATTTTTGAAATCTGCTCTTTCATTTTGAATAGCCCTGTATAAACCATAAAATCATTAAAAAGTGCAGTGATTGGACATACCTCAGTTTTTAAATCTTCAAATTCAATGTATATTATGGCATTTAATGATTTTGGTAGGCCTGTTATTAATATCGTGCTCTCTTTGCTGGTATGTTTTCTGTCAACAAAGATCTATACTCATCCTGGCAAATGAAGAGTAAAGCTTGTTTCTTCCACAGTGACCATTGTGCCACCAACCTGGGTTATAACCGAATATTATGGCATGACATTCTCATGCTCATGTAATCAAGTTCAAGATGGTTGTTATAGAGACAATCCACAGCAAAGTACAAATTTCAAGACTGCTTAATCCTGTATAGGATTATGGGAAGGAATGTGTCCAAGCCTAGTAGCACTGGACTCAAGGAAGAAAACAGTCCTGGACAGGTTGCTTGCCACTGCAAAGCCCACTCTCACATACAAGAGCCAACTTGGAATCATCATGTAATCTATCCTGCATATCTGGATACATGGGAGACCATGCAAAATTCATGTAGACAACACCCAGGACACTGGATCTGTGAGGTAGCAGTGCTACCCACTGTTACTTATAATTCATAATGCTAAGAGGAATAACATCACACAAACCTCATTATTAAGTCAGCTATTATATTAATGAAACTACCTTGACTAGTGAGCTCTGCCCACACATCCTCCTGAAAGAGACTCACAGCTATCAACCACCAGACATACAGTAATATTTTCCACTCCGGATTGGTGTGGTAGACTTCTCACCATTACAGGGGAGTGTACAGCGGTTGCAGATCGGCCAATCTTGCTTTGTGGTCCAGTAATATTCTTTTTCACATGGCTTGCACTCCTTCACATCCTTGGGGCAACGACTATCCGAGTAAAAACCTGAGGAAACAAATCAGAGCCAAGCATTGAGCAAAAGCTGGGTCTATGTAAGGCCAGAAAAGGTGACAGAAAGATATACACGATCAGAGCCCTCATACTGCCTTTAAGAGGTCAGAAAACAAACATGTAACAGACAAGAATGCCAAGTTTTCATTGGGATTTAAACATGGTGTTAGAGTATCACTCATTGTGATATTTTTCAACCAACTCTTGCAGAGAGAGACAGAGGTTTAAGTGTGTCCGCACATCTGCTGTGCCTTCCTCTTCTTGGAGTCCATGTAATACACTGACCTGGAGCATTCTTCCTTAAGCAGAGGGCCTTTATGATGTGTTCACACTAGGAGGTGCTATATACAATGCCTATAAAAAGTATTCACCCTACTTGGAAGTTTTCACATGTTATTGTGAAACCACTTTGAATCACAGAGGATTTTATTTGCCTTTTTTGACACTGATCAACAGAAAACAACTGTTAAATGTCAAAGTGAAAACAGAACTCTGCAAAGTGGTCTAAATTAATAACAAATATAAAACATCAAATAATTGATTAACAAAGTGCCCCCCACCCCTGGCTATGACACACCTAAATCATTCCTGGTGCAGCCCACTGGTTTTAGAAGTCACACAATTAGTTCAATGGAGGTGACCTGTCAGAAGTCAAGGGGTTTGAATTGATTGTAATATAAAGGCACCTTATCTGGAAGGTCTATCTTTTGGTTCTAACTTACAAAATGAAGACAAAGGAACACCCAAGAAACTCAACGAAAAGGTGATTGAAAAGCACAAGGCAGGGGATGGAGACAAGAAAATATCCAAAGTCACTGAACATCCCTTGGAGTCCAGTTACGTCAATCATTAAGAAATGGAAAGGGGAAGGCACAGCTGTAAACCTGCCTAGAGCAGATGGTCCTCAAAAACTGAGTGAGCATGCAAGAAGAGGACTGGTGAGTGTGCAATGCTGAGCATGGGCAGTGTAAACCCAACAGCGTGTAATTACAGCCCACAGTGCCCACAAGGTCAGTCATGTAATGCCCCAACATCACAAAATGCCTATCGCATGCCCAGTTACACTGTGGCTTTGTGAGGGTTATCTCTGACTTAAAGGGCATTTTGTGTCTAATGTCGTGGTCATTACCAGACTTACGTCATAGGTATTGCAGGTTGGAACCAACCTGTATTATTTTGTCATTGATGGACAGAAAGGGGGTGCTGCATGGGGTATGGTTCTATTGACTGGTGGGCTCACATAGTAACTATACCATTCTAATTTTATACAGCTGGATGCCAAGTTGGTGTTTACATGTCCACACACCAAGTGGTACTAAGGGTTTATATTGTATCTATACTTTTCCACTACATGGCAGGCTTAAGTGTGTCTATGTGTCTGCTGCTCCACTGTTAGACAGCAGGGGGCACTTCATGCTGAATGAGGGTGCTTTTTACATTGTGGGTACTCTCAGATACTCTATAGACTTCAATACACTCTGTCCTTGCCAGTTAATTTTGTGTTTCTTCCAACTGAGTGTATACTGTATATCTTTTTAGTGCTGCAGGTAGAAGTGCAATTTAAGATGTTGGCTTTACTATCATAATGTCTGGCACTGAGAGGATATGTTGAGGGTGCTGTGTGCTCATACAGAGTTCATCACAAGGCCACTGTAGGGTTGGCTATGGGCTCAGGCTGAGTGTACCTGGTCTGCACTCCAGGCTTCACTTTCTCCAGGTCTACAGGGAGTGCAGAATTATTAGGCAAATGAGTATTTTGTCCACATCATCCTCTTTATGCATGTTGTCTTACTCCAAGCTGTATAGGCTCGAAAGCCTACTACCAATTAAGCATATTAGGTGATGTGCATCTCTGTAATGAGAAGGGGTGTGGTCTAATGACATCAACACCCTATATCAGGTGTGCATAATTATTAGGCAACTTCCTTTCCTTTGGCAAAATGGGTCAAAAGAAGGACTTGACAGGCTCAGAAAAGTCAAAAATAGTAAGATATCTTGCAGAGGGATGCAGCACTCTTAAAATTGCAAAGCTTCTGAAGCGTGATCATCGAACAATCAAGCGTTTCATTCAAAATAGTCAACAGGGTCGCAAGAAGCGTGTGGAAAAACCAAGGCGCAAAATAACTGCCCATGAACTGAGAAAAGTCAAGCGTGCAGCTGCCAAGATGCCACTTGCCACCAGTTTGGCCATATTTCAGAGCTGCAACATCATCACTGGAGTGCCCAAAAGCACAAGGTGTGCAATACTCAGAGACATGGCCAAGGTAAGAAAGGCTGAAAGACGACCACCACTGAACAAGACACACAAGCTGAAACGTCAAGACTGGGCCAAGAAATATCTCAAGACTGATTTTTCTAAGGTTTTATGGACTGATGAAATGAGAGTAAGTCTTGATGGGCCCGTGGCTGGATTGGTAAAGGGCAGAGAGCTCCAGTCCGACTCAGACGCCAGCAAGGTGGAGGTGGAGTACTGGTTTGGGCTGGTATCATCAAAGATGAGCTTGTGGGGCCTTTTCGGGTTGAGGATGGAGTCAAGCTCAACTCCCAGTCCTACTGCCAGTTTCTGGAAGACACCTTCTTCAAGCAGTGGTACAGGAAGAAGTCTGCATCCTTCAAGAAAAACATGATTTTCATGCAGGACAATGCTCCATCACACGCGTCCAAGTACAGCGTGGCTGGCAAGAAAGGGTATAAAAGAAGAAAAACTAATGACATGGCCTCCTTGTTCACCTGATCTGAACGCCATTGAGAACCTGTGGTCCATCATCAAATGTGAGATTTACAAGGAGGGAAAACAGTACACCTCTCTGAACAGTGTCTGGGAGGCTGTGGTTGCTGCTGCACGCAATGTTGATGGTGAACAGATCAAAACACTGACAGAATCCATGGATGGCAGGCTTTTGAGTGTCCTTGCAAAGAAAGGTGGCTATATTGGTCACTGATTTGTTTTTGTTTTGTTTTTGAATGTCAGAAATGTATATTTGTGAATGTGGAGATGTTATATTGGTTTCACTGGTAAAAATAAATAATTGAAATGGGTATATATTTGTTTTTTGTTAAGTTGCCTAATAATTATGCACAGTAATAGTCACCTGCACACACAGATATCCCCCTAAAATAGCTAAAACTAAAAACAAACTAAAAACTACTTCCAAAAATATTCAGCTTTGATATTAATGAGTTTTTTGGGTTCATTGAGAACATGGTTGTTGTTCAATAATAAAATTATTCCTCAAAAATACAACTTGCCTAATAATTCTGCACTCCCTGTATAATGTTTCAGACTGGAGCAGCATCGCTTTGCAATTTGGTAAAATGTTAAATGACACCTTCTGTACTAAAAGTTTGATTTCTAAATGACTGTATCTAAAAATCCTGGCAAGGGCAGAACTGTGCTCCTATTGTTACATTGCTTGGCCAGCAGGAGGAGCTGTATCATAGAGTAAGGCAGTGTTGTTTAGGCTGTAGGTGGCACGGCGTGCCCAGGGAGAAGTTGCTTGTGTTCCAGGCAGATTCTCTATGTATCATTAGAAATGGGGATCAGCCTGCTTACCGAATGGAGATACGACTGGCAGGGTGGTGCAAGTGCTACAACCTGTCTCTTAATGTGGACAAGACAAAAGAGATGACTGTTGGCTTCACTAAGGCCCATGCTGCCTACACCCCAGTGCACATTAAGGGATCCGGGGTGGAAGTGGTCAAGAATGCCAGATTCCTTGGTGTGCACCTATCAGTTGACTTCATCTGGACAATAAACACAGCAGCATCTCCACTTCCTTCAGCAGCTGAGGAAAGCAACTTTACCTTTAATGATCCCATCAACCCATATTCAATATGGGCACCATCAAGAGTCTTCTACCCCGCTGCATCACTGCCTGATTTGATAACTGCAGTGTCTCTGGTCACAAGGTCCCACAACAGATAGTGTGCACATCAGAAGTCATTGGGATCTCTCCTCCCTCCATTAAATACCTCTTTGTCAAGCCCTGTAGACACAAGGCCCACAGCATTGTAAAAAAACTGCTACCATGCACCCTCTCTGCACCCACCCACAGTCTCTTTGTCCTGCTTCCATCTGGCAGAAGATACCACAGCATTCAAACCAGTTCTTCCAGGTTCTGAAAACAAATTCTACCACTTGGGAGTTCAGATGCTGAGCTCTCTGCTACCCACCTGCCCTCTGGCCTGCTCGTAGAAGACTACCTATATTGTATACAGGACGTCTATTACTATTGTTGTCTCTATTATTGGCTGGTTTCACTGGTTTTGCCCTGGTCCTGTGTTATGTTATACAGTATGTACTATTTGTTGTATGCTGAACTGTGGTCTTGGGGACGTTATTTTGTACCACTGTATGCTGCAATATGGCGTATGGATGGTATGACAATAAAGTGACTTGACCCGATGCTACAGTCGACCACAAGGGTAGTGAAATAAAAAAGAAATTTCTGAAAAGGTAGTCAGGCCCACAGGGCCATCTTAATGTATGAGCACAATGGACACTGGCCTGGGTCCCCAGAAGCTCAGGGGCTCACAGTGTTTATGATGGCTGTGTATGTTTCTGTTTTGGTATCAAAACAGGGGCCCCAGCGCACTACTTTGTCCCCAGGGCTATGATGCTGTTAAGACGGCTCTGGGTTGCTGTTCACATCTTCACTGTTTTATGAGGGCGTGATAAATTGAAGTGTATGGGCTGTACAGTGTCCCAGGAATTGTCTGTTTTCAATTTATTTGGCTTTCAAGTCAATTTATTCTAAGGGCTTTCTGTCCGCGGCTCTACACCACATGTTAAGATGGAGGGGGGCGCCCAAGTGATCTCACTGTCTGGGTGGCTCTTTGAGTTCAGTTCTGATTACTGTATGATAAGTAAACAGTGCAAGTCATGGTTGACATCACTCTACTTCACGCCTCTTCCTTTTCAAGCACAGCGGGAACGGCGGGTCAAAACCGTTTGCTGAATTACAATAAAAAAAAAAATGCCCCGCTTGGGCGCCACAAGTTGACTTCCGTTCTTACTCACCTTCCGGGCACTGGAGGCACGTACTGGATCCAACCTTGTAGTACTTGATTTCTGCCCGTGGGTCAGGTGATATCTTTAAAATAAATCATAAATAACAGGCATTTGAATCACGGAGACAGAATAAACAAAGAATCCGACGTCTGGAACTATGGGGAAGATGATGGGGGTCGCTGCAGGTCCGCCATGTCATCACACACTCACCTCCACAACACGAAACAGAAACTGCGGTGTGACCACCGAGAAAAAATGATGAAGGAGACTTTGTTAGAGGAGTCTTTGAGGGGCAATACGTTAGAAATGCGGTTAGACTGTTTTATCTCTAGGAAAGATAACAAGACGCAGACTAGGACTCATTTTTTCAGAGCTGAGGGTTCTGACGAGGGTAGCACGCAGGTCAGGAATGAGCCAATTATCAATTCAGGTGTATGGTCTCCGGGTTGTTGGGGGTCTTATCCGAAGCGCCGCCTCAAAATACATTAACAGCCTCTGAAAATGCCCGATCTTATATGTGGACATTTTGTAAGCACCTTAATAAAACTGCTGGGGTATGCGAATTTGCGTGTGTTTTTTTTTTTCATTCGTGAGCCACGTTGGTGAGCCCAGATGTGTATCCAGGAGCCATGCGTTAGCAGCGAGCGGTGCCCGGTCTCCTTAGTTAACAAGATATGTGTTGAGGGTGGTGCCATTTGGCATCAATTTCGGTTGCTTTCTGCTGAAGCTTCTGAAAACAAAACCCAGGCACGACAAGCTTAATAGCAGTACAGTGGTATGCGAAGCCTAAAATTATCAACAAGAGGCTGAGCTCATTTGCTTGGTGCGCCAACGGCAGATTGTGTTGCCAGTAATGTCAACCACCACGTCGCCTACAGCGTTTCAGTGCAGCTCTCTTCGGGGGAAGTACGCACCGCTTTCTGTTTAAAGGAATGGCTTGTCTCAAAATAAATGTGACAAGGGCCCAGCAGTGTCCGCAACAGCCGGGACACCCCCTGGACCCTCTCCTTGCCCGTTCAGGCACATCTAAGCAATCACGTTGACGACAACGCCTCATTGTAAGTGCCAGTGGAGTCACGCTTGTCCTCGTGCCTGTGCAAGCTGGGACATACAAAACAGTACGACATTTGCGGTAACCTGAGCCCTTGAGTGTATTTCTGGTCGTGTTCTTTCACCACATCTGCTGCTTCTGGTTGGGTCACGCAACGGTGTTCAAGGCTGAGTAGGACAAAGATCAGTTAGTTCAGTAATGAGCTATAAAAGGTGCTAAATGACACCGCTGGGCGCGAAGGGACTGGCCCTACACCCATTCCTGAAACGAAAAATTAATTTTCCAGTATGCTCTGTACAATGTCGGACACTTCCAGTAAACCGAAATGATGGCCTTCTGCAGCACTGGCTGGCCGTTAAGGGCGAGGAAGGCGCGCGCTCGTCGCGTTTGACGTCGCGGTGGCCCGTCTACCCATGATGCAGCCTGTGAATCTCAAGTGTTGCTTTCCCATGACAGGGTAACCCTGAGCTGGCGGCCGCAGATTCACACAAGCAGAACCACAGTAGAAGCTTCAGTTTTTAAAATGTGCTGAATCTGGCAAGTCTCCAGACGCTCGCACTCTTCTTTGATTCTAACCTCAAGTGAGGGCAGTCCTTTTGCGGAAATGCACACATCCTAGAGACGCAGCACCCTCTAGCAGCAGAGCCCATGGGTCGTTGGTCACCGCTGCCAGACTTCAAGACTGTCACGCATGTAGAGTTAGAATCTTTGAAGCAACCCGGGACACCAAACTCGCCCGCTGCCGCCAGCATTTGATTGTCAGCTCATCTGCTTCTGCCGTGGGCACTGTGTCCTCCACCATCCACCCGTGGGCTGCCTCTCTTGCATTTGACAGAGCATCACTTAAGTCTTTTATCTGACATTGGGATCGCGTTTTCCTTAATAATGACTCATTTTTTCTCTTTTAAATTTGCTTGCACCGCGCACTTTCGCTCGTTTCATCCGCGCGGATCCTTCTGCTTTGATTTGTTTATACGTCCATTTTGCACCTTATTGACTGAAAAGGAAGTCACCGTCAGGTTTATTACTTCGGTAGATTTGGTTGAATCCTTAACCCGACGCAAAAAACACGGTCGGATCACTTTGCAAATATTTATTTCTATAAAAGGTGCACCGGCGGGTTGAATAACTCGTTCAATGTCATATAGCGAGGCTGAAGTGGGCACAGAGTTGGCAAGTAAAGTCCAAACCTGCGCCATACTTCCTGTGGACTAAAACGGACTAACAGTCTCTCATCTGGGTACGAGTAGACAATAGTGAATAATTCATGCCGCGGGGGGCTTTGTGTTGGTGCAAGAGATTCGATTTGATCTTCGCACTACAAACACCACAGAGGCAGTTTTAAACAACCTGGAGGCATAAGAAGCAGTGCTAAGGTATGTTCGCTGAAGTCCAATGGGCAACTGGAATAACCAGTGCATGAGTTGTGGATTTCTTTGCCATCTTTTTTTCTTTCTTCTCACCGATGCCCTTAGCCCTGTCCCACACCCACACAAATCTTCGCAAAAGTCAAACTCACCTGCTTGCTTGACAGGACGCCCCCCACAATGCAGACGAAGAGGGCGGTGCGAAATGTGCTCCGAGGTTCCATCCTTTTCAGAGACAAGAGGCTAGATTGTGCAAGAGGGGAGGAAGTCTGGCTCCAGATTTAACGAAACACAAAACGCGTGGGTGGGCGGGTGTTCCAAAATATGTCACAGGCACGACATATTTTGGACGGATTAGTGACACTGACACTGTCCACAGCGCCAGGACGGCAAGCCTTCACCAAACGAGATGGCGTTCTGGCTCTAAAATATGGGAAGGTCCAGCAGGGTCACAGTCGAGTTTACACGGTGGAGAAGGGCGCCATGCTACAATGCCGCAGATTCACGGCTCGGGGCAGGGAGGACAATCGTTACTCTTCGCAGCAAACTGGACAGCAAAGTTGTAAATGTTGCAGATTAACACTTGCATAGATAACACAGCCGATCCGCGCTGCATGGGTGGGCACTGCTGTGGGTTATACAGCTCGGGCCAGTAGGAGGAAGTGGGGTTTCGATTCTAATGCTAAGCACCGGCACTGAGGGCACACCGACATACGAGCTGCTCAGTACGGAGACCGCAACTTGCGGTGCACACTGCTGCAGGAGGCAGGAGCGATGATGGGTCTCGGAGCTAAACTTTACGTGACGGCCGGCTCCGAAAGGGCAGCCTCGTGCTAGTGACTGCAGTGAGTGCCCTGTCACCCTGAGAGTGTCACGCAGACTCCCCACGCCCCCTTTGTAAAAATTACAAACCTTCATTTGAACAACTGCACTGACTTACAAAGCGCATCTCTAAATACGGTGCTCAAAGGCGACATACAGAGTAGTGATAGCTAGTTTGGAAGTTGATCCTATTTTTTGCACCCTTTTTTCCTTTGCACAGATGCTGGAAGTTCGTGAGTATCACAGAAAAAACTCATGTAATATTGTACACCGGTTAAGCACTGGGCATATTTAGATATCCTAATGTGCCCGTTTTACAAAACGAAAAGGACCCGGGGAAATCTAACTCTGACATGAAGAGAATGTACAACGTTCACGCAGAAAGTGAAGGGAACTCAGATCTGCAATCCCTGGCCGCCTGTTACCTTCTTCTCTAGGCTGTGGGGTGACAGATGAGCCCATTGACAAACGGTGCGACTCACTAACTGCGGACTTTCGTGAACTTCAGTAGAACGTGAGAATTGGGCGGGCGGCGCCAGAGTCTCCTATACGTGACAGTGGCGCTGTAGTTGATATTTAGAAGGATGGCAGCGTGTGAATGTTTGAAAAGTACAATAAATTCGCCCGTGTTCATATTTCCTCAATCTTCACTGAGCCGTCCCGGAATCGACTTTTACGAAACGTAAGCGACTTCCCCATCTCGATCAGCTTCAATTCCAATGACGCCCTTTTTCGGGAAGATTAAAGGTAGGAGCTACCTATTCATCTATCAGTCAATTCATGCTGTGTAATAAGACCTCACAAAGACACCCGCAATTTAGAGTAATTGGTGCTTACAGATTGTTTAGTCATTACTTCTAGGTAACCAAAGCTTTCTTTTTAAAACGAGATTTACAAAGAACCAATGACACATTTGAAAATTATTAGCCATAGTTAATCTGTTAATCACTCACTGCAAAACCTTCAACTTAAAAATGAAAAAGACTTCAAAATACCAACGAACCCTTTCAGATATGGGCTACCTATTCACTGATGTGCAACGAAGGCCTAGGTTATGCTGCACAGCCTTAAGTGACAAAAAGATGCATAGTAAATAAAGCGTTGCCCCCATAAAATATTGAAAAAGGCAGAAGACACCCTTCTTTAATCCTAGACCGCGTCGTCTGTTTTTCCCCCACAAAAAAGTTCCAAGTGGCGCGTCCACATTTTCGCTCACATCGGCAGCTGGCGGCCAAAGCCGTGGAGTAGAAGGTGAAGATGACAGGCTAGGCTGCTCAAAAGGGTCGTTTCAGTCGATCTAGGGAGGTCGGAGCTGATGTTGCAACGCAATTGTTACTACATCGACGCTAGGTTGGGCTGCACGGTCACACATGCTGAGGGTGAAACCCGGACGAGAGATTCGCACCCACAGACAAGGACCGGCGCTGATGCTTGTGAAAGCTTAGGGAAATTCCGGGCGTTCGCGCTTCTTTCTAAACCAGATTACAACTGCAAGCGTCCCCATGTCGCGACTCTCGAGCTGCGCTTCCTTTCGCCCAGGTGAGCTCGGCATATTTGCATTAGCGGTGGGCGAAGAGATGAACTGCGCTCTCTCGATGTTTGTGTTCAGGTGGTGATTAGGAAGTTCCGCGCTGAGAACGATGTAACGAAAGGAGCTGCTGCTTTAAATTTGTCTGTCAGCTCGCGAAAAATGACCCGAGTTAAAAAATGGCACCGAAACCCAGTAATGACCGAGATGGGGTGAACGAGGCAGCGGCATTCCTGGACTAGGAGGCACTGGCCGGGAACATTCATACATCCATCCATTATCCAACCCGCTATATCCTAAGTACAGGGTCACGGGGTCGGGCGGAGACAATCCTAGCCAACACAGGGCGCAAGGCAGGAAACAAACCCCCCGGGCAGGGCGCCAGCCCACCGCAGGGCACACACACACACACCAAGCACACACTAGGGACAATTTAGTATTGCCAATGCACCCAACCTGCATGTCTTTGGACTGTGGGAGGAAACCGGAGCACCCGGAGGAAACAAGCTCTGCAGTAAACTGATGATAGTAAGCGTAAACAAACGGTTCATGATCTTCCTTTTTCAAGCCTTCTATCCATCACTTAAAGGATTAGTGCACTTTGCCTCTTGTATAATTGAGAATTGGCTGCTGATGCAAGAAACAAGTTTGATGCAATAGTCTTTACAGACAAGGTGCGTCCAAGTCAGGACCCAAAGCCCCATCACTGTTCCATCATTGCCTACCAGCAGCAGTCTGCATGTCACACAATTAAAACTTAATCATCTCTTTACATATCCATTCATTTCTATAATAAAGTAAGACTTAGGCAGAATTCCAGGGAGCCGGATGCCATCCAAGTATGATCAAGTGCAACACAGGAATCAATTCAGGGCAGGTTCTATATAGTGAAAGGATGCCAGGGATGAACGAGTCAGAGGAATGCCCTACTATTGGGTGGATAGGGTAAACAGGGTCTATACCTTTATGTTATGAACTCCTACTAGTGGATGGAGGTCTTTTCCAAGTGTCATTGTGGGTAAATGAGGATCTCCAAGGGGCAGAACTCCACAGTGGTTTAAATAACATTAATAAAAGAGAAACTTTGAGGGACTATGCTGAATATTTGGCTTGAACCCTCAGACCGAGCTTTTGTGGGACTAAAGCCATTCCTGAATCCTAAATAAGGTTTAGAGGCCATTTTCTGGCAGTGGCCCATTAACCTCAATAGAGTCTGTCAGCAAACACCCTCTTTGTCTGCTCCAGCCATGGGACCCAGTGACATCATTCAGGGATCTGTAGCAGAGGGTGTAAAGCAGAGAATCTTGGCACAGGGCTGTTCTTCAAAATGTACAACTGTTAAGTGGGTCCCCAAGACTAAAACAATCGTTTAGCAGGAAAAGACAGGTGTGGATGTTAAGCATAACTAAATAATTGTAGCTTCTTTGCAGTAATACATCCACACCCCATCTCGTCTTCTTAACTTTTTCTGGTGTGGGCTGTGACTGGAGTAAGCCAGGCATGTCAACCCAGGCCTTTTTGTCCCCAACAACAGATGCCAGACTTGGGCAGTTCTCTGGCTTTTCCAAACCAGCTATGAAATAAAATCCCTCCAGTGGGCTCTGCCTCGGCTGCAGAGACTTAACCCAGAGGGTCCTGCCAGGGAGGGCTCCAGTGGGGAAATGCCTGGGGGCATCCCTGTGACATGTCCAACCACCTCAACTGGTTCCTATCAATCATGAGGAGCAGTGACTACTCTGAGGCTCTCCTGAATTGCTGAGCTTCTCTAATCCCTTTCACGCAGGGTGTCAGTCCAGCTGCCCTGCAAAGAAATATCATTTTTGTCACTTGTACTCACAATCTAATTCTTTTGGTCATTATCATTGGTGAGCACATGGATGTACATTGTAGATTGACTGGTAAACCAAGAGCTTTGTCTTTAGACTTATGCAGCACCCACGAAGCAGCTGCCACCACTTCAATCTATTTCTTGATGTTACATTCCCTTATTCCATCACTCATGAACTCCTCCACTAAGGGCAATGGTCCTCACCTCACATGGAGAGAGCAATCCACTCTTTCAGAGAAAGAACCATGGAAGTGCCAATCCGCAACCCTTCCTCAAGTGTGTGTCAGATGTCATATTCAGCCAAGGCAAAGTGGACAGCATCATCTACTTAAACCAATTAGGCTTTATGATGGAGTTTGACACCTGCCGTGAACAAATTCAACTTGATGCCATGTACATACTTGGATACATCTCTCCACTGTCTTCATATAAAGAACAAATTACAAACAAAAGCAGTCCAATTTCCCATCATTACTGCAGCATGTCCCACGATAATTCTGAGGATCACCAAATCCACAAAACACATGCAGACTGGTTTATGCTACTGTCATACACCTTTAGGCAGTTGTGCTAGAAAGGAGGGCTGATCCACTGTTCCATGGCCAGAAAGGAATCCATATTTTTCCTCCTGTATCTTGGGCTCAACCATCAGAATTAGTCTCCTCTCCAGAACCTTGGCATAGACTTTACCTTGGAGACTGAAGGCTGTGATTTCTTTGTAGTTAGAACACATCCTCTGCTACCCCTTCTTAAATATGGAGACTACCACACAAGTTTGCCAGTCCAAGGGTACTTTACTCACCTTCCAAGTGACATATTAAGCATTCTATCCCAACAATGTCCAGTGCTTTTAACATCTCCAGTTAGATATTATCATCCCCAGTAGATTACAATCATGGAGTCCTAGGACCACTATAGCAACTTCAGCAACAGTGATAGGATTCTCCCACCAGGCATACCAAACACTGTTACCTGGTAGGAGGTTATGTCCTGAAGGTAAATGAGTTCCTCAAAGTGTTCCTTCCACTGCTTGTCAATTTCCACAAAAGAGGTCAGCACCTTTTCCTCCCTGCCTAACACAATCTGGGCTAGGTCATGACTTCTTCTGAGGCGTCAAACAGTATGCCAGAACTTCTCATGGCCATGGCCTTTCCAAAATCCTCCCATGTTCGAGCTTTTGCTTCCACAGCTACTTTTGTAACAGTCTTTTTAACCTGTCGGTATGTCACAACTGAGTCAGAAGATTCCACAGAATCCTATAAAAAGAGTATTAATTGTCCCAAATACTTCAAGGAGGTGCAAAAAAAATGTAAAAAAAAACAGATATTAGCCCTCCTTTTACTCAAGACACTGTTGTTGGGTCTACAGGAAAACCAAGAAAGAAACTGAGCCACAAGGCACAGATCACATCATCACTAGGACACACCCAAGATCTGTCTTGAGGGCCACAGTCCTTCCAACATGTTAGCCATTCCACCCTAGTGCCACAACGACAAGGATCAAGAGCAGACTGAATGTCATACTCAGATCCCTCAATTGCAGCGATATTCTGGGAGTACAATAAGGACTGTGATTAACTGGTCTTTGTGTGGAGATATAGAAGATGCAATGAAACTTAAAATGGGCTTGTAGAACCAAACTGTCTGATACAGGACCAACTCGTCACCGTATCACATACTGATCAATAAACCATGGTGCTAGTTTGGGAAGGAACCCTCAGGCAGGGGTCTTATATCTTGAGCCACATCTAAAATTTAGGCAAACCATTTGGCAGAGGTCCCTGCAATGGTCAGCTTCTTTCAGACAAGCTGCCACACTGAATGCAATTCAGTAAGGTAATCTGTAACTCTGAGAATAGCTAAAATTATAGATGGGAAATACAAAAGCTATGGATGAAATCCATATAAATACTCAATTGTAGACATCTTAAGTTCTAAATGACCAGGAGCATTTCTAGTAAATTCAAGCAAAGTAAAAAGTTCACTCCAGTTTGTCTGACTAGAACCCACAATACAACAAAGGCACTTTTTCAGATCATGGTTTAACCCTCTCTATCTGACCATTTGCTGCTTTATGATACCCACTGGTTAAATTAACCATGTACCCAATACAGTCGCAAGGTAACCTCCAGAAATGAAATACAAACTGAGGACCATAATTTTCCTATATAATATGCTACCGTGGCTATTCGTTTGTCTGTCCAGGATTTTAAATAACCTGTAGTTTGCAAACCATTTTACCTATTGACTTGAAATTTGGTATACATACATTACGTGACGTCTACTATCCGCTTTCAGGGTGATGATTTTTATTACTCTTTTTATTTTTATTGTAGAATCAACTCTCGGCAGCGTGCAGCAGGACGGCCGTGCGGTGCATGCGTATGGGCGTTGTTCTCATTCCCGACCACCTTTGCTAATCATTCTTGAATCAGATTGAAGACTTAAGTGCCAGCTTAAGTGAAAAATTAAAGAAAACGTACTAAGTAATTGCAACACAAAAACTAACTTAATCAGTTTTAACGTGAAAAGATGCCGACGAAAGAAGAGAAGCAGCGGACCACTAGGGTGGAGAAAAGAAGAGCTGCTCAGGGAGCAGCAAGTGCATCAACCTCTGAGCAAACGAATGCTAAACAGAGACAGAGAAAGAGTATGAAAACTAGGAATGCTCACATCAAGTGTATTTACTGCACGTTATCGTGCAGTACGCCGTTACTGGTTAGAAATAATGGTAGCTGGTGAGCCATGTGGACAGACTGTGTGTTTAATGAAGAGAGTATCCAGTTCTTTAGCAGAAGGTCATATTTAAAGGGAATAAAATAAGCGTACTTAGAAAATTTGTCTACTACTACAAATGTAATAATAAATCCATTAGAAGGTCTGTGATAAAACCCATAGTCACTGCATCCCATGAGCAAGAAGGACCAGGTATTGGTTGTGGCAACCCATTATTCTGCGTAGACTGGACGAGATCTTCAAAATGATTAGGGGAGTTAATTATGGTTACCCTAAGGAATTTCGGGAGTAAGGAGAGGTTCAGGCTCAGAAGAAACCTCATCTGGATCATATATACTTGAAAAGACATCAGCATTACTTTTTTTGCCAGGTTGTTAGTTGATGGTAAAACTGAATCAACTAAATCATACTGCATATCAATCTTGATGTGCACTCATTCTCTGACTTAATGTATATAGTTCTTTAATTCATGTATATTTCAAAGGAGTATTTAGTTTCTTCCAGCCAGTGTCTTCATTCTTTCAATGCTACATTTATAGCAAGAAGTTCTATATTCCTGATATCATAATTTTATTCTACCGGGGTATGTATTTTAGACTAATAAGCACAATGGTGTACTAATCCTGTATCACGAAATTTCTGTGATAATATTGTATCAATATGGATACATCAGCCTCAAAGGTGAACTGTAGAGAAGGGTCAAGGTGTCTCATATTTGGAGCACTAATAAATAGTGGTTTTAGTCATTGAAATGCCTTCTGTGCTTCTGGTTTCAAAGCAAACATTTTGCCAGATTTTGTGATAAAGAAGGTAATGGAGGAAATCACAGAAGTAAAGTTTTTAATTAATAAAGCGATAATAATTATGCAAATCCAATGGATCTCTGCACTTGCTTAAGAGACCTGTCCATAGCCAAACCCTTGCAGGTTATTTCATAACCAAGAAATAATATATGACACTAGTTGAACTTCTCTAATTTCTCTCAATTAACATAAACGTGATTGTCCCATAATCGTTATAGAACTTCCTTTACATTGTGGTAATAATCAAGCCTTGACACAATAAAGAGGTCTGGGGCAGCCTCTCATATAATTGAGAATTGACTGCTGATGCAAGAAACAAGTTTGATGCAATCGTCTTTACAAACAAGAGTCCATGACAGGACTGAATAAGTTAGGAAACATGGCGGATATATAGGGGAGAACCAGGAAAAGGATGGATCTTGGGACCGGAACTGGAAATTAAGTCTTCGGGCTGCGATTTCTCGGGATGTGGAAATTACATCATTAGGAGGTGGGCTCTTCTGCTGCTCTGAAAGTGACATCTTCTGGGGTGGAACTGGAAGTGACGTCATGGGAGCCATGTGAAATTTCCCGTATTTGGTCTGTGGGGAGATAAAAGAAAGGATTAGTGCACTCTGCCACCCCCTGGTCTAACTGGGAATTACCTTCTCTTGAGCCCTTTAGCTGCCTCCCATGCACACGTGTGCGACAACATGTTGAATATTTGAAGCTATATCTTTAGAAAACATTAGGGTATCATCAATATAAACCAATACAAAAACTCCTAATACATCATGAAATGCATCATTTACATGATTGAAATACCTTGGGTACATTTTCCAGTCCAAATGGCATTAATTGATATTCATTGTGCATATTAGTGGTATTAAACGCAGTCTTCCATTCATCTCCATTTCCCCAAACCCCCCAATAAAACTGTTAGCCGGAGCTATTAAACCATTCTGTTACATTTTCTTTAATGCAGTTCTCCATTGCCACAATTTCTGGCTTGAGCAGGGCATTTCCTTTCCTCTTAGGTAATGGGGTATCTGGTAATATGTCAATTGCATAATCATATTTCCTCTAAGGGGTAATTATAATGATACACTTTTACAGAATACATCTTGAAGTTCATCATGTTCCAATGCCTGAACATTCAGCTTGGGGCAGAGAAAACAAGGCTGAATATTAATATGCAAATAAGCATAATAACAATATGCACTCCATTGCTTAATATCTTTGTGTTGCCATTCAATGACAGGGTTGTATATCTGTAACGACAGAATGCCTAGCAGTAACTGAGAAACTTGTGTGTGAATTACAAAAGAGGTTATGGTTTCTTCATGGAACAACCCCATTCAATCAAATGCTTGCAGACAGGATGCCCATCTAGTCACAGAACCCTTGGTTTGAGTTGTAAAGCTAATGAGGTTAAACCAATGATTACACATAACCTTCACTAATAAAATTCTCTGTTGTTCCACTATCTATCTTTGCCAAAATAAATCTGTTATTAATCATTTTAGGCACAAGGAGTACATTTTTACATAAGGACTGATCCCCTACACCCATTTTCCCCAATACTATAAGAGGCATACTGAACTGTATCTCTATTATGCCCGTTACCCTTACATGGAACCTTACTTATTTGACTTTCCTTGTCTTTACTTAGAATCTCCCCTTTCCTTTTCAGTGTTAAGATTGAGCGATGACAAGATCTCCAACCAGTGTGATCTTAGTGGCAGGGGTCCTGAAGACAATTATTAAACTTCTAAACAATGGCGATGACAATCTCTATCTCTATCATGGCCCCACGTTTTCGGATCCAAGATTTTTTTCTGTCTAAGCAGACAATATTTTTATTTTTTTTTGTAAAGGGCCAAGAGAAAGTTGTAAACTAGAGCCATCAAAGGATTACAATACAATACAATACAATTTATTTTTGTATAGCCCAAAATCACACATGAAGTGCCGCAATGGGCTTTAACAGGCTCTGCCTTGTGGCAGCCCCCCAGCTTTGACTGTCTAAAAAGACAAGAAAAAACTCCCACAAAAACCCTTGTAGGGAAAAAAATGGAAGAAACCTTGGGAAAGGCAGTTCAAAGAGAGCCCCCTTTACATGTAGGTTGGGCATGCAGTCGGAGTCAAAAAAGAAGGGGGTCAATACAATACAGTACAATACACAGAGCAAATCCTCAATACAGTATAAAAATAAAAAGTTTACAAGTACGGACCAGAATTTAACAGTAGATGATATCCCTTAGTATGATTTGGATTTGTTTAGAGTCCTGGAGACCTCAAGCTGCCTCCCCCATTTCGCCATTCCAACAGCGCTGGGCCAGCCAATGAAAGCACCCCTCTTTCCCATGATTCCTGCAATCCTCCATCAAGGATAACTTTATCTTAGGCAGGAAAAACAACTTGGCAGGTGGGCCGTGGCACCAAGTGCCACATTTGAGTACCGAGAAGAGAAACAGAATAGATGAGGGTTAGTATCCAATTATAACTATCATGTTACTTATGTTTTAGTGCTAATGACTAACAACAGAGATGCAGTCTGTACAGTAAATCAGCAGCTCTAGTCAGGATATGCTAAACTGAAGTAGTGAGTCTTCAGCCGGGATTTAAAAGCTGAGACCGAAGGGGCATCTCTTATTGTAGCAGGAAGACCATTCCACAGTTTAGGGGCCTTGTAACTAAAAGCTTGACCTCCCACTACTGTTATTTTGTTAATCCTTGGAATCATAAGCTGACCGGCATCTTGAGATCTTAATGTGCGCTCTAGTTTGTAAGTCATGATAAGGTCAGATAAGTAAGCCTGATCTTGGCCATTTAATGCTTTATATGTTAAAAAGAGGATTTTGAAATCTGCCCTAAACTTAACCAGGAGCCAGTGTAAGGATTTAAGAACTGGAGTTATGTGTTCATATTTTCTTGTTCTTGTAATAATTCTTGCAGCAGCATTTTAGATTAACTGGAGGCTGTATAAAGAACAGTTTGAACATCCAGTGAACACCGCATTGCAGTAGTCAATCCTACTAGAAATAAATGCATGAATTAATTTCTCAGAATCCTGTTTATTTAGAAAGCGCCTTAATTTCCCAACATTTTTAAGATGGAAGAAACATGATTTGGACAACTTTGTAATATGCGCTTTAAATGACATACTAGAGTGAAAGATGACTCCAAGATTCAGTAAAACTAATGGTGATTCCAACTGAGTTAAATGATGACAAAATAATTGTTTGTAAAACAATTAACATCTCTGTTTTACCTGTGTTTAAAGACAAATAGTTCTCCACTCATTTAGTTCACCAACACAACTAATTAAAGACAACATTGGAGAAACATCATTTGATCTAAATGAAAGGTGTAACTGGGTGTCATCTGCATATGAGTGAAAATTAACATTATGTTTCCTAATGATAGATCATAGTTGAAGCATGTAAAGTGAAAACAGTAAAGGTTCCAGTACTGAGCCCTGCAGGACACCATATTGAACTTCTGTGTATAATGATGGAGTACTGTCAGCACATTTCTGTATATATTGGAATCGATTTGATAAATAAGAACTAAACCAAGCGAGCAGAGTGCCTGTAAACCCAACATCATTTTCTAGCCTGTGCAGCAAAATAGAATGGTCAATGGATTCAAGGCAGTGTTTCATCAGAACAAGGGGTGAAGCAAGAATCATAGTCAAGAGTTCTGAAATGAAGTCTTGTAACTAAAAAAACACCAAAAAGATAATTGCTAGAAAATAACACTGTTAATCCAGTCTTGGATACAATGTACTGAGTGTGCGGACTTTTATACAGTTGTGCCAATGACGTCACAACGATGGGGATGTCTGGGAAACATTGCAATGGCAGCTACCAGCACTTTTGCCAGAAAACAACAAAATCCACAAGAAAAACTGAATGGTGTTTCAGCATAATGGTCAAAATAAAAAACGAATAAAAGGGAGTCTTGAATCATAAAATAAGTGTCAAATTTGAATTCCCTAGATATCAAAACCCCATAAAAATGTATAAATTGCCCCAAAAATTAAACAAAGAAATCCCCCATGACAGTGATCAGATGAGTGCATTGGTACTTGGACGCTGTTCTGGCTGCAAGTCAGACCTCTTTGGGCAGTTAGGAGTTTCTTCTTCTTCTTCCTCTGATCATCCCTCCCGGGTGTGTTTTTACTTTAATAAAGCCATCACTTGAAGTATTTTGGGCTCTTGAACTCTTTTTTTCCAAAGGTGTCCAATCACTAAACATTTAAATATAAAACACACACACAGACCTGTTCCACACACATCGATATACACATGCAGCATGCAGAAGGCCTGCATGGTCTGTGCAAAGATCACATAACTCTCTCCATCATCTTGTGGTTTACTGTTTGACTATCAAGTCTACAATTTCTCAGTGTGTGATTTCCTGGGCTTCTCTGTGCCCTGTGTAGGACTAGCATCCTGTCCACTTGTATTGTTAAAATAATCTCAAAGTCTCTATCAGTAGCAGTAATATTACCACATTACTTGCATGTCCAACTAACACAGAATACATTGCCATTCTACAACTCTCTTTGCATCTGCACTTTGGATGTGGACTGCATCTGGTTAAAAGTTTGCCAAACTACATTTAAACATTTGCAAAATGCTTCTCCATGGATTGGTCAGAGATTCAAGATCACCTTCAATGTGTAAAATTCCAACCAGATTTGGAGTACTTGGTTGTTGTATTTGGACAAAAAACACATTCATATTTACCGCTTGTGTTAAATGTGCCCGCCATCCGTTTCCTACCAGTCCAACTGTGGTCTGGGTGATCTGATCACAAGTGCATTTACAACTGCTCTTTAATGTGGTCAATTGCTCTTTGAGTCTCAAACACAGATGCATGTGAGGGAAATGGATGGATTTTACGGTCTGTCTGCATTACTCATATCTCACTTATAGTGTATGAGTGTGTGTGTGTGTGTGTGTGTGTGTGTGTGTGTGAGGGTGAAGGAATGCAGTAGGAAGAAGACTAGTGATGCAAAAGTTCATTTTGTAAATGAGTGCCAAAACAAATTTGCACTGGATAAAGTAAGTTATTTTTATATGCAACTGTATTATCTCATATGAGATATACAGGTATAGTATTTGTGAAGTTAGAATATATGGCACATAATGTCCTGGATAGAGGTCTCTTGCAAAATGATAAATACAGTATATAAAACTGACTGGGAAGTCATCATGTAAATGCCAGGCTAATTTAATGGTTTTTCATACTGACTCACATTTCTTTACCAATCTCTTTTGCAACAGATAACAGAAAAGACAGAGCATGCAACACCATTGAAAGGTGTTACTTTACACGTTCATATCTTCCCCAGTTTTATTTGGTCATGTCTAAAAGCAGTTTATTGTGGTGAGATTTTTGGGAACCATCCATCATTGGCGTTAAGCCTCCTTCACAGTTCAGATCAACCCAACCGCTATACCAGGGAAAGATCTCAATGTCTTCAATTTAGCACTCAAGGGTCATGGGGGCAGCAGACTGAGTGAGGTAGACCACACTGCCATTTTTACATCCACCAATTTCAGCTACTCCTTGGGCATTCATGAGCCAGCCAAGAAATAAAATTCTTTCAACATGTCCTGGATCTGTGGGGTGGTCTCTGCCTAGTAAACTGGGATTATTATTTTGGCATGTACAGATCAGTGATTCTCTCTGCTAAATATAAATAAGCCAGAAACCATATGTACAAAGTTTATTTGTGACTCAGCTCTCCGACTGGTGACAATTGTAAGAGACAACGAGCAACCTTTTACCATCACAAATCATTAAACTCTCTGACTCTGTACTGTTCCCCTGATTCAAGTTGTACTCTTCTTTACCTTCACCTGTTAACTCGACCCAATGTTTTCACCAAAGGTTATTGTTCTTATATCACACAAAAGGTGTAAGTACAATTTTCTCTGGGACAGAACCATGCCTTCACATTTAGAAGTAGAGATGCTCCGATCAGTACACTAGCGGCCATGTTCAGATTAAGGTAAAATAATATCATGTGAAAAGAAAAGAAAAGAGATGCCACCATTAGATCGCCAAGCTGGGTATTCATCTGGCAGCACTTTCACAATATCACATGGAAGTGGCATGAAGATACACTTTCAGCATTGAGATACCTACCTTGAACAAACTGGACTTAAGTGAGGCTCATTGAACAGGTAGGATGAAAGAAGTCTCACTTCTCTTGAATGCAAAGTGTCCCCCTGCCTCCCGAGCTCACTTGTAATATCATTAATCCAGCCTGTTGGTGCCAAGGCCCTGTCCCCTATTTCTATGTAACACCAATGAGACACAAGTGACATGCAAACCAAATTTGGCCCAACCAACTGTCCCCTTCAGTTTTACATCTATGAAGCTTGATGACATAAGACATAAGAGTTTCAGATTCCTAAATAGAGTTAAGGATTTCCTCAAACTGTCACAGACCTAACACAGAATATTTTCCAAATGAAAAGCTTTCTCTAGGAGGCCCAAAGAAAATACCAGAAATAGCTTGGATTTATCATATTGGTCAAACTACCACCCCACATCAAGTGATGGTGCCACTTTTCTCACATATGCCTGCAGACTAGACAAAATGATAGCAGACCTTTGACTGTTGATCAAGCATCACATTTACAATAAACAATGGACGACTTGCAATAATGTCCACTGACCACACCTTGAGTATCAAATCATTCACGACGCGATCATCTAAATATACCATTAAAACTACAGTGGGTAGGCTGCAGCTTTTTTAGCCATTTACTCACATTCTCCAATATGGCTTATTATTTTGCTGTTTTTTGTATAACCACAAGCAATGGTGACATTTTCCTTCAACAGCAATGTCCCTTCACTGGTCCACTCACAAACATCACTTCCAGAGTAGCAGAGAGAGTATCTAGATTAAGAAACTATACCTGACTAGTACTTTGCTGCTTCCCTCATCAATCCAGGATGCCTTTCTGTCAAAGAACCAACATTTTACCTTCCCAAAATCAAGTCTAAACTGCTCAATTCTCAACCCATGCCTGTTGCCTACAGAATGACTGCTTAGCTAAGTCTGCAGTGGAGTATTAGCCTTTACAAAGTATACTCTTTTTCTTTTATAATCATCACAGGTAGCTAACTGGATTATTTCTGCTGAGAAATTCACACAAGGTGACTCCCACCTGTATCCTGCTAGTCCTCCCTCAGCAGCTCCAAGAGGCAAGCTTTAGGCCTTTGGATTACAGAACAGCCTATATTGGATCCAGCAGCAAACATGGGTGTTCTATAAATTGTTGAGTCTTGCAGCTGCCAAGGGAGGACAAGCAACAGAAATGTGGACATCACCCTGAGTGAATTTCTCAGCAGAGACAAATGGTACAGTGACCCAGTTTCACTCAGGGTAGTGGTGAGCGTTGCAAATCTGAAACAAAGAGAGAAAGAGCCTGCTGCTATGTAACAGACTCCCTCTTAATGAGAACCCTGACAAGCTTCAATATTTAAGGACATTTACCTTGAGCTCCAGCAGCTGAAAGCATTGTTCTGTAATTCAAAAGTACCAAGCTGAGGTCCTGCAGCTGCTCAGAGAGGACGAGTAGCAGATAGGGGAGCACTGCTCATAGGGAATTCTTTAGCCAAGACATGGATCTTCTTTTATTTGGTTCAAATTCAGATTTACCTACCAATGAAGAGACTCTACCACAAGAACAGTTACTTGAACCTAAGGTGGGCTACCATCCCTTGAAAAGTGTAATGTCATACTCTTAGTACCAAAAGATGTCCACAAAAAGCAAGAATGATTAAGTCCATTCAACACTTGAAGCACACCCGTCTCATATTTAGAAACAGAAATTATTTCTGCAACCATGTTGCTAATTTGAAACTTCCATGATGTTAAGTTTGCCGTATTCTTTCAGTAGTACTAGTCTTCTTCCTTTTCCTCATCATCTTTTCCCACTTCTAAGTGGGGTCAATTATCTTGATCAACCCACTCCATGCAGTTCAGTCCTGTATCTCCTCCTCAGTCAAGCCTTCAGATCTTCTTTCACTTTATATATCCACCTCCGCTTTGGTCTCCCTCACTTTTTAATCCCTTATTCCTCTTCTTTAGTAACACTAGAGTATATCATTTTAATGCATTCCATAAACCTACCTAATCTGGGCGCCAGAGCTTACTGAGTGCAAGACAGAAATCAGAAATCAATATCAGGCTGTTATGTGGAACTAAATACACAAACCCACATGTACTCATGTAGAGTCAATTAAGGTCAAAATTAAAAAAAAAAAAAAACTAACATGAAGAGAGAAGCACTTCAAGAAAATGTTACACAGACACCAGGAGAACATGCAAACTCCAGACACAGTAGTCATCTGGCCAGGATTTGAACCCAGCATGCTGGAGCTGTGAGGCAGACTGGCCACTGCTTTTGGTCAGTGTAGAATATACTTAAATTAGCTGTGTTATGCAGCTTCACCCCTGAAATGTGAGATAATGGGTGTCATTTATAGTGTTAATTGGGTGTATGCATCTAAGTGAGTGTTTTTTTGTATACAATATTTTTATTTGTTTTTTTTTTAATTATTACTGTAGTTCTCTGGAGCTCCATACTCTGGAATATACCGATATACAATTGATCATGAATAAAACATTCCTGCTGTAGATCAATTCCTACTTTTCCTAGTGACTGACTTTGGCTTTTGTCGATGATTAATACAAATATTGGAAACTGTATTCCTTTGCATTAAAGCAGGTAAGAAGCTGAATAATGGGAGTTTAGAGTATTTGTGTTCACCTGCCTTGAGCTCTATGCTTGCTAGGATAGGTTCCAGCTTCCCTGCAACTCTCCTCAGGAAAGAGCAGGTCTTATTATTATTATTATTATTATTATTATTACTTCAAATTGTTATTTTCATTTGTTTACATCATTCACTCATGCATTGCTTTTCATGTTTTTCATCAGTTGTATGTTCAAACTTCCATTTTGTTTTATTTCCATGTGTTTTACTTTAACTTATTTCAAAAAGCAACAACATTTACAGGCTGTACATTTAGGCAGCCTGTGCAATGAAGTAGATGCATACACAGTATGCTGAAATATAACCCCCCACCCCACTTCCTTGAGTTAGGAGGAATTGGATCAAGCAGTTCTGAGAATGAAATTAGATGTGAAAAAGCAATGAAATATACAGATAAATCTACTTTTAATGGAGCTTATCTGTAAAACAGCAATTCATAGATTTTTCTGTGTTATGAGGAGAATAATACATATCATATAATTTTCACTGCGGTGGGCTGGCGCCCTGCCTGGGATTTGTTCCTGCCTTGCGCCCTGTATTGGCTGGGATTGACTCCAGCAGACCCCCGTGACCCTGTAGTTAGGATATAGCTGGTTGGATAATGGATGGATGGATGGATATAATTTTCAGCACAATGTCACATCACAGTTTGAGTGGAAGTAATGCTCACAACTAGATACAGCTCGGCAGAAAGTGTACAGCAAAAAACACACAAATTCGCAAGCTTTGATTTTTTTAGCTTTAATAGGTTGGTTACAGTCAAGTCAGTAATTGTTCATATGTAGTGTATGAGAAAATAAATATCAACATACATTGTACATTTTGTCAAAACCAGACAAAGAAAACACTGGCAAAGTGAGTAAAGTTTGTTGGCTATTTATTAACACAAAAATTGTGTATACTTTTCAGTATACAGTAGAGGTGTTTCAGTATATTGTGTATGAGACAAAGTCCCACTGTATAATGTATGTGTTTCAGTACACAGTGTATGAGAATTATTATATACTGTATTTGTTTCAGTACACAGAGTATGCCTTTACATATCTGGTGTATGTACTATGAAGAATGAATTAAGTCACAAACAACACCGTATAGAAAACAAATAGTATGGTGAACTACATTTACAGTTAGTGTAAGCGTTACCATTTTTGTTATCCTAGACAAAGATGTAAATGGCCTGACGCAGAAGTTTTGGCAGCGATGTTCTGTGGGTCAAGACTTGGAGGGGAGGGCTCCATGCATGCAGTTAGAGGTATAATAAATACGGCTGGTTGATTTGGGTCCCCCTTTGTATTACGCGCATGCATAGGGATTGCTTACCTCATCTAATAAGTTGACCGGCATTGTGTAGAGTGTTCATCCCCACTCTCTGGCAGGGAATCCAACTCCTCCGGTATTTCTCTCCATCTCTCTGGCTGCTAGACTTGAGGTGTATGGCACACCGCAAGTGTGTAACCACATGTTACTACAGCCTCAGTGACCCTTCCCTCTTCTGCTTCAGAGGTCACGATTCATATCATCAGGGCTCCTTCTCTTGTCACACCACCTCTGCTTATTCACTCGTCTGTTCATGCTATCGGCAAGTGGTGCTGTGGTGCCAATGGGGTTCAGCTGGAAGCTACATGTGTCTGAAAAAATAGGGTGCCTTAAAGTAGCCCACTCGCTACAGCATTATTATTATTGACAAATATTGACAAATGAAAAAAATACCTGTTGATTAGGTTTCTCTCCTTTCTGTAATGTCAATAAATTTAAGTCAAAATCATCAGAGCATTTTTGAGATTTTGAGACATTTCATTTTTCTGTCGTAGGTAGGGTTTACCCCTAAATATTGGTATATCAAAATTACCTTTTTTTAGTGGAGACCTACTGCCCTGATGTACCATCCTGCCAAATTTAACCTTTTAAGCTAAATGGAAAATAGGGGGTTTTTTGTTGGTGAGTAAGTGAGTGAGTCAGTTAGTCAACTTTTCACTATATACAGTATATATATATATATATATATATA